>QTSX02000056.1:0-421336 GCA_014839935.2 Entomophthora muscae | reverse complement strand
ATTAAATGGTTGTTTTTATTAAATATTTTAATTTCCACTCAGCTGATTTTCCTGCAAAAGTGATTCAAAATTTGGACCAAGGACTTGAAAATCCCGCATTTTTATGTTTAGGTTCTGAATTTACAATATGCTCTCTGAAATGTATGGTCTACATATAACCCAGGAAAGTGGTTATCTTTTAATAAATGTATACTTCAGGTCAAAATTGGCATACTTATTTGAGAAAAAATCAAGTTTTACTTGGAAAATGGACAAAATATGTTGCTCACAATACCTGGAATGGGTTGGTATATACAAACAATATACATAATATCAATCTCAATTGAATAGTATCACTTAAAGCTAATCAAAAATTAATAATTAGAATCAGATTATTTATTAAATCTCTATTATATACAATAGAATAGATGTATTTTATTTGGATGTTTTTATTGGTATAAAAGGGGTTGTGATAAGAACAAGGATAACATGTTGTAATTGGAGGCAATTATCAAGGAGTTGGACACAGTGGTGGATAAAATTAATGATTCAATCAAAAGGTGAAGGGCATACTCAAGGAGGTGGTGTTAGAAGGTGACAAATTGAACAAACTTACTGTGAAGGGTGGAAAAAGAAGATACCAATTACAACAGCAAACTTGCAAATAGGCTTCTAAATGTACAGAAAGATGTTCTTGTCAACCTACAGTTTAAGCCACAGGGGTTTTCAATTGCAGAGGCATGGTCAAAGGATCCCAAGATGTTTGAGCAACTAAAAAATTATATAAAAAAACAGAAACTAATGGAAGAAGACCATCAACTATCAAGTAAGAAGTCCTGTGAAGCAGCCCCTGTCAAGGGGGCAACAGGAAAAGATATAAAGAAGGTAAAAAATAAAATATTAAATAAATAAAAATATTATACTGATTTTTTATTTATAAAAGAGAACACAGAAGTAGTCTGCCAATACCTAAAACCCTATGGACCCCAAACCTTTTACAGTAACTATGTCCCCCACATAGGGCGTCAGCTGGTCCTGACGCCAGCTGCCAGCTCCAAAATGATAAAAATTAGAAACAAATTATCCTATGAAGTCAGAACAACTCACAAAGCTCCAACCAACACCAGATGATACTGAATGGCGGGTCTCAGCTTTGGCTGTGGCCTCTAAGCTCCACCTCAACCAGTATGTGCTGCCCCAAAAATTCTGTAAGCTCTTTGTCCTTATCTGGAACTTTGTCAAAAGTATGCTATACCAAAACCTACCCAAGATGGAGAGAGGACAAGAAGAAGTACATTTCTATTTCCCAACTGAGCACACAATATCCTGCATCCTAAAAAGTTTTAAAGAAAAAATAACCAAGCTTAGCCATAGTTTGTCTACCATCCTGCCTGCTGTTGTGGGTGTCCTTGGAGACTTTGGGGCCTCCTGGTGCTCCAACAAGACTGTAATCCTTCCAACCACAGAAAAAATCATGCTACCATGTCTCTTAAAAATAAAATAAGTACCCTAAAAAATAAATTTTGTAAGTTCTCAGTCCTGTTTGCAGGGCAGAGACTTTACTTAATTGTTTATCTAGGTCTTGTTGTGATGATGAGGATTAAAGAAAAAGCACATAACCCATCTGATGTATAATAAGGCTGGATGAAATTTGCCATTTGTTAGATGGAAAAAATTGCCCCTGGGTACAGCTCAATAGAGCACATTATTCAGGATGCAGTTATTTTTGCTTCCACATATGGGATGGCAGCTCCACTGGGAAAATCCTCCTGGCCAATTGTATCAAGGTGTTCCTGTACTCAAGCTGCCGTGATCTATATAGTACAGGAGCAATGTCAACATAATATTTGGCAATAGAAATCACTAGTCTATTTCAACACAATGTCCTGGTATTCCGCTGCCCCCACCCCCAATGAAGCTCTAAACCTAAATAGTTTTTTTTAATTTTTTATAAGCAGTTATCTTAAAATATACTCTAATCAAACCATTCATATTCAAAAATAAAATCATTATATAACAATTATTCATTTCTGTATATTCATTCATTCATTCATCCTTCTTGATTTGTTAATTTTTATTACACATGATAGTGTATAATTGAAATCATATAAAAAACGTGAAATAAACTAAGCCAAATAAAATCACAATAAAAATATATATAGTTTTTTGTGCTATTTGTTCATTAATTCAATTGGCTTTACTTTGTTAATTTGTATTATACCTGTTGGTATACAATCAGGCTTTTATAAAGAACGCCAATATACAGTAGTTTTAAAAGCTATGGCAACAACCAAAAATACCTCAGAGTTAAACAAAATGAACTCAGATTTAAACAAAATTTAAGTTGTGCAAGATTCAGGATTCAAATATTTTAAATATTTTTGGTTAATAAATGAACTGTCAAAAAAAAATAATTTTACTGGCCCATTATACAAAATTATAGCAAATATCTAGTGGTATTGTTTAAACCACAAATAAAATGAACTGACACAGCAAGTGAGATGGATGGATGCAGTTCCAGAGTATATTATAATTCAATTGGGATTCATATGAGGCACCAACAAAAGGACTAAAATGAAACAAAATTTGAGCAATCTATAAGTGAGATTCCACGAGCACAAAACATAAATGAACTCACACAAGATGTGTAGTATGAGCAGCCTAAAATAGAAGTATAACACTTTAACAGCCAGTCAACAGCTATCCAATTTAGGAACAGGGGCATTTTATTAATTTTCATGGATCCTTATTTGTGTATAATGGTTTTGTGAAACTTCCAAATTTTGAATGATGATGTAAAATAAAAAATCATTAAACTTTTAAACTTTCTACTTTTAGTGATTTTATCCTAGGTTTTGTTTCAAGATGGTTTTTACTAGCAACAACATTTTCAATGGGACCAGCAGCCAAGCCAGCTTTAATGGAGGCAAGTCTCAGGACGTGGAGGCACCTGTTCTACACCTAAGCCTTTGAGGCAGGTAACAAGGAAGCTGACCTATACCTGACCCCCAACCCCTATGGCTTTGAACTTGTTCAGCATTCACCTAGTGTCTAGCTCTGCCCCTGCTCCTGTACCCACCCCTACACAAGCTGCCTGTCAACCAACCAATCAGGATAACAACTTTGATTCAGTAACAACTTCCTAGCCACAAGCCAACCTGTCCCCCTACAGCCAATCAGGCTTCAGCTCCTGCAGCCCAGCGCCCCAAGCAACAAATCATCACTGCCCAAATTCTTCAGAAAATTGTGGCACTGAACCTGTAGGGTCTGTCCTGGAATCAGATTGCAACCCAATTGCAATTTACCTGAGACACAATAATGAGGGAGTTTAACAACCTAATGAACAAGGGGAATCTGATTGGGACAACCAACAAGCTAAAAAAGGCCCCAGAGTCCCAGATCAGAGAGGCCTACCCAATAATGCTTGACCTCCTGCAGTGGGACCCCAAACTTCCCCTGACCCAGGTCCAGAAGCAACTTGTGCACCATGGCATTTGGGTGTCTGAGTGCATGGTGCAGCTCTGTATGTATGGAAAGGTGGTTTCAGTCTGGGTTCTTACAAATGTTGCCAGTACCAATGGGATGGCTCTGAGGATTCCCTGTATGATCAGGTCATTGAATCAACCCTGGTTCAATGCTTGAAAAGTCTATCAGATGTTGTCATGTTCATCTCCCACTACAAGCTATTAATAGTTTTTGACAATTTTGGTGCACAAGGAAGAGCCACCACCCAAAAAGTAAGGAAGAAGGTCAAGAAGTGGATGTTCATTAGTGTGTTTCTGGCTGTTTCAGCCAAGGGTTTTATCTATTATTGGATAAACCCAGGTTTCACTGATGGCTATAAGTAAGGCCACATCCTTGGTGGATTACTTGACTCCTGGGATGGCTCAAATTCCAAGCATTAGGGTTTCAGAGCCACCAGATAGAGGGAAGTTCCACTGCCCTTAAGGCCATCCAGGGACACAGGCACCAGGCCTCAGTCTACCCCACTGCACACTCTGGCATTCATCTTGAAGATGTTGTGTTCTTCAACATTGGAGACACAGTATGGGAGCGCCGCCCTCAGGCTTTCAACAACCTCTATCTTGGGGTCCTTGACCACAAATCTCTCTTTGTTTGCCAAATGGTGGCCAACTTGTTTGCCCAAATTGTCTTCCATGTGGATATGGGCAACCAATAACAGAAAGACAAGCACCTCTCACCCTGTGCCAAAGCCACCTATCAACCCATCCAGCCAATGACAGACAAGAGAAGATAATGAGCATTATATGGCAGCCATCACACGTGATCCTCCTACACCTACCCCCGCCACCACTACCCCCCACCTTCCAGCCCCACCCACCCAATCCCAGACTCCCCAGGCCAGCACTGCCTCTACGTCTTCCTTCCTGCACTATTCTGCCTACTAGGCATCACTCTTTCCTGCCCCAATAAACCCCTTGCTGCCAAACATTTTCTATTTATATTATCTTTATTTTGAATTTCAATTGTTCATGTTCTCTTTGTTTATAGTTGGTTTTATTCTTTATGTTCAGCCTATTTCTATAAAATCATATATTCACTATGCCATGTATCTAGATCCAGAACACAGTTATTTTTAGCACTCAAACACAGCCTCTTGTGAAAATATTAACAACAATTTGGTGATCAGTCTAAATTTGAATTAGAAATTATAGGTTAATTGTGTTTAGATAAAGTTGTTACTGATCTGAATTTAAAACCTTAATGATAAACTTTAAGCCAATCAGGAGCCAAGTGAGAAAATGATTGTTGTGACATAAAGGGTCATTCAATGATTCTTTGGTGCATGTGCACTAGTTAATATGATTGGCTGGGTGTTTTGCCATTTTGCAAAATTGCTGCTGTGGCAAGTTGTTGGTGGACCAGTGCCCAATCAGCTGCTGGGTTAGCACTAGTCCACCAACAACTTGCCACAGCAGCAATGTTGCAAAATGGTAAAACATCCAGCCAATCAGATTAATTAGCGCACATGCACCAAAGAATAATTGAATGACCCTTTATGTCACAACAATCACTTTATCACTTGGCTCCTGATTGGCTTAAAGTTTATCATTAAGGTTTTGAATTCAGATCAGTAAAAACTTTATCTAAACTCAATTACCCTATAATTTTCTAATTCAAATTTAGCTGATCACCAAATTGCTGTTAATATTTTCACAAAGGGGTGTGTAAAGTGCTAAAAATAATATGGCAATTAAGGAAACAATGCCAACACAAAGCAAACAATACCTATTGAGATGAGCGTAAAACATATACACAATGAGTAAAAAGATGGGATAATGTAGCAAATTGGAAAATAAACAGGAATAAACAAAGAGGCAATAGTATCAGAATAATACAGATTTTATTGGGGTGAAAGCTATAAAAAAATATGGAAAGGTATAGTAAAAAAATCGATGAGAGAATTGGAAAAACTGCTCAAAGACCTTGACTCTGCAATTGCAGAGATCAAAGAAATTGACCGCAAGGTCAAAGCAAAGGTGAAGTCTGCCGTCCTAAAAGGGGACAAAATAGACAAGGTGTCTGCAAAGGCCCTAATGACAAAAATGCCAGACACCCCTGAGAAGGCAATTGAGCGCCTTCTCAACATCTAGAAGACAGTGGTTGAGGGCCTGCAATTTAAGGCATACAATCTTTCTGCGCCGTCTTATCTGGGTTGATGGCCCCAAGATGTATGCACATCTCAAGCCAGTAAAGCGCGCCAGGAAAGAGGATACTGAATTACCAGTGCAATTGCTTGCAGCCAAGAATAGCTGAGCCTGCTGAAGCCGCCAGCAAGGAGGAAACACAAGAAGGTAATCTAAAAAGAAAATTTAAATAAAATTCAAAAATTATTACCAGTTTTTTTTAGAAAACATAGGTAGCAAAACCTGCCAGGTTCTGGTCCCCTTTATCCCTGCCACGTTCTATGCCAACTACACCAATCATGTGGCAAAGCAGCTGTTTCTGTCCCCTCTGTCTTGAAGGAGCTGGAGGACTACATCGACAGGTCCTTCCCAATGTCCCAGGAAGGCATTGGCTGAGCTTACACATGCTAAGGGGGCATCTGAGTGGGCCGCTACTGCGTACAAGGATGCCCAACTGGTCCGCCTGGACCTGGTATCCCTCAGTGGAGTTTACTGTGTAAACTCCATTGAGCTTGTTTGGGACGTCCTGGTAACACTCCTATTCAAGATTATACCAGAGATGGGCTGGGCCCATGCAGCTGCTTGCTTTTGCTTTCTGGTGGATCACATCCTGTCTCACCTGTTGGAGAACTTTGGGTGTGTGGTGGGTAAATTTGCTGTTACAGATGCAACAGTCATCAAGTGTCAGCAATATTCCTGACAACAATCTTTCACAAGACAACATTTTGGTCATGATAGGTCCTAAAGATCAAAATAAAAAATGGCAGCAGTTCCCCCTAATTGGGGAAACTGCCGCAAAACAAAAAGGTTTAAAAAAGAATTTTAAAACTTGGAAATTTCAAAATTTGGATTTTATACCCCGTCTGCAGACTGCACGGCCAACTGCCAGGCGCCTGCTGCCACCCAGCCAGCCCCCCCCCCTCCTTCACCCAGCAGGGGACAGCGTATCCTCCACAGCAGGACCTTCCACCCCCGCCAGATGGGGAAATTGCCAAATTGGGAAACCCAAAAGGCAATTCCCCCCAAACCTAAATGTAGGGGAAAGTGCTGCCCAAATTTGGAATCTACCAAATTTGGATGGGGTTGACAGGCATCCCAGCACTACAATTAATGCAGTAACTGCAGAAGTTGAATTTGGGTGTATAAAAGTGCCTGAAGATGCTCCGAATCCATGCAATGCCAAGGATAACAATTCATTGCCTGCCAAACCCCTCCCATCCCAATCCCAAATGGGAATTCCAGACAGCACCAAGTGTTTGGGGTTCCCTGTCCAATGCTTTGTACTATTCATGCCCCACTAAGGAGGATAGTATATAATAAATCTCAATCACTTGATGGTAGTTTGTGCTATCATTGAGAAAATTACCCCTCAATTGTTATCACATAAATCAACCAAAAAATTTACCCTTCAGAAATTTAAAGACACTAAGCTTTGTCTGCCCTTCCCTAGGACTAGAAGATGAACTATCTTATCTTCTCAGCTGTCCTTAAAGCATGCCTAGGGATTGGGGGCCACCAACATTACCAACCACATGGGCCATTCAATGATCCATCTGGCAAGTACTTTTACAAGGAGCTGGCACAGCTCAACTCCTCCAATCAGTACTCCTGGCCCACACTAGTTTTCCCCCACTCCACTCAGTCTGTAGCTATGTACATCTTTATATACTAAATACTCATGTATTTTGCTGGTAATTTTGGATGTTATAACGTCTGTGCAAAGGTCTTTTGATGGATGATGACATTATATCCCATTGTGACTGCGCTCACTGGGTTCCAAGTGGCCAACTTAGTGCCTTACTTAGCTAAAATACTTCCCCAATTGTTGGGTCTTTACATCAAGAAGACCAAAATCCTCCTTGCCAAATTTGGGCTGGCCTGGAGCGCTGACAAGACAGGGGTCCCTGCAGCCATGGAGCTGACCTTCTCAAAGACAAAGCATGAAAAGAAATTCAGTACTGTCTACAATAAACTATACAAATTTATGGAAGCCTTTGCTGGGCAAAGGCTTTATCTGGTTGTTTACATGGGATTCCTGTTCTACTTTGGGATGTGGGCTAACGTTGAGGACCTTGAAAGGGTCCTTCTTGGGATTGACAAGGCCAGGCTCTCTCTGGATGAGAAGATGGTCCCCCTGGGTTACAACTTGGTTGATCATGTTATTTGGGACGCCCTGGTCCTGGCTGGAATTTATGGGTCTGCAGCCTTGCCTGAAAGTTGCTGCTTCACTCTCACCTGACCCTACTGCCTTTCACCAGCAGGCGGGAGTATTTTAATCAGGGTTTATCCACTGTATACAGTGTAGCGGTGGAGGGTGTGTGCCACCTCCATTGCTGGGTGGGTACATGCCAAAGAACTCACTACAGGCGCTCTTAATAAATCCTCTCTTCCAATAAATTGCATTACAATTTATATTATTTTTAATAATAAATTTTTCTAATTCTTATTTTAGCAAGCAAGCTTTGCAAAATAAATCCCAGAGAAGGTTTTCATAAAAGCATAATAATATATGTGAATAAAATATACTTCTAATTTGTATATTTTACATTTAATTTTTTTGCTTCCATTTTAATATTTATTTGATAAGAGTGATATAAATATATTTGTGAAATCCAGTATCAAGTGTTTGGGATAGCCCCAGATGCCATAATAAAATAATTTAATATAAAATAAATACATTATAAACCTTCATTGATGGTCCCACTGAATGTGATTGTGGGCTTAGAAGCTTCTAAATATAAAACACTTTTTAATAAATCCTAACTAGTAAATTTGAGAATATATAAAAATTGGACACACTAAGCCTTTAGTTGATTGGCTGTTTGGCAATGCACACAGGGATAAACAAATCAGCGTGGCCATAGAATTTGGCCACAGTCTCAGCTGGGAGGGTGTGGATCCCGGCCTGCAGAAAATCAAAGAGGTCCTTGGTCCCAGTTGGGGTCCCTCACTTGACAACTTGCTTGAGCCACCCAAAAACTTCCTTGATGGGATTTAGAAGGGGCAAATAGGCAGGGAGAAAGAGAAGGCGTAAATTTGCTGTGTTCAATTGCTGGGGGCCCACTAAAATGCTGGTGTCAATTGATGGAAATTCAGCAAGAATATCTGCCACCTTGTGGAGACCAAAATTGTCCAGTACTATTACATTGGTGAAGCCTGGGCTTGTGCGCCTCAGGTGCTCCTGGACCAATTGGAGAAAAGATAAGAAGGTCCTGCTATTGTGAGAACTCAATATCATTTGATACAGCTTGATCTCCTTTGGACCAAGAAGAGCCACCATTGAATAGGCTGTGGCGTGGATTGCAGCACGCCAAGCCATTCCATCATTGGAGCCTTTTGGGAGATACCCATATGCATTGCGCATGGATGAGGCAAATGCTGATTTGTCAAAATAGTAGAATTTTACCGTCCCTTTGTTTTTGAGTGCAGTGTAGGCCTCAGCGTATTTTTTCCAGGTCTTGATGTTGGTTGGGCTATTCTAATTGTATAAAGATACTCTGAGCTTTTTCCAGAAAAAGGGCATTCTCTTCACCAGATGGTAGTAAAAAAAAAAAAAAAAATTTTTTTTTTTTTTCTTTCCCTTTAAACAAAATTGAGGCCTCAACCCCAAAAGTAGATTTGACTATTGTCTGTATATTTTCCAATCAGAGATGACAATCTTGGTTTATCCACTGAAAGATTGCTCATTTGTGCTCCTTGGTGAGCGTGGTAGAAATGTGCAAGGATTTTTCTGCAGC
This sequence comes from Entomophthora muscae, assembly GCA_014839935.2. Classification (NCBI taxonomy): domain Eukaryota; kingdom Fungi; phylum Entomophthoromycota; class Entomophthoromycetes; order Entomophthorales; family Entomophthoraceae; genus Entomophthora; species Entomophthora muscae. Next base: position 411,972 of record QTSX02000056.1, on the reverse strand, counting down.
AAGGACTTGGCCAGTATCAATGAGCTTAATTTGTAAGGTCTTTGATGGCATACTTAGGATCCACCCCAACAAGAGCTGCGGCTGCATCTTGTAATCACCAGATTCACACATTAGCTTGAGAAGGATGATGTGTTTGATATCTGGGAATGCACTTCTGGCTGGGCTTAGCGGGAGTAGTTGAATTGGGATCCTGCTCAGGGACTGGCTTGCAAGTCATGTGCACCTTGTTGTAGAAGGCTGAAACCTTTTTGAGCACTAGCTGTCCTTCATCAGTTTGGTAGAACTCGGGCTCCTTGTCCTCTTCCTGGTTGCCATCACTGACGTAGGGCTTGTGGCTGGTGTCAAGTACAGGCTTCACCTTCTCCAGCATGGCTGACAGGACCAACTCTTGCCAGTACACAGCGTTGAACACATACAAAGTAAGTTCTACTTCCTTGTTTCTAACTGTTTTGGTAGTGGGGACCTTGGTGGGCTTCCAGGTCAGCTTGGGGACCCAAGGGTTGATGCTCTGCACCCTAGTAGCTTGTGCTCCTTGAACCGGCTGTGTCAGTGCAGCGTCACTATTGAACTCTCCTCTCCCGTCTCCTTTCTGAGTAGGCACTTGGGTTGCACTAACTCTGTTCTTTGACCCACAGGGGCAACCCCAACCACAGCGCACAATGGGTGCATTGTTACTCTGTTGTTGTGAAGCTTTCATTTTGGTATAAAAGTAAAATAAAATTAGAACAGTTTATCTATATAATTTATTTATTTTAATTTTTATCTCTTCTTATATAATAGCATGAAAGTTTGTAGTCACTACTGTTTATTCCAAATCAGATTTTTATATTTCTATATTTCTATATTTCTATATTAATTATTTTTGGTTGTAAATGTGTCTGTTACTCATATGTTTTGATGAATTTGATCTTTTATTAATTTTAATCCCAAAACAGACACCTAGAACATTTATTTCCTTTTTTATTCTATATTGTATTATTAATTAGGACTAGCTGGTAACAGTATTATAGATTCACTCATTTGTTTTGATATTTGATATTTATGTTGTCTGTTTCAGTTGCTATTGAGACTTTGTTGTTGGATCAAGTTTGTAACTTTTGTGACTGAGTTTCATGTGTTCACAAAAAACATAGTAAACATAGTAGATGTGTTCTGTGGCTGAAACTCTTGTGTTCTAGTGTTTGGTACACTTGCTGTTGAATCATTATACATTTGTCCCCCGTTTGAGTAGGTTGTTGTATGACTGGTCATTTTTGCCAAATAGCGCACATTTTCCGTGGAATTATCTTCTATTTATATCTAACAAGTTGAAGTTTGTTTTGTGACTGAACCTATGTGTTCTAAATTGACTAATATATGTTTATCTCAACAGGTTTGAAAACTACTGTACTGTTTAAATTTTAAAATTTGGAAAAGGCTATTTTTAAAAAATTGAACCACATTGTGCAACAAATTGGATAGCAGTGTGTTAGAAAATGGCCTAATCCTCAGAATAACAACCAAGTGTTGTATATTTGATTTGATCCCCCATTGATACTTGTATTACTATTGATATATGCTGTATTTTATGCCGAATATTTATATTTATTCAATTACATATGGAGTTTGATCTGGACTGGCTTTGATTTATCTTGCTCAATAGCTATGAAAGTACAGCATGCTACCATTTTAAATATAATCAAATCATATAATCAAATCATATAATCAAATTATATATACTACCATTTCAATTCTAATTATTTTTAAGTATCGATTTGTTATTTTTATAGTTTTTGACATACCCATGGGATAAGTGTTTACAGCTTATAAACACTACTTAATATGATGGACTAAATGATTGGGGTAACTTTCCACTTGTCTATGGACGGGTAGCAACCTAGTTCTTTAAAGGAAATACCGATCACCCAGGGGGACGCCATTGCAATCTCGGACATTGGTGCGTGGATCGGCACCAAATCTCTTGAACTTCAAGAAGCTTCAATGACGCAGATGTCACGCGCTTAATCTACACTGATTATTGGAAGAGTAATGATTGGTTCGTTAAACAAAGTTTAGGCCAGCTCCTTAATCAATTGGCCCAAAATTCTTTTACTTTAGCCACTACGCTTTCCATCTTTCAAATCTTGCCATATGTTAAACAACTGACATTGGAGTAGCTATAACACCATGTGACGCATGGAACAGATGGATGTGACGAAAACTTTATTCATTATTTCACAGGACTACAATACCGCACTCCTTTTACTCACGCTGTAGCGTTATTGAAAAATAACCCAAATAAAAAGGTAATACTTTGAGCTCCATAAGATTCCAGCATATATTTCGCCTTGTTGGCAAGGGGGTTTAACCCGGATTTCTAGAATTTTCTACCTCTCAAGATGAGCTGTGGTCCTGTTGCATCTTGGGAAAGTGTGAGTTATCACGTAACTTTGATCAGCCTGTTGTTACTTACGTTTATAGAAACAGGAAGAAGAGATACTAGGGTGTCAGCACTATCCCAGAAATATCAAGCTTCAAGCTAACTGCTGTGGAAAATGGGTGACCTGCAGGTTTTGCCATGATGCAAGCTCATCACACGATATGGATCGGTAGTGCTCTAGCGTCGCTCTGACTAACCGTTTAAGCTTTTCAACTAAGAAAAATGGTATGCATGTTTTGCAAAAAGATCCAGCGAGCTCAGCAAGATTGTCAACACTGCCATTTGCGCATGGCAGCCTATTACTGTGATATCTGTAAATTCTGGGATGATACGACCTGATAAGGACATCTATCATTGCAGTGGGTGTGGGATTTGTCGGGTCGGGAAGGGTCCCAATATTGATTTCAAGCACTGCTACAAGTGTACCTTGTGCGTCCCGATGCACTTGTATGATTCACATAGTTGTATTGAATATAATTCAAAAGCGGATTGCCCCGTGTGTGGAGAGTATCTCTTTACGACGATCAAGCCGATTATGTTTATGGTAAAGAGAGTGGTTCTAACATTCAATAATTGTTCAGAAATGCCAGCATATGGTACACAAATGCTGCTATGACGTGCTTATGGAAGACTCTTTTCAATGTCCAGTATGTTTCAAATCTTTGGATAATGCTGCCGAGATGTTCTCTTGATATTGATAAAGGGATATATAAAGCCAAGCCAGCAGAGAATCTACGGCGATCAATAAGCTGCTTTGACTGCAATCAGCTGAGCATCACCAAGCTAGACCTCCTTTATCATAAATGTGGCAAGTGTGGCTCTTACAGTACCAAAGTCCTTGATACTTTCAACATGAACTACTCCATCAATATTGAAAGATATGATATCAACAAAGATGCTGGTGCTCGCAATGTTAGATCAAACAAGAAGGTCGCTGCTGACCAAGTATCATTGGTCACCTTGATTGACCAAATGGAGCGCTATGATCTGAACGAGAGTGAGGACTATGATGATGCTTATTCCCAATTCACTTGCTCTTGTCTCAGCAAAGGCTTTACTGAATATGACTCAGATTTCAGTGCCAGCACCAGAAGTTCATGCTACTGTGGCAAGTCAAGTGACTGGAGCTCTAACGAGTCTTAGCTCTGATAGCTTGCCCTATTATTACTACTAAATATATTCCAAAAATATTCTAGCAATTTCCCTCTACTTTAGAAATGAATTCGGTACTTATAATTTTTATTAGTTGAAACTAAGTTTAGGCTAAAGTTGAATATAATTCAAGCTAATATTTACTGTTCTCACACCAATTGGGCCCAACCCAATGTATGTACTTCCTTGATCAATCCAGCCTATTAAACAGCTCTTGGTAGGTTTGAATTCATCCTATTGAATAAACCTATTCTGGACCAGTCTCGCATTGAAATTCAGCATGCTAACTCTATCAATCAATTTCAATAAAACAATATGTTTTATTATCTGTACATCTCATCAGCTTTTAGATCACCCATATCTAACCACATTATAACTTAAAATTACATTTAATAAATCTTAAGAGCCACTGGTAAAGTGCCAGCCTTTAGAAACCATATCACTAAACTGTATTTTTGGGATGTAAAAAGATGACCTTTTAGGGATGAAGTCTTTGAAAGCAAATCAGGCTCTCTTTCAAGAAGATTATAGCTTCATTTATTAAGGTGATACTCTATAACTACTTTGCTTCCTATAACGAAAAAAACATCAATTTAGATAGTAGCTTCTTATGCTCTTGGACCATTTTCTTTTATTGAAAGTCAAGGTACTCAATCAAATGAGGAAGATTTGGAATATATCGGGTTATTTGGATGATAATTTAATATGGCAACTAAAAATGGTAGATTTCTTAGGATTTTACAAAGCTTTAGTGGAGATAAAGTGATTTATATTCAGTTGTCAGGTTTAGACTTATAGAAAGATAAATACCCACCTTCTTTTCAACTTTTGTCAAAACAGCAGGGTCAACCCCCAGAAAAGTTCCGCACAAGAGACCCTGTGCCACTCAAACTGACTTCCCATAGCCCAAAGCCAAATGTGTAAGTCAACTCAAATTTCCAAACAAGCAACAGGACCCAGTGACAATCCCTACTCAGTAGACAGCTTGATTTGGCGCTTGACTTATTAAAAGGATCAAGTCACCCCTGTCCAATCCAATTGATTGATCATCACAATCATGTTCCTCTCAAAAGGATCCCCTCAAACTATATAAGTGATACATTTTAATAAAGATAATGATCTAGTTTCCAAATATTTCCCCCTTGTAACTTGCTAATCCAGCACAGTTACAACAATTTTTATTTCTAGGAACCAATTTTCAGCATTATAACATCAATATGAGTAATTTTAAAGCACAAAATTATACTTTAAAAACTTTAGAACTTTGCATTAATGCTAGAAATTGGTCCCCAGAATTAATGGCGTTAGAGATGAGATGGGTACTGTTGCAACATCTGCAATTACTCCATCTTGGGAAATCAATTCCCCAAGCAACTCCCTAGATGATCCACCAACTAATCATTAAGGCAGTGGCACTCTTATCATTCACCCATCTATTACAGGGATCAAAATTTTTGAGTCCTAACTAAACACTGCTTGGACAAGCCTTATGGCTGCCATGACGTACATGGGCAGTATGTGGCTTCTCATGATACTATATAATACTCTAAACCCATACCCAATAAAGTATCATTCTCTTCTCAATTTCCCCCTTTATCTTGTTTACTATACTTCCCAGAAGTATATACTCAACAGTACCAAAAAATATAGAAAGTATACCAGGGGAATTAGGACAGAGGTCAGGTATTCTATAGGATAATAACAGGCAGGCGCAGGATGGCAGGCAGGATGCCAAAAGAACACAGCTGCCAGGGATTCATCCTGCAGTAGGTTCCTGAGAACTTGCAAGCTGACAGCCTGTAGGCCCAGAAGGAAGGGCCCACCACAGGATGGGGGCTAACTTTACATTGTAGGATAGTGATTTCCCAAGGATGGCCCAGGGCCCGCTGGTGGGCACCATAGAAATGATTAAGCCAGTGAGGGTGATGTACATGACTCCAAATATATGGGTGGAGGTAGACTCACTAGTAGCAGCAGATTCTTGCAGTTGGTTGGGCCGCAAGGTCAAGGCCGGGGTCATTGGTACCAAATATGCGGGCAGGTAGTTATATTTGCCGCAAAATAGCAAAGGTTGCAGGGTGACCCAAGTTCCTTCACAACCAATAAGCTCTGTTTCTCTGAAATGGGCTTCTGGGTTGTAAATCAGGGTCTTATCTTAGGTAAACTCCAAATAATCTGGGTTTGGAGGATACTCTGTAAAATAAACCGGGCTGTAGGAAGCTCCTAGAGGACAGAATATTTGGGCAGTTGATCTGTGTTTCCTTGGGCTTGGTGGAAAGCGGGGACGGACCTGGGGAGATCAAATTGAAAATGGTAAAGTGCTAAAAGGATGTAGGATAATACCTGCGTGAACCAAAGTTTCATAACACTTTATTGTAAGAATGACAATGTGCATCTTCCTGTCATCTCCTGGGTATAGGTATGCTCATCAAAACTGTGAAATCTTTTGCAAATTCTTGTGGGCCAGGTGGTAGCATTTACCAGGGCTCAGAAATCCTCAGTGGCATCCAACATAGATGAGTCATCATTGGCTGGGCTGGGCTAGGACAGGAAATCTTGATTTCCTTCTTTGAGACATGGGATTTTTCATCATTTGGCGGTCCTTGTTCTTGGGGAATTTCTGCAGTACTCCATTGGCGGCGGCCCAAGTTATTACAGGGATATTTCTTGGGTTGGCGCTCCTATTGGCTAGGCCAAGATGATCCTTCAGAAGGCAGGGTTTGATCATAGAAGGTGCTTTGCTGGTGAGTTTTAGAGGTTTCTCCAAAGTTGAATCTATTTCTGATTTGAGCCCAAAAAGCAGGCAGCTGGGCCTGCAGGGTTCTGGGGGTTGAATCTTGTAATTGGGGGGTTTTCTTGCTAATTGGTAGCAGGAATTTTTCACTTGTGACAAAAGCTGAACTAAACCCAGCTTTGCCCTTCCACAGCATCCCACCTGGGCACGCATCTTGGTATGCTAGCTAGAAGACATATTTTTACTTTTTTAGACCAGGGACCTTTCAAAACCTTAATTTATATTTTAGCTAGTAAAAGGAAAGGTTTTTTTAGATGGGCTGCTAAAAGAGCAAAGTTGTGTTACATTTAGACTTATCATTATATGACAGATTTCTGGTATAGCTTCCCAAACTCTAGCTAGAAAATTTGTTTACTCTTTACTTAAGATTCACTTTTTAAATGTTTTTATCATCCAGATGATCACAGGCCTATTTAATCATGTGTTGCTCTTATACCTTATCTGTAAATTAAATCTGTTGGCTATGTTATAGTTGAGCCTTTCCAGAGAAGAGTCAGTAAGGGCTTTGATAATTAGCCCAATAATCTACCCAAAAATCTTACTTCGAGATATGATTCATCCATTTATTTGGCCATTGGGTCATGATAAATGGGATGTACATTGTTAAAAATATGTAAGGATTGGTACTATCACAAGTATTGATTTGTAATTTTTTTATGATAAGGTAAATTTATTACTAACTATCCATGAGAATATAGAATGCCCACATACCTATGAGATTGCACATAAGGGTCTCAATATAGGGTCAATCTATTGGTGCTCTATAGGCAGTGTAAGATATAATAATAATTGGGCTGGTAAACTTAGTGGGAACAATAGCTTTACTTGATGATGCAGTTTCCCCCAGGATCTTTTTTGGCAAGATATTGATCCCTTGAATTTAGGCTATTAAATTAGTAAAAAGTTATAAAGATGGTTTACTGTCTACTTTCCATTTATCAATCTTCAGTTAATGTTTTATTCTTTTGAAATCTCTTTCTGTACGTTTTTCTGGTATATCCTGCAAATTAAATCCAGGTGAAGCAACCTTGGAAAATTAAAGGGGATTGATCTAGGTGTAGCTTTTTGATGGGCTTTGAACCTGGTATTTGATAAAGTTGCAGTTTTGCCACAATAAAACTAAACCTGAATTTTTATTTAATCTTTAATCATAGCTAATATAAATTTTCAAAAGTAGACTAGATTTACTATATCCTATACTGTAAATTCAGAGCCTAATGGTAGAAATGTGGGTGTCAGGATTTTGGGTTCTTGAGGAAGAATTATTATGTTTACTAGAGCATTTTGACATTTTGTTTGTGTTGATAGAAAGGCAACAGCACCCATTTTGACAGTGATCCTGTTGAAATTTTGTTGATATGGCCACTGTCAACTCAAAATCTTAAAACTACCATCTTTTTCTAGTTGTGCTAGCTTAATTCCTGTTTATTAAAGCACTCAGGAGTGCAACCCCAGAAACATGACAAAATTGTGGCCATTTTGACACAATTTAATATTAATCTTGATTGAAATATCAATTTATACCAAATTTCTCTTTACATTTACTAATAAATATATATTTTTTATCAATTTGTTTTCATAATGTAAAAGTATCAATATCAACACTTTTTAAGCCTGACTTATTTTTAATAACAAAACTGAAACATCTATAATAAAAAAATTAATTTTGCACTTAAGAATATTTTTTATTAAATTAATATATAGAAATAGGTACTGTTAATTCAGAACCTGAACGTAAAAATGCAGGATTGTCAAATCCCTGGTCCAAATTTGGAATCACTTTTTCAGGATAGCCTTTTTTAATTAAATGGAATTCTTTGTATTTTTATTTGGATGTTTAAAAATGCGGAAACTCATAGACACTTTGCAAAGTTCAAGTTGAACTACATATTTCCAATGGATGAAATGAATTAACTGGAATCAGATTAGAAGTAGTCAAATTGGCAACAGTGTTCATGTTGACACTAAAAATGTCAACAGTGACCATGTTGAAACTTTGTTGACATGGTCACTGTCAACTCAAAATTGAAACTACTACTGTAAATTCAGAACCTGAATGTAAAAATGCGGGATTATCAAATCCTTGGTCCAAATTTTGAATCACTTTTGTAGGCAACTCAGCTGAGTGAAAAATAAAATATTTAATAAAATCAACCATTTATTTTGATTTTTTTGGTTTATTTAAATTGGCAAATTTCAAATCTATTGAGCAGATAACTCAACTAACAAAAGACAAAACTCAGCAAACAAATGCGGGATACATGAATCAGAAATGCGGGATTCTAATGTACAATTTGAGATTTCCTGTATTTCAAACAAATCATAGACATCATGTAAAAATTAATGAATCTGAAATTACGGGATTGTCAAATCCAAGAACCAAATTTCAAATCATTATTGCAAGGAATTTGAAATAAATATAATTTATGGGTGTCTCAAAAAGGATGCTAAAGGATCTAGAGTGGATTTGTGCTAATTCTTTTAGGAATCATAGGCATTCTCAAAAATCACCCTATTTTATTTTAGGACAACTAAAATTTAGATGCTTGATTACAGTAGATTTTAAAAAACACCAATAATAAAATATAATTATATATTACAATCTATCTTATCACGTTGTCTTTCCTTTGATGTGTTGATAATGTGCTTGCAATTAATTGGACAGCTTCACCTCCAGTTGCCTTGGCAATAGGAAATCAAGCTGTCCAATTAATTGCAAGCACATTATCAACACACCAAAGGAAAGACAATGTGATAAGATAGATTGTAATATATATTTCTACTTTATTATTAGCATTTTTTTAAAACCAACTGTAATCAAGTATCCTTAGTAGCAATACATGAATACATAGTTAGTAAACTGATGGTTTATCTTTCCCCCTCCTTTCTTCCTTGAAAAGAAGTTTTTTGGCACCTGGGTACGCCAAGGGCCAAAAAACTTTTAAAAAATTTCTGCGTCATCAGGAGAGTAGCTCATAAATCATTATATGGGTTTATGGTCGCTATATTAGTGATTTAAAGTGCAGAATATTGCATCATTTCCAGTTTAGATAATTTTTTATTTCACTTAATTTCATGTCTAAACATGGGTGTTTAGATTGGATTTATCATTTGATTTTATCCAGAGTAGAGCTTCTTGATTTGGGTTGATTTGTCCTAGTTACTTACTGTACATTCAATTTGGATTCCAGTTCCTGCAATTATTATTTGAGTTTACTAGTGGCATTCAAAAGCAATTTGAAATTTGGTTCTTGGATTTGACAATCCCACAATTCCAAAAAACATAGTAAATCTAATGGAAATGGTTGATGGATTTGAACGCTTCAAATCTGATTCCAGTTAATTCATTTCGTCCATTGGAAATATGCAGTTCAACTTGAACTTTGCAAAGTGTCTATGAGTTCCTGCATTTTTAAAAATTCAAATAAATACTCAAAAAAATCAATTTAATTAAAAAAAGGCTATCCCGCAAAAGTGATTTGAAATTTGGACCAAGGATTTGACAATCTCGCATTTTTACGTTCAGGTTCTGAATTTACAGTATTTTTTGCTAGTTGTGCTAGCTTAATTCTTTTTTTAAAGCGTTCAGGGGTGCAAACCCAGAAAACACAACAAAATTGGGGGCATTTTGACACAATTTAATATTAAGCTTGTTCAAAAACTTGATTTAACTAGATTCTTCTTTTACATTTACTAATAAAAATTAGTTTATTTTTTATTTGTTTTCACAACGTAAAAGTGTCAATTTTGACACTTTTTAAGCATAACTTATTTTTAATAACAAAACTGAAACATCTACAATAAAAAAATTAAGTGCACATTTAAAAATATTTTTTTATTTAAAAAATATATAGAAAAAGACATTGCACATACAGTAGATTGTTAAAATGTTCATGTTATAAATATATCTGTGGCACATATTCCAGCTTTAATATCATACATGGATTGGTGGCTAACAGGGATCCAATAATTTAAGTGTGAGTTACTATGTGAGTTACTATGTAATTTACCATAGAATTTATTATTGAAAATAATGTTGACACTTGTTAATGTTGTTTATTTGCTTGTGATCATCCCCTGGGGTGGAGTTAAGCAAATTAGAGTGGCACAATTAAGCCTAAATTACTATGCCATCTCATATAAAGAATGTTGTAAGTGATGTTGTTAACACTTTACCCTTTTCATTACTGAAAACAACTTATTAACAACTTTACATAAGTGCTATGGTAAAATATCATATTACCACTACCCAAATATTATTTTCAATAAAAGAATAAAGAACTTTAACTTTTTTTACTTATTTTCATATGTTTTTTTAATTTTATTATGTGAACAAAAACACACAGAAAACAACTAATATTTGCTAGCCCAAGTAAATTTAATTAAGCGTACTGTAAATTCAGAACCTGAACGTAAAAATGCGGGATTGTCAAATCCTTGGTCCAAATTTCAAATCACTTTTGCGGGATATCATTTTTTAATTAAATTGATTTTTTTGAGTATCTATTTGAATATTTGATAATGCAGGAACTCATAGACACTTTGCAAAGTTCAAGTTGAACTGCATATTTTCAATGGACAAAATGAATTAACTGGAATCAGATTTGAGGCGTTCAAATCCATCAACCATTTTCATTAAGTTTACTATGTTTTTTGAAATTGCAGGATTGTCAAATCCAAGAACCAAATTTCAAATCACTTTTGAATGCCACTAGTAAACTCAGATATTAATTGCAGCAACTGGAACTCAAATTTAATGCACACTAAGCACACTAGGAAACACCAACCCAAATAAAGAAGCTCCACTCTGGATAAAATCAAATGGAAAATACAATTTCAACAACCATGTTTAGACATATAAAGTGACTAAACTTTAAAATCATCTAAAACTAGAAAGGATACAATATTGTACACTTCAAATCACAGATATAGAAACTCTGCTACTATTCAAGGCTAAATCAAGAGAAAACAACTACCCACAACTAAACCAATAAATCCAAATAAATACATATTTAATCTAAAATATATACTTTTATTTTATTTTTATGGACCGTCAATTGCATTCTCAACCTGCTCCTGCATCAGCCTGCGGGGCAGCCTGTCTACAAGGGCGTCCCAGAGGGTCCAAGAACAGACCCAGAACCCAACTCAAGGGGAGTCATGCCAATACACAGGCCTCCCAAGGTGTAAGCACCAGCCAACCACCTCCCGCATCCCAAGCCAGAACTACCAGCTTGAATCCCAGGCAGAAGCCACTTTCAAGGCCTGCTACCAAAGTCTCCTACACCAGGGTCACCAGAAACACTGAGATTACTTACACCTCCACCGTATACCCAGTTGTCACCCTGCCCCACACTCTTGACCCAAGAGTTGCTACTTCCTGCCCCCGCGTCTTTGACACCACCTACAAGCCATTGGCCACCACTGAGGAACCATCTGCACCTATTGTGTATTCAACCATTGACAGCGCCACTACAAGAAAGCGTGATCCCACCTTCTACACAAAGGTCCCCGTCCCCTGTGTTGAGCCTGGTAGCTAGGATGCTGTGGTACCTGCCAAGGGCCAGCGTCAGTTGACAGATAGTGAGCGTGAAGCTCTCCTCAACTGCTTGAACAGGGGAATGGCGGTTTGGGATATTGCGTCCCAATTTGGTGTCATGGCCAGATACATTGCTGATATCAACACTAAGTATGGCAACACCAGTCAAATTGCAAAATCTGCCAAGGCTAAGCAGCAGGCCAGCCTACTTCAGCCCGTTCATATTGATGCAATCAAGCAGTGGGTAGCCAAGGATTGCCACCTGGACACACTTGCTGTCCAATCAATGCTCACCACAGAGTTTGGGCTTTCTGTTTCTAAAACCCTTGTTTATAAAGCAATGGTTGATTTGGGCTTCTTGTGGAAGGTGCTCAGAGTTTCTCTGTACAATAGGAACAGAGAAAAGACCATCAAGGATTGACACATTTATGCTGAGACCTATCTGGTTCTTAAGCAGACTGGGAATGTCCAGTTCTTCTATATTGACAAATCATTGTTTTCCTCCTCACTCAGGTCTAGGCATAGGTGGGTCAAGAAGGGGTCCAAGAACGGCTAGCTCATTGTGCAGCTGTCTGTTCCCAGACCTATTCCATGGTCACGCTTCTTGGTCCTCCCGGGTTGGACCAGTATCAGATGATTAAAGGCTCCCATAACAGCAGGACCTTTCTCAATTTTCTCCAAGCCGTCTGGGAGTACATTTGGATAATTTACAGCAGCTTAACTAACATTGTTGTGCTTGATAATGCCGGGCTCCACAAAATGGATCTGGTTGTGTCTGAATTCCCCCATCAACAAAAACAGCCATTCTGCCAGCCACTGCCTTGTATACTGCCCAATGAGACTCCTCTTTCTTCCGCCTTATTCTCCATTCCTTAACACAAAAGAGGAGGTCTTTGGGTGAATCAAGAATAAGGTGAAGAAAGGCCTGCATCAGGACACTGAGGATCTCTTCAACATTCTTGAGATCAACCAATTTGCAATGCCACCCAATGTGGTGGCAGCTTTCTATGAGCACTCGGAATCCTTTCTCCCAAAAGCCCTGGCCTCCAAGCCAATCAGATAAATGGGCGCTCCAGGTTTATTTAGTTTTAATTTTATTTAGTTTGCTTTTATTAGGACTCAATAATTATTATTTTTATATAATAATGTGAAGTTTGAATGTATTATAGACATTTAAGAATACGTAGAAAAGGTAAGTAAAATTAATTATACTAGGTATGAGGAGATATTTTTATTATAATGTACTGAATATTATTATTGGCTTTTGTGCTAAAAAATGAATAAATTAAAAAAAGATAGAAATAAATTAGTTTATTTAAATAATTGTGAATTGTTGATGGTAATTTGGCTTTTTTAAGCCACAAATTGGACCTTGCATGTCATCATCTGATCCTTGTTATTTCAGTGCCACTATAGCCACACAACATGATCACCAATGATTTTCATATATTGCTTACTAATTAGTACTTAGGACGCAGGTCAAGTATATCAAATATGTTTACCAAATCACATTACAAGGGAAAGGTAATTCAAGTTCTAAAAAATCATTTGTTTAGAACAATAGTGGAGCGGGCGCATGATGCAGATAAATTCAATTCTCAATGTTTATCTATGTGATAAATAAACCTGTACTTGACAAGCTAATAAATAAAAACATTTTTAACTTATTTTTAATATTTGACGTGGTTGCAACTTTAACTAATGTCTTGTAATATATTTAGATATATTAATATTATAATTTATATGCTAAAATTTAAAATAAAAATATTAAAAGTAAAATTATAATTATAAATTTTAAAGTTAAATATTAAAGTTTAAATATTTGAAATTTAACTATTTTTATTAAATTGTGATTTATTCTAATATCAAAATATTTTATATTAAAAATTTAAGTATTGTAATATGTATTATTAAAATTTTAATATTAACTTTTAGATACTCAATTTTTTAATATTTAAATATGTAATATTAAAAATTTTATAGTAAAATTTTAATAGTACATATTTCAATATTAAAAAATTTAGTATTAAAATAAAAAAGTAAAAAAATTAATTTGCAAGGGGAAAATATTTATTGGGGGATGCTAACTGCAAAGGGATGTGATTATTCTGGGGAATTATACCCTGAAATTAAAATTTAAGCTAATGCATCTAATTGGATCCACATACTCTTCTGTACGTGGTGGACAACCCTGGATGTGATTGCTAGAGGGGTGGCGCCCTGTACCCTGGTGGTTGCTGATTGTTTGATAAAAGGCAGGCAGGTGAGTGAATCAACTAGTAGGTTTTTTTTTTTTTGGGGGGGGGCACATAGTACCCGTATAGTGTTGCCAATGCAAATGAGTCATACAGGACGTGCTCAACTGTCCTGTATCCCCGTGATGTCTTCTGGCAATCAAAGGGCTACACAGCAAATATCCATCTGAATAGGTACATCCTTCAACTTTTTGACGTTGGTTTTTAATATGCAGTAGAGGAGGATTCCCAGGTATACCACAACATGGATTCTTTGTGAGGTATACTTTTCCAAGAACATGCATAACGTTTTGAATGTTTGAACTAACCTATTAATATAGGATGTTTGGTTGAACTTGAAGAGGGTTCCAGGGGGCGCCTGACTTTAATCAGCCCCCCAGGCCTCAGCAAATGAAATAAATAAAGGTTTAAAATTATTCACGAGGACTGCATCCCTGACTTTATTTGATAGTGCCTTAAAAACTTCATTAGGAAATTGCAGATTTCAAATATTCATTTCCTATTTGAAAGTTGGTTTTTATTGAATTCTTTTCATATTTGTTGATGTTTGTGAAGGGAAATTGTTGAATGCTTTAGTATATGTATTCATCAAAGTTCAGTTTGATATCCCCGCAAATTTCATTCATTTCTTTGATTTTGATATTTTATCCTAGTTCATATTCTTCCCTTATCCATGGCAAGCACCCCACAGGTGGTGAATATTCCCTATCTTGAGCTTCAATATTAAAAAATTATTCATATTCTATTGAATTATTTTATTTATTTGTTTTACAGGGACCACCAGTGACTGATAACCCCCGTAAAACCAACTTGGCGTATAAGTCACCACTTCTGCGACCTCATCCCCATTCCTGGTGATGACTAAAATAAATATAAATAAAAAATAAAAAGACTTACTAATTGTTTCCCCTGTGCCCCCCTCAGCCACAGGTGCCACTTCAGCAAACTTCATGAGTGTTGGATGCTCTTCATTAATTTTTCTAGGCTTATTTTTTCTTATATTTCTTGCAACTTGTGTTTCTTCTTGGTTTTCATTTGATAAAGTTTCTGTATTTCTTGAAGCGCTTCTGCTTCTTGACTGTGTTTCATTTTCATCTGTTTCCATTTGATTGTTTTCCTCTTCATTGGTGTTGATTTCCTTTTGAATTTCTGTTCCTTCAATTAGTTTGATCTTATTGTTTTCTTTGGCCCCCTGCCAGAACTCCCACAATTTGTAGGCCGTGTTGTTGAACTTCAGACTTGATAAAATTGTTCCTTGTAGATTAAGTAATGCTTCTTTATTATTTTCATCTATAATATTTCTCAATTTATCCAGAGTGTCTTCTTTTGACTGGATTAGTGGCTGGCCCTTGTTACCCAGCTTTCCTGTCACTATTTCTCTGATATTTCTTTCTATTTCAACAACCTTATGCAGGTGTGCTTCTAATGGCAACAGCGCCCATGTTGACACTTTGTCAACATGGTCACTGTTGACTCAAAACTCAAAACCTCTTATGTTTTTTGCTAGTTATGCTAGCTTAATTCTTTTTTTTAAAAAGCGTTCAGGGGTGCAAACCCAGAAAACACAACAAAATTGTGGCCATTTTGACACAATTTAATATTAAGCTTGTTCAAAAACTTGATTTAACTAGATTTTTCTTTTACATTTACTAATAAAAATTAGTTTATTTTTTATTTTTTTTTACAACGTAAAAGTGTCAATGTTGACACTTTTTAAGCCAAACTTATTTTTAATAACAAAGCTGAAGCATCTAGAGTAAAAAAGTGTGAATTTAACATTTTTTTTATCAAATTATTATATTGAAAAAGACAGTGCACATACATTTGATTGTTGAAAGGTTCATGTTATAAATATATATGTGGCACTTATTCCAGCTTTGATATATTAAGAGGATTGGTGGCTAACAGGGATCCAATAATTTAAGCGTGACTTACTATGTAAGTTACTATAGAATTTATTATTAAAAATAATGTTGACACTTGCTAATGTTGTTTATTTGCTTGTGATTATCCCCTGGGGTGGAGTTAAGCAAATTAGAGTGGCACAATTAAGCCTAGATTAAATGCCACCTCATATAAATAATGTTGTAAGTGACGTTGTCAACACTTTACCCTTTTCAATACTTGAATACAACTTCTTAACAACTTCATATAAGCGCAATGGTAAAATATCATATTACCACCTCCAAAATATAATTTTAAAAAAGAAATAAAGAACTTTAACTTTTTTTACTTATTTTCATATGTTTTTTTGATTTCATTATGTGAACAAAAACACACAGAAAACAGTTAATTTTTTGAATACCCACGTAATTTAATTAAGCGTACTATGTTTTTTCATAGTAAATTTTCAAAATAATGTCTACAGTGAGAATGTTGTCAAAAATAATGTCTACAATTTTTGTAATCAACAGTGAGAATTCAGCTTTTTTTACTAATTGTCACTCATAATGTCAACACTTTTCAGTTCTCACATATAAAACTTTATGTTTTATATAATAAAAACTTTTTGTTTTTTGATGTTGTATTTTTAAATTTCCTCTTTCATATTTTTAATTTTTAAATAAAATCTATTTATAAAGCTATTACTTTCACATAAATCTCTTAACTTTTAACTTGTTATTTATAACTTTAATAAAATAAAAACTATACAAGTATTTTTTAACCTTTAAATGCCAAGAAAAGCCATTTAAGATTTACTTTTTATATATTATGCTTTTTAAGTTGTTTTGTTTGTTTTTTTACATAAATTGCTTTATTTTAAACCATTTTACTTATTATTTTAGGACAAGAACACTTTCAAACAGCCAAAGGGTACCAAGCGTCCCTCTAAACCAACCAAATCTACCAAGAAAAAGCCTGTATTGTCAAAGAAGGCCACCCCCAAGCCATCTCCAAAGCCCTCCCCTGAGCCCTCTCCTGAGAAGAGACCTGCTCACTCCACTTGGGGAGAGAAAACTGATGGCTCTCTTACAGAGCACAGTTTCTACAACTTGGCTTCTGATGAGGAACCAACCAAGAAGAAGCGGCAAGGCAAAAAGACCCCTCCCAAAGAAAAGTCTCCTGTACATGAGGAGCAGCACAACAAGCCCCCTTCTGCTTCCCCACCCCCACCAAACTCTCCTCCTTCTAGTTCATCAGGGGATGATTCAAAGCCCCGCCCCAATTACTTCCCTGGCTTCTGCCATGCTCCTGCTGGCCCTTGGGACCCTCTTGTGGCCCACAACATCTGCAATGTTGATGGCAAGTTCAAGGTTTTCTCTTCCTTGCCAAAATACTTCCTAATCATGAGTGTAAAGGGTGAGCCGGCCATGGTGGCCAATGTGTATATCTTCAGCTGCAACAATGCCAACTGGGGCTTTAAGAGCCGGCATTACACCTGCAAAGACCGCTCCTGCCCAGTGCGGCTCAACACTGAGCGCTAGGACCTGTTCCAAACCATAAAGGGCAAGCCTGCCTGCATCATGCCCAACACTACCATCTCCTGCCTCCTGAAGTGGTATCTGGTGAAGATTATGCCCACCTACAAAGACCTTTATGTCACCCAGCTGGCTGTGCTTGCTTGCAAGTACCTGTCCTCTACCAACCTCAAGAGGGTCCCTACTCACCCCCAGTTGTTCAAGTTTGTGAGGGATAGGCGTCAAGCCTCCAATCCCCTGGCCAAGAGTGCCACCAGCATCAAGGACCTTATCCTCACAGATGCCCTCAAGAAGACAGAGGATGGTGAGATGTTCCTGCTCCATGACAATGGGCAGGAAGTGGAGGATAGGATTGTAGCCTATGCCACAGCCCAAAACCTGGAGCAGCTGAACACTGCTACCACCTGGCTGTGCAACAGCACATTTGCTACTTGCCCCTCTCTCTTCAAGCAGCTTTGGGTCCTGCATGGGCAGTTTAATGACCAGGTCATCCCCCTTGTGTTCTTTCTCCTACCTGGTGCCAAGACAGAGGTCTATGCCAGAGCCTTCAAGATTGTCTGGGATGCTTTGAGCTCCCTTCCCGCCAACCAGCTCCCCCCTCCCACCCACACCACAAGGGCAAATCCCTCCTCTGCTGAGAAGGATGAGGCAACCATAGCCGCTGAGCAGCTAGCTCATGCGCACTCACTTGAACCAAAGGTTATCATAATGGACTTTGAGCAGGCTCACTTCAGAGCCTTCCAGGCCACCTTCAATGGAGAAGTCCAGGGCTGCTTCTTCCATTTTAGGCAGGCCCTTGTCAAGAATCTCAAGAGTGAGAAAGACCTTTTTGACAAGTATCTTAACAATGGTAAGGGGAAGTGCCGTTTTGCCCTGACCCAGTTTGCTGCATTGGCTTTTGTGCGCCCAGAGCATACTGGGCTTGGATTTGAGGCCCTCCTGGAAGATGCTTATATCAAGAAGCACTCCACCATCTTTGAAGGCTACCTGGATTACTTTGAGCGGCAATGGGTGGGCAAGAAGGTGACTGCCTGGAGAGGTAAGAGCAGGGCCACTGCCCCTTAGAACTGTCAAGGCGCCTGCCTCAAGGGGGAGATGAAGACCACCTCTAGCCTTGAGGTTTGGCATAGGCACCTGAAGGTGAAGTTTGGGACCAACCCCAAGTTCAACAAGTTCTTCTCCAAGCTACAAGAGGAGCAGGCCCAGACTGTCTCCAAGTTCTGCAACCTGGCCAACCAGGTGGCCCCCAAGAAGAGGAAGTCCAAGGAGCAAGACTACCAGGAGGACGTCCAGAAAGTGGTGAAGAAGAATTACAAGGTGGCAGAGATAAAGAAGTACCTTGAAGATGTTGCCACTGCTCTTGCTGGTGGCTTTAATTAGCCAAATAAACTTTGCTTTGCTTTGCCTATATATTTTTTACTTTTAAACTTTTAATTTTTTGATTTTTTTGGATAGTAATAATTTTTAAGTATAAATGATAAGTTTCAGATACAGTTTCAATGTGCTTTTGTAAGAAATATCTTATATTTTGTTAATTTATCTTTAAGCTATGAGATATTTTCAGTTATGCTTATAAAAAGTATAATAAATTAAATATAAATTTTTCTTATATTTTTTAGTTAGTATGATATATAAAATATCTTTATTTTGTCTCATTGTAATTTTAATTTTTATGGGAATAAAAAATAATTTTATAATAAAGAGTGTAAATTACATAGTAAATTGAAAAATAGTTGATTATATCTCCTTTTTCTTATTACTTATGGTTTTTTATTGCAGTTTTGAACTCTCTGGGGTCATTTTAGTATAATAATGTATTTTAAAATATTTTTTATATTAAAAATGTTCAGGGTAAAGTGTTTTGTTAATTAAAAAAGTGTCAACATCCAGGAAACAACATTAAGTAAAACCGGGTTGTCACTTTACTATAGTGTTGACATTAAAAGTGTCAAAATGGGCGCTGTTGCCCTTCTAATTTGTTGATCAAGTTATAGATTGTTGACATTTTGTTTGAATTCCATCAAAAAACTGGTTTTTATAGTACTATCTTCAACGCATACGTATTTTTTGTCATCATTAATACTGTAAATTCAGAACCTAAAGGTAAAAATGCGGGATTATCAAATTGTTTTTGTGTGAACTCACCAACTTAATGGAGTAATTTTCATCCCAGAAAAACTTACTTTTTTATATAAAATAATGAAAAGTGTTCCAATAAGTTGGTGAGTTCACGCAAAATCAATTTGACAATCCCGCAATTTTACCTTTAGGTTCTGAATCTACAGTAAATTAAAGACAATAAACATAAATTTTGTATTAGAATATTGCAATTAGACGTCAACTCTTGATATTTTGATATTATGTGCAGAACTCAATGCATTTTGTTTAATAAAATCCAGTGTGAACTAGGTTTTTTTCATTAAAATTTAAAATAAATTTGACTGTTTTTATATTAGAGAGCCATTAACACTTAGTACAAATATTGAAAATTAGTACATCTTACAGGCTGTATATTTATCTATTGGTAATAATTATGTAAACTTTTTAGTCATATTTTGCAAGGTAATAATAATGTAATGTGTTAATAGAATACTGTTTATTGTCATTAATTGGCTGATTTTCTTTGCTGTGGCAATTGTGCATTTTCTGATATTTACGCACTAGTATCCAATTGGTTGGTTTCACATCCAATTGCACAGGCAATAGGAAAACAAGCTGCCACTCCAACCACATCCAGTCTCAGGGTGGCAGATTGTTTTCCTATTGCCTGTGTGATTGGATGTGAATCCAACCAATTGGATACTAGTGCGTAAATATCAGAAAATGCACAATCACCACAGCAAAGAAAATCAGCCAATTAATGACAATGAACAGTATTCTATTAACACATATAATTATTATTACCCTGCAAAATATGACTAAAAAGTTTACAGAATTATTAACAATAGGTAAATATACAGGCTGTAAAATGCACTAATTTTCAATATTTGTACTAAGCATTAATGGCCCTAATATAAACACAATCCATTTCATTAAATTATAATGGAAAAGGCCAAGTTTACAATGGATTTTATTAAACAAAATGCCTTGAGTTATGCATATAATATCAAAATATCAAGAGTTGACGTCTAACTGCAATATTCTAATGCAATATTTACGTTTATTGTCTTTAATTTATTAATGATGATGAAAAATATGTATGCTCATAATTTTAAGCTATTTTTAAAATGTACAACATTGTATTAATTATGGGAAATGTTGATAGTATAAAAAGAAAATATTATTAATTATGAATTTAAAGATAGATATCAATTTTAATAAGTTGTCACAAAGAAAAGATGTATTTACTAATCAAAGGATGGAAAGGGGAGGGAATGGGCGGAATGAACATTGCCTTCATCTGCGCCTGTGAAAGAGGTGGCATCAGAGATAGTGGTGAGGGAATGGGTGGTGGTTTGGGAGTCAGGGTTGGAAGGCAGGTGGCTTGATGGGGGAGTTGGGGAGGCAGGGTTTGTTGACTGGGAAGGGGCAGCAAGAGCTGATTGCTTCAATTGCTCAAATTCTTCTTCTGTCACATATACTGGCTTGACAAAACAGATGGACTGGCAACGGGGGAGACAGAGGTTCTTTCTGGACTTATCACTATCACTTACATAGAAGATGATGAGATCAAA
The DNA here is from genome assembly GCA_014839935.2 of Entomophthora muscae. Taxonomy (NCBI): domain Eukaryota; kingdom Fungi; phylum Entomophthoromycota; class Entomophthoromycetes; order Entomophthorales; family Entomophthoraceae; genus Entomophthora; species Entomophthora muscae. The sequence goes on along the minus strand of QTSX02000056.1, from coordinate 390,720 downwards.
TAAGTCCTGTACAGATGTGGAAGGGAAAAGCTCATACCCCTTATCAATTTGGGTGCATAGTTTGTTGTAGGTGGCAGGCTTTAAGCGCCTGAGGGCAGAACCAAAATTGTAGAGACATACATCTGCAAGATGCATGTTGGCATAGTTGATGGGGTAGGCTCAGCAGGTAGGCCCAGCAGCCCTGATTTCTTGGGTAGCCCATTCCCGCTGCTCCATCTCCGCACTCAGTACAACTGTGCACACAGTGTTTTGTGTGGCCCACCCCTCCAGCATGGCCTTGAGCTCTGTCTGGTAGGCATACCCATCTGCAGTGTTTGATATTACCAAGTAATAATTGACGCCCAATGGGGAAACTGCAAATAAAACCCCAACAAACTAATACAATATTTGGCCCTGCTTGTACATGTCAGACTGGATACACTTCTCTCCAAATTCTTGGATACTTGCAGATATCTTAGCATACAATAGGAAGATTACGTCATTACAGGCCCTCATTGCCCTTCCTTTGATAAAATTAATAATAGTTGAATTGTAGGGGTCTGTGTCCACCAAAATGGGGCCACTGAGAACTTGATTGGACAAGATTCTAGCAGCAACCACAACTCCGTGCATCCAAGAATTCACTGTTCTTTTGTTGGTGAAGATGCTGTAAAGTCCCAACTGGAGACGTACCTGGACCAGGGGCATCCACAAGTCAAGTTCCATAATGGCTATCATAATGTGATGGTCTGTTTCACCTTTGGTTGAAGTACAGGCACCAGTTGGGGTCTTCTTGGTAGGGGGCCACAGTTGGCGTGGGCTTGCAGGATTGCAGCCACAGTAGACTTTGCAAACCCCATTGCGGCCGCAATTTCCCTGAGGGACATAAGCTTCCCTTGCTTTTCAACCATTTTGAGAACAATCTCTGGAGTGATTAGTTTTCTTCTGCATCTTGCAGGCTGATTGGCTGAGGGATTTGTTCATTATGGGAACTGGTCAATGCCATATTATTGGCTGTTTCTGGATTCTTGCTTCCCTGGGTGACCCCATGGCTAAAATGGCTGGTTCTGGATGCCATTGCTGATAAGGAATTTGGGTTAGCAGCTGCCTGTGTGTGATGGGCAAGCAGGGCCATGCTTGAGGACGCAGGAGAAAGAACACACTCCTGGGTAGTGCTTGCGGAGGGGCCTGCAGGTTGGGAGTGGCCATAGACAGAGGTTTCACTGATAAAGAGACCCAGTGTAGCCCTGCATAATTTTGTCAAGGCCAGGGAACAGCTTGTTGACTTGGTTGTTATTGAAAGAAGACATAATGAATTTTTATTAAAATTTTAAACTCAAAAAGAGGAATGTATATTTTAGTCAATTTTATTGTTATATATGTTAATTTTGTGAATATTATGATCTAAATTTTAGCCGTCCTAAATTGGAATAGGGTGATTTTTGAGAATGTCTATGATTCCTAAAAGAATCAGCACAAATCCACTCTAGATCCTTTAGCATCCTTTTTGAGACATCCATAAATTATATTTATTTCAAATGCCTTGCAATTATGAGTTGAAACTTGGTTCTTGGATTTGACAATCCCGCAATTTCAGATTTGTTAATTTTTACATGATGTCTATGATTTGTTTGAAATACAGGAAATCTCAAATTGTACATTATAATCCTGCATTTCTGATTCATGTATCCCGCATTTGTTTGCTGGGTTTTGTCTTTTGTTAGTTGAGTTATCTGCTCAATAGATTCAAAATTTGCCAATTTAAATAAATCAAAAAAGTCAAATTAAATGTTTGATTTTATTAAATATTTTATTTTTCACTCAGCTGAGTTGCTCGCAAAAGTGATTTGAAATTTGGACCAAGGATTTGACAATCCCGCATTTTTACGTTTGGGTTCTGAATTTACAGTACTATAAAAAACTATAGTAAATTTTCAAAAAAATGTTGACAGTGACAATGTTGTCAAAAATAACGTCTACAATTTTTCTAATTGACAGTGATAATTCAGCTTTTTTTACTAATTGTCACTCATAATGTTGACGCTTTTCACTTCTCACATATAAAACTTTGTGTTTTTCATATTAAAATCATCTTATTTTTTGATATCTTGTATTTTTAAATTTCCTTTTTCATATTTTTAATTTTTAAATAAAATCTATTTATAAAGCTATTACTTTCACATAAATCTCTTAACTTTTAACTTGTTATTTATAACTTTAATAAAAAATACAAGTATTTTTTACCTTTTAAATGCCAAGAAAAGCCATAAAAAGTTTCCTTTTTATATATTATGTTTTTTAAGTTGTTTTGTTTGTTTTTTAAATAAATTGCTTTATTTTAAACCCTTTTACTTATTATTTTAGGACATGAACACCTCTAAGCAGCCCAAAGGAACCAAATGTCCCTCTAAGCCAACCAAATCTACCAAGAAGAAGCCTGTCTCATCAAAGAAGGCCACCCCCAAGCCCTCCCCTGAGCCCTCTCTTGAGAAGAGCCCCACTCACTCCACTGGGGGAGAGGAAACTGATGGTTTCCTTACAGATCACAGTTTCTATAAATCAGCTTCAGATGAGGAGCCAACCAAGAAGAAGCGCTCAGCTCAAAAGTCCCCACCCAAGAATAAGTCCCCTGTACATGAGGAGCACCACAACAAGCCCCCTTCTGCTTCCCCACCCCCGCCAAACTCTCCTCCTTCTAGTTCATCAGGGAATGATTCAAGGCCCCGCCCCAATTACTTCACTGTCTTCTGCCATGCTCCTGCTGGCCCTTGGGACCCTCTGTTGGCCCATAACATCTGCAATGTTGATGGCAAATTTAAGGTTCCTTATTTCTTGCCTAAGTATTTTCCTATCATGAGTGTAAAGGGTGGGCCAGCCATGGTGGCCAATGGTTATATTTTCTCTTGTAACAACACCAACTGGGGCTTCAAGAGCAGCACTATACCTGCAAGGACTGCTCCTGCCCAGTGCAGCTCAATAATGAGCGCTGGGACTTTGTACAGACCATCAAGAGTGAACACACTTGTGTGATGCCAAATATCACCATAGCCCGCCTTCTCAAGTGGTATCTTGTCCAGGTCATGCCCACTTCAAAAGACCTTTCCCCAACCCAGCTGGCTGTGCTTACGTGCAAGTATCTCTCCCCCACCAACTTCAATAGGGTGCCAACCCATACCCAGTTGGTCAAGTTTGTGACTGATAGGCGTCAAGCCTCCAATCCCCTGGGCAAGAGCACCACTACAATTGAAGACCTGGTCCTCACAGATGCCCTCAAAAAACTGAGGATGGAGAGATGTTCCTGTTCCGTGACAATGGGCAGGAAGTGGAGGATAGGATTGTAGCCTAAGCCACAACCCAAAACCTGGAGCAGCTGAACACTGCTACCACCTGGCTGTGCAACAGCACATTTGCTACTAGCCCCTCTCTCTTCAAGCAGCTTTGGGTCTTGCATGGGCAGTTCAATGACTAGGTTATCCCTCTTGTGTTCTTCCTCCTGCCTGGTTACAAGACAGAAATCTACACCAGAGCATTTAAAATTGTCCAGGATGCTTTGAGCTCCCTTCTCACCAACCAGCTTCCCCCTCCCACTCAAACCACCAGAGAAAACCCTTTCTCCACCAAGAAGGATGAATCCACCATAGCCGCAGAGCAGCTAGCTCATGCGCGCTAACTTGGACCAAAGGTTATCATTAGGGACTTTGAGCTTGCTCAGTTCAGAGTCTTTGAAGCCACCTTTAATGGAGAAGTTCAGGGCTTCTTCTTCCCTTTCATGCAGGCTCTAATCAAACACCTCAAGAGCAAGAAGGAGCTCTTTGAAAAGTACTTAAATTATGGTAAAGAAAAGTGCTTATTTCCCAACCCAGCTTACTGCCTTGGCTTTTTTGTGGCCTGAGCACACTAGGCTTGACTTTGAGACCATCCTGGAGGATGCTTAGATTAAGAAGCACTTCATCATCTTCAAGGGCTACCTTGAGTACTTTGAGAAGCAGTGGATTGGCAAGAAGATGACTTCCAGAAGAGAGAAGAATGAGGCTACTGCTCCTTGGAACTGCCAGAGCGCCTGTCTGAACAGGAAGATGAAGACAACCTCCAGCCTGGAAGTTTGGCATAAACACCTGAAGACAAAATTTGGGTCCAACCCCAAGTTCAATAAGTTCTTTGTCAAGCTCCAGGAGGAGCAGGCCAGAAACGTCTCCAAGTTTTGGGACCTGGCCAACCGGGTGGCCCCCAAGAAGAAGAAGAGTAAAGAGCAGGACTACCAGGAGGAGGGCACAAGGTAGACAAGAAAAAGTACAAGGTGGCCAAGATCAAAAAGCACCTTGAAGATGTGGCTACTACCCTTGCTGGTGGCTTCAATTAGCCCACTAAACCTTGCCTTGCTTTGCCTTTATATTTTTTACTTTTAAATTTTTAACTTATATAGATAGTATAAATCTTTTTAGATATAAATGGTAAGTTTCAGGTATAGTTTCAAGGTGGTTTTGTAAGAAATATATTATATTTTATTATTTTATCTGTAAAGTATGAGATATTCACAGTTGTGCTTATATTAAAGTATAATAAATAAAAATTAGAATTTTATCATATTTTTATAGTTTATGATATTGTGTTTATCTTTATTTTTTGGTACATTGTAATTTTAATTTTTTATGAAAATAAAAATATTTTTACAATAAAAAGTGTAATTTACATAATAAATTGAAAAATACTTGCTTATATCTCCTTATTCTTATTAATTATAGTAATTTTTTATTGCAATTTTGAATTTTATGGGGTTACTTTAGTATAATAAATTAGTTTTAATTATTTTTTAATATTAAAAATACTCAGGGTAAAGTGTGCTGTTAATTAAAAAAGTGTTGACATCCAGAAGACAACATTGTTGAAAACCAGGTTATTACTTTACTATAGTGTTGACATGGCCACTTTCAACATGGGAGCTGTTGATGATAGAAAGGGATATTTATTGGTACAACACGCCATTTTGAAAACAGCATCTCAAAAAACGCCATCTTGAATTTAATTTGAGATGGCGTTTTTTGCGTTAGTGATTTTGAATCACAAAAAAATAAAATAAACAATAAAATAGTTAAAATTTACATATACTTTTATAATACAGCATCTTGAACTTACGCCATCTCAATTCTGTCACTTTGAGTCAGATTAATTAAATCTTATTTTGCTAACTTTATTTACATATGAAAACACTTAGTGTGGGGCGTGTTTACGCCATCTCAACTTTATGTCATTTCAAATTACGCCATCTATCTTAAACTAAAATAAGTTTATACCCAAACTAAAATAAAGCCTGTGGTATAGTGCCAGAAGATGTTCCTATAGTATTAATCTAAGACACTTATAAAAGGAACAACCTAAAAAGACGCCACTATGATAGTCCTTCTAGTGATTGTCATTGCTGGGTAAAAAAACCAGTTTTGTTATATGTAATTTATAACTTTATTATACATGGATACGTTGATAAGGGGTTCATCAATAAAATATTTTAATAGTGATTTTAATATAGAAGAGGGTGATTACGCCATTTCAATTTACGTCACTTCAAATTCCACCAAGTTTCACATCACCCAATTGATTTGATGCGCACAATGAATAGGGGAAAATAAGGGGAAATTACATATGACGCCAGGCTACGCTATATTGATTCCCCCACTGCAATTCTTGCTTTCCACTTTTCAGAAGTATAGTTTCACGTCAAAACCAACATTAATAAAAAATGTAAGAAAACATATGAAAATTTGCAAATATATATTTTTTTATCTCCTCTAAATAACTGGGTACTTTTTAACCCCAGTTGTGTAAGCTAGTTTTTGAGAAATTCAAGTTTTACTCTTTGGCCTGGTTGAGGTAGCTCCACCGTAAATTTGTTAATTTAATATAAAAAATGGTCAAAAACACTATGTTTTTGAGCTACGGCACCTCAATTACGTCACTTCAAAAACGCCATCTCATGAGCAAGTTTTCAGTCAAAACTAAAGTTTTGCCTACTTGCGTTACTAATAAAAAAATTATTTTTTCAAAAAATAAAACATTGAAATTTTGATAATATATATTAGTTGATCTCCTCTACAATTCTATGTAAAAAAATTGATACTTTTATATTAAAAACATTCTTGTTTTTCTCTTTAAAAACAACCCCCAAATTGCTCATATTTTGATACTAATTCACTTTTAGATGCCTCCCAAGCCCATCAACAAAGCTGCGTCCAAGGCCTTAAAGGCCTCAAAGACCAAGACCACTCCTCCAAAGGCCAAAAAGACCAAAACTACCCCTAAAAAGCAGCCTGCTAAGGGTAAAGCTCCCCCCAAGACCCCTACGCTCTCACCAGAGCCTGAGGAAACAAGCCCAACCCCTCCCCATTCTCTTTTTGTTTACTCTCTGTCAGACCCTCAAGAGAAGTTGTTTAACTTTAACCGCCATTCTGACCCCACTTCAGAGCCTGGGGATGAAGAAGAGCAGGAGCAGGAGCCTGAGCCTGGTGCTCCTGCAGATGAGCCAATTGAGCTCTGGGATCTTAATATTATCCATAATGTATGCAACAGAAACGGCACATTTGCTGTGCCTGCCACATACCCTGTCAGCTATCCAATTATGACAAAGAAAGGGGGTTCTGGCTTTGTCCACAAGGGCTACAGCTTCAGCTGCAACAACAAGAAGAAGTCCATCTGTCAGCATCACTTCAAATGTGATAACGTTGGCTGTCCAGCTAGACTTACCACCTATGGGTTCACTTGTATTAAAGCTCTGACTATTGGGCATGACTGTGCCAAGCCCTTTGATCCACTGTATCAACTGATCTGCTGGTTTCTTTGCCAGGTCATACCAACCACCAAAGACCAAACTGCAACTGAGGTTGTAAACAATGCACTCATTAATCTAAATGATACCCAACTGGCAACTGTTGGTGGCGCCTTAAAACTTCAGAGATATCTCACTGACAAGAGATATGCTCTGAGCACTGAAGGCGGCAGTGCTACATCAATTGATCAGTTGATTTTAACTGAAGAGCAAAAGTTTTCACGGCATGAAGAGATATTTCTCCTTCACAATGATGGGCAACATGCCCCAGAGCGGATTATCTGCTTTGCTACCTCCCAGGATCTTTGCAACCTTTTAAAATGCAAGACCTGGCTTGCAGATGGAACATTCTCAACCTGCCCAAAGCTCTTTAGCCAGCTTTGGAATATCCATGGTAGGTTGGCAATCTTGTTCTTCCCCTGGTCTTCTTTTTCCTCCCAAATAAGAAGCAGGAAACTTATGTCCGGGCTCTAACAATATTAAAGGCCAAGTTAGATGAGATCCTCCCAACTATTGAAGAGGAGTCAAAGGAGACTAGAGGGCGCAAGAAAAAAGCCCAGTCAGAGGAAGCCACCCCAATCAAGAAAAATCCCAAAAGTTTTCCATACCATGAATACCTGGTAGTAGATTTTGAGCATGTTCAGGCCAATGCTTTTATTAGAGTCTTCAAGAGCTCCCCTCAGGGATGCTACTTTCACTTTTGGCAGGCACTCTGCCGCCGCCTTCAAAAGTGCTCTGCACTTCATGAGCTGGTCTACACTGAAGGCACAAAGGAAGCAAAGGACGTGTTCAACTGCTTTGCTGCCCTTGCTCTTGTGCAGAAGGAGGAGACAAATGCCTTCTACGACGCCTTCCTCTGTCATCCCTACATTATTGTCAACCAGGCAGCCTTTGCTCCATTCATAGAGTATTTTGAAACTCAATGGGTTGGAGTGTTTCAAGGAGAACGCCACATCAGAAAGGGTGGTAACTCAATACAGTGGAACTGCTTTAAGCAGGTAAAGAATGGCCTAATCAAGACCACCTCTTCTCTTGAAGGGTGGCCAAGTCAATTTGCCACAAGGGTCCGGGTTCAGAAGCCCAAGTTCAACAAAATCATGGTGCATCTCAAAACTCAGCAGGCCATCTCTGTCCACCTCTTTAAAACAGGCATCAAGACCAAGGATGATCCCCCCAAGCAAACCAAAGTGGTGAAAAAGTATACAGAGATTAGCAAGGTGGTCCTTGCCTACTATCCCAAGGATAGCAAGCTTGAGCATCTCCAAGGTATCTCAGTTGCTCTTTCAACCAATGTATGATCATTCCTAAATAAACACCACTATATCTTCTCTATTATTTCCTTTACTTTTATCATTATTTTAATTTTATTTGGTATTTGGTACAAATATATGTTTATTTTAAAGCATAGTTTATAGTTAAAATATATGAAAATGGTTGTTTTTGGGATTATTTTAACTTTTGGACTTTACGCAACCTTGTTGCTACTAATTGACCCCATTTTTTATTGCAGATTTGGAATCCTGAGGCTTTTTTAAGCCTAGAAATGGTTTTTGAATTTTTATTTTTGGGAATTTTTTGGGTAGTTTTTGGAGTTCAAAAAATCTAAAATTTTAAAACTGTTTTTTCTTAGTTGAAATGCCGTAAATCAAAATGGCGTTTTTACTAGTAAATTGAGATAGCAGAAATTTGAGATGCTGTATTTTGAGATGGCGTTTTTTGAGATGCTATTTTTGAAATGGTGTGTCCTACCTATTATCATGACAGATGTGCTTCTAATTGGTGTTGTTGTTAATGCAGCAACTAATGGGGTCCTTTTGTTGCTTGAGCTAAGTAATTAAAGAGGTCCTGTGGTCATTAGATGCAACACCAGCAGCTTTGGGCAGAGGTGGGTTGGCAGGAACAGTAAAGTAATAATATGCTCTTATCAATTACTTGACAATAATGCAATATTATCAGAATTAATGTTTATGGGTTAGAATTGTCTGCCTTCCAAGCCTGCTTTAAAGGGATTTTTATAGCATATTCTTGCTCTGGTCAGACTAGTGTCTAGCTGCAAATAACTATTATTAGCTAGTCTAGCATCCCTAAACTACTGGTTTCAACCCCCAGAGTTAGATTCCAAGCCTGAATAGTGGTTTTAGAATGAGGGGGAAATCCTATGCTTAATTCTCCCACTTCAGCATGGATTTCTCCTTGACTCAGTTGTGATCAACTAAGCTGATTATCATTGGGTGTGGTCCTGCCTTGTGCTTGGTGTAATACAATTGTGCACAGGAAGCCCTCTGTCCCATTTTTGGTGAAACAGATATTGTATTTTCCCCATCTCAATTCATCTGGCAGTGGTGCTTTTGCTAAAGTGATCCTGAATGGTCCACATTTTAATTATTTGGACTTGTTGACCAGCCACTAGTTTTTATCCTGAATGTTCAGATATCTTCTGCATAGGGGATCATATTATTAGCTGATAGAGTTTCACACAATTCCAGAATAGATGTTTCGCTTCTGGCAATGGTCTGTCTATTTTGGCCCATAGCCCTAGTGATGAGGAGATAAATCAGTCAACCCTGATAGATCAGGATTTCCTGACTCCCCCCTCACTTGACTGGGCTAGATCTTCTTCACAAAAAGCTCTAATTCTGAAAATGAGTAATAAAGTAGTTTTCAAGCCTGTTAAGAAAAGCAAATATTATTCAGTTTATAATGCATAGGTTCATTCACACAACAAATCCCAAATTTTTAGATACAAATAGAAGCTGATTCCACAGGAAATGTGCACTATTTGTTAAAAATGTCCAGTCACACAACAGCCTATACAAACTGGGAATAAAATTACTGTAAATTCAGAACCTGAACGTAAAAATGCAGGATTGTCAAATCCTTGGTCCAAATTTTGAATCACTTTTGCAGGAGGGCCTTTTTTAATTAAATTGATTTTGTTATATTTTTATTTGAATTTTTAAAAATGCTGGAACTTGTAGACACTTTGCAAATTTCAAGTCAAACTGCACATTTCCAATGGAAAAAATGAATTAACTGGAATCATATTTTAAGTGTTCAAATTCATCAACCATTTTCATTAAGTTCACTATGGTTTTTGAAATTGTGGGATTGTCAAATCCATGAACCAAATTTCAAATCACTTTTGAATGCCACTAGTACAGTAGTTTTAAAAGCTATGGCAACAAGCAAAAATTCTTTGGATTTAAACAAAATGATTTCAGATTTAAACAAAATCCAAGTTGTGCAAGATTCAGGATTCAATTAATTAAAATATCTTTGGTTAATAAATGAACTGTCAAACCAAAAACAAAATTTCACTAACCCATAATACAAAATTATATCAAACATTAAGCGGTTTAGTTCAAACCACAAACAAAATGAACTGACACAACAAGTGAAATGGATGGATGCTATTCCGGAGTATATTATAATCCAATCAAGATTCATATGAGGCACTAACAGAAGGACTAAAGTGAAACAAAACTTGAGCAATCTGGAAGTGATATTCTGCAAGACAAAAAAATGAAGTCACACAAGATGTGTAGTATGAGCAGCCTAAAATAGAAAAATAACAGTTTAACAGCCAATCAACAGCTATCCAATTTAGGGACAGAGGCATTTTATCCATTTTCATGGCTCCAGATCTGTATGGAATGGTTTTGAGGACTTTCCAAATATGGACTTGAGATTACAATAAAAAAAATTCATTAAATTTTAAAATTTCTACTTTTAGAGTTTTTTATCCTAGGTTTTTTACAATGGTTTTCAATAGCAACATCTTCAACTGCGCCAGCAGCCAAGCCAGCAGCATGGAGGCAAGGCTCAGAACGTGGAGGCACCCGTTTACACCCAAGCCTTTGAGGCAGGTAACAAGGAAGCTGACCTTTTACTGTCCCCTGACCCATATGGCTTTGACTTGTTTGAGAGTCACTTAGCGTCTAGCTCTGTCCTTGCTCCCGTACCCACCCCTGCACAAGCTGCCTGTCAACCAACCAATCAGGATGGCAACCTCAATCCAAAACAACTTCCCGCCACTGCCCAACCTGCCCCCCCTCAGCCAATCAGGCTTCAGCTCCCACCGCCAAGCGCCCCAAACACAGAATAATTACTGCCCAAATTCTTCATGAAATTGTGGCACTAAACCTACAGGGTCTGTCATGGGACCAGATTGCTGCCCAGTTATAAATTTACCCAAGCCACCATAATGTGGGAGTTCAACAACCTAATGAATAGGGGAAATCTGTTTGGGACAGCCAAGAAGCCAAAGAAGGCCACAGAGTCCCAGATAACCAAGGCCTACCCAAAGATGCTTGACCTCCTCCAGCGGGACCCCAAGCTTCCCTTGACCCAGGTCCAGAAGCAACTTGCATACCATGGCATTTGGGTGTCTGAGCGCATGGTGCAGCTCTGGATGTATGGGAAGGTGGCTTCCATACAAGTTTATACCAATTTTGCTGGCAACCAAGGGGATGGTGCTGAGTATTCCCCATATGACACTGCAATTGATTTAACCCTGGTTAGATGCTTGACAAGTCTAACAGATGATATAATGTTTGTCTTGTACTAAAAGTTATCAATTGCATTTGACAATTTTGGTGAGCAAGGAAAAGCTGCCACCAAGAATGGAAGGAAGAAGGTCAAGAAGGGGACATTCATTGGTGCATTTCTGGATGTTTCAGCCAAGGGTTTTGTCTACTATTGGACAAACCCTGATTTCATCAATGGGTACTCATACAGCCACATCCTTGGTGGATTGCTCAACTCCTGGGATGGCTCAAATTCCAAATACTGGGTTTTCTTAAGCCACCGGATAGAGGGAAGCTCCACCGCCCTTGAGGCCATCCAGGGACGCAGGCGCCAGGCCTCAGTCTATCCCACCAGCCATGCAGACGTCCATCTGGCTGATGTTGTCTTCTTCAACATTGGAGATATACTACAGGAGCGCCGCCCTCAGGCTTTCAACAACCTCTATCTTGGGGCCCTTGATCACAATTTTCTCTTTGGTCACCAAATGGTGGCTGACTTGTTTGCGCAAATGGTTTTCCATGTGAACATGGGCAACCAATCATGCAAGGATAAGCGCCTCCCACCTCAAGCCACAGCCACCTACCAGCCCATCCAGCCAATGACTGATGAGGAGTACAATGAGCAGTATATAGCGGCCATCACGTGCAATCCTCCTGCCTCCACCCCCGCCACTAACACCCCCCACCTGCAAACCCAAACCCACCCAATCCCAGACCCCCCAGGCCAGCACCGCTTCTACGTCTTCCTTCCCGTGTTATTCTGCCTCCTAGGCATAACTCTCCCCCGCCCCAATAAACCCCTGTCACCAAACATTTTCTTTTTATATTATCTTTTTTTGAATTTCAATTGTTCATGTTCTCTTTGTTTATAGTTGGTTTTATTCTTTATGTTCAGCTTATTTCTATAAAATCATGTATTTACTATGTTGTGTATCTAGATCCTGAACACAGTTATTTTTAGCACCCAAATATAGCCCCTTGTGAAACTATTAACAACAATTTGGTGATCAGCTAAATTTGAATTAGAAAATTATAGTGTTAACTGTTTTTAGATAAATTTGTTACTGATCTGAATTCAAAACCTTAATGATAAACTTTAAGCCAATCAGGAGCTGAGTGATAAAGTGATTGTTGTGGCATAAAGGGTCATTCAATAATTCTTTGATGCATGTGCGCTAATTAATATGATTGGCTGGATGTTTTGCCATTGTATGCCATTGCTGCTGTGGCAAGTTGTTGGTGGACTAGTGCTAACCCAGCAGCTGATTGGGCACTAGTCCACTAATAACTTGCCACAGCGGCAATGGCATACAATGGCAAAACATTCAGCCAATCATATTAATTAGCGCATATGCATCAAAGAATTATTGAATGACCCTTTATGTCACAACAATCACTTTATCACTTGGCTCCTGGTTGGCTTAAAGTTTATCATTCAGGTTTTGAATTCAGATCATTAACAACTTTATCTAAAAACAGTTAACACTATAATTTTCTAATTCAAATTTAGCTGATCACCAAAAAATTGTTAATATTTTCACAAGGGGCTATGTCAAGCGCCAAAAATAATACGGTAATCAAGGAAACAATGCCAACACAAAGCAAACAACACATATTGAGATGAGCGTAAAACATATACACAATGGGTAAAAAGATGGGATAATGTAGTAGATGGGAAACAAAAAGGAATAAACAAAGAGGCAATAGTACCAAAATAATACAGAATTTATTGGGGCAAAGGCTATAAAAACATATGGAAAGGTTAGTAAAAAAATCAAATGAGAGAACTCAAAAAGCTTCTGAAGGACCTTGACTTGGCAATTGCCAAAATAAAGGACATTGACTGCAAGGTCAAAGCAAATGTGAAGTCTGTTGTCCTCACTGGGAACAAAATTGATAAAGTGTCTGCAAAGGCACTAATGTCAAAAATGCCTGACACCCCAGAAATAACAATTGAGCACTCACTGAATATTCAAAAAACAGTGGTTGAGGGGCTCCAGTTCAAGGCTTACAATCTTTCTGCGCTGTCCGTCTGGGTTGATGACCCGGAGATGTATGTCCACCTCAAGCCAGCAAAGTGCGCCAGGGCAGAGGACACCAAATTGTCAGCGCAATTGATTGCGCCAAGAATGGCCAAGCTGGCTGAAGCCGCCGGCAAAGAAGAAACACAAGAAGGTAACCTAAAAAGAATTAATAAATTTTCAAAATACTTACATTTTTTTCTTAGAAAACGTGGACAGTGAACTCCGCTGGGTCCTGGTCCCTTTTGTCCCCCCCACCTTCTATGCCAACTATGACTGTCAAAACAGCTTTTCCTGTCCCCCCTGTCTTGTGGGAGCTTGAAGACAGAATTCATAGGTCCTTCCCAATGAAAAGGGACGCGCTAGCTGGGCTGGCGCATCCTGAGGGGGCATCTGAGTGGGCAGTTACTGCCTACAAGGATGCCCACCTGGTCTGCCTGGACCTGGTTAACCTTGGTGGAGTTTACTGTGTAAACTCCATTGAGCTTGTTTGGGACGTCCTGGTGACGCTCCCATTCAAGAATATATTGGAGATGGGCCTGGCCCATGTGGCTGCTTGCTTCTGCTTCCCAGTGGAGCATACTATCTCTTACCTGTTAGAGAACTTGGGGCGCGCGGTGTCAAAATTGGCTGTTGCAGACGCAACAGCCGTAAAGAAGACCAAGATCCTCCTGGCAGACTTCAGGCTGGCCTGGAGTGCCAACAAGACGGGGTTCCCAGCAGCTATGGAGCTGACTTTTGCCAAAACCAAGCACGAGAAGAAGATTAGTGTGGTATACAACAAATTGTGCAAGTTTACAGAAGCCTTTGCTGGACAAAGGCTTTATCTGGTTGTTTACCTGGGGTTCTTATTCTTCTTTGGGATGGGCGTGTCTGTTGAGGACCTGGACAGGGTCCTTCTGAGGATCAACAAGGCCCGGCTTGCGTTTGACAGAAAGAAGGTCCCCCCTGGATACAACTTGGTTGATCATGTGATCCAGGACGCCCTGGTCCTGGCAGGCATCTTTGGGTTTGCAGCCCCGCCTGAAAAGCTGATGCTTCACTCCCACCTGACCCTACTGCCTTTCACCAGCAGGAGGGAGGATTTCAATACGGGTGTATCCACTGTCCACAGTGTGGCGGTGGAGGTTGTGTGCCACCTCCATTGTGGGGTGGGTACATACTGCCAAACTCACTACAGGTGTTTGTAATAAATTCTCTCTTCTAATAAACATCTTTATACTCTACAATATTTTTATTATAATTAATTTTTCAAATAATATTTTAGCAAACAAGATTTGCAAAATATATTGCAGAAATGGGTTTCATAAAATTATAAAATTATACATTAATAAAATAAATTCTAACTTGTACATTTTACGTTTAATTTTTTAAAGCTATTTTTACATTTATTTGACCAAAGTGATTTAAATATTTTTGTGTGATCCAGTACTGAGCATTTGGGATTACCTCAGATGGCATAATAAAATAATATACAATAAAATAAATAAATTACTTACATCTATTGATGGATCTTCTGAATGTGATTGCAGGCGTGGAAACATCTAAATATAAAATGATAATTAATAAATATTGAATAATAAATTAGAGAATATAAAAAAGTTGGACACACTAAGCCTTTAATTGATTGGCTGTTTGGCTAGGCATGCGGGGATGAACAAATCAGTGTGGCCATAGAATTTGGCCACAGTCTCAGCTGGGAGGGTATGGATCCCAGCCTGTAGCAAATCAAACAGGTCCTCAGTCCCAGTTGGGGTTCCTTGCTTGACAACTTGCTTGAGCCACCCAAAGACTTCCTCAATGGGATTTAGGAAGGGCAAATAGGCGGGGAGGAAGAGAAGGCGCATATTTGCCGTGGCCAATTGCTGGGGGCCCACTGCAATGCTTGTGTCAATCATTGGGAATTCCTCAAGAATGTCAGCCACCTTGTGGAGACCAACGTTGTC
This sequence comes from Entomophthora muscae, assembly GCA_014839935.2. Taxonomy (NCBI): domain Eukaryota; kingdom Fungi; phylum Entomophthoromycota; class Entomophthoromycetes; order Entomophthorales; family Entomophthoraceae; genus Entomophthora; species Entomophthora muscae. The sequence continues at coordinate 375,431 of QTSX02000056.1, read as the reverse complement.
CAACACAATCACATTGGTGAAGCCTGGGCTTGTGCGCCTCAGGTGCTCCTGGACCAATCAGAGGAATGACAAGAAGGTATGGCTGTTGTGAGAACCCAATATCATTTGATAAAGCTCAACCCCCTTTGGACCAAGGAGAGCCACCATTGAGTATGCTGTGGCGCAGACTGCAGCACGCCAAGCCATCCTGTCATTGGAGCCTCTGGGGACATACCCATACTCATTGTGCATTGACGAGGCAAATGCTGATTTGTTGATATAATAGAATTTCACTGTCCCCTTGGCTTTGAGGGCAGTGTACGCCTCTGCGTAGTTTTTCCAGATGTCAATGTTGGCTGGGCTGTTTCTGTTGTAGGGGGATACCCCAAGCTTTTTCCAAGAAAATTGCATTCCCTTCACCAGATGGTAGTAAAAGGAAATCAAGGCCTTGATCCCAAAAGCGGACTTGACCATGGCCTGTATATTTGCCAGTTCAAGATGGCAGTCCCGGGTGATCCACTGGCGGATTGCCCATTTGTGCTCCTTGGTGAGCATGGTTGACACACACAAGGATTTCTCTGCGGCAAGGACACAACCAGTATTAATGAATTTATGGAAGGTCTTGCTGGTGTATTTGGGATCCACTCCAACAATGGCCGTGGCTGCCTTGTAGTCACCTGATTCCTGCATTAGCTTAAGCAGGATGATGTGTTTGATGTTGGGGATGCGCTTCTGGGCAGGCTTTTTGGCAGTAGGGGTCAACTCATTGGGATTGGGCACAACACAGGGCATGGGCACCTTGGTGTAAAACACAGCAACTTTCTTTAGCACCAGCTGTCCCTCATTGGTTTGGTAGAACTGGGGCTCCTTGTCATCCTCCTGGTTGCCATCACTGACGTAGGGCTTGTAGCTAGTATCAAGTACAGGCTTCACCTTCTCCAGCATGGCTGACGGGACCAACTCTTGCTGGTACACAACGTCAAACACATACAAAGTAAGTTCTACCTCCTTGTTTCTAACTTTCTTTGTAGTGGTGACCTTGGTTGGCTTCTGGGTCAGCTTTGGGATCCAAGGGTTTATGCTCTGCACCCTAGCAGCTTGTGCTCCTTGAACTGGCTGTGTCAGTGAAGCGTCACTATGAAACTCTCCTCTCCCCTCCCGCCTCTCTCCTGAGTAGGCACTTGTGTTGTACTAAGTCTATTCTTTGACCTGCGGGGGCAACTGCAACTGCGGCGCACAACAGGTGCAATGGTAGTCTGTTGTTGTGTTTCTTCCATTTTAAAATCTAATAAAATATTAAATAAAACTTAATTAAGTTACTCCCTATTTTTAATTTTTGCTTTTATCTGTTTATGGATATTCAATTAATATTTTTTCCCACCCAATATCCTAATTATAGATTTTTTATTTCTTAGTTAGTTGTTTTTGGTTTTACAACGCCCATTTTAGAATACTCAAAAAAATCCACCCATTTTCCTAGATTTTACTGCCAAATTCAAACACCCAACACAATATTTTTAAAATTTATGTTTCAGATCTTGTGTCTTATTTTAGATACCTTGGTATCATTCATGATTACAATCCATTGCACACATTGTGTAAGTGAGTTTGTTTACATAGTGAGTTGCTATTGTGTTTTGTTTTTGGATTGAGTTTTGACACACCACGCTTGGGTGTATTTTGTCACCAATTCACATAGTAAACATATGGGTCATTATTTTTCTTGTTATACCTAGGCACCAGATTTATCCTTTTATAACTTAATTGCATTATTCATATTCAAATTATTCAGAAATTAAAAATACAATCAACAAATTCCAAAACTTTAATTGATCTTGGGCTTAAATGATTTTTTTAAAAAATAAGGCATCAATTTTAGAATTGAAAATTGCAACTTATAGTATTACTGAAAGTATCTTAAGTGCTACTACAAACCAAAAAAAAATTATGATAAGTTGCATGGGAGAGTAATAGCAGCCCCCAAGCTATAAATGCTATTACCCTATCTTTGGCTCATCATAAATATTCTTAGTTTGTTTCAGAAAAAAAGGTTGTTGTTTTTGAAAGAGTGATAACTCTATTTAAAATACACCCTCTAGTAAGCTGCCCTACTTCATGAACTTGCCCTAGTGCACCACTAGCATCTTCTGATATTTTTGTTTCTCTGGTATCATCACGTGATTTCAAATGATAAGTTATCTCAGAATATTCTGAGAAACTTTCAAATGTTAAAGGTGAAGTATACAACTTCCCATCTTTAAACAAATATGAAATATTAGTGCGCAGATTTTTAACTTTGAGCTCTTTCCTTATAGGCCTAACTTTTCTCTCATAAATACAAAAGAATGACTTTTGAGAAATATTTGAGCCTGATAGTGCTGATTTATATAGTTTTTTCTTTTTTCTTCTTGCTTAAAAATATTTTTAATATCATTTATATTCTTAATATAAAGCTGGTTTTCTTTCTCTTTTAATGTTTTTGATATTACACCAAAGTGATCATCAACAATGCTTTTTCCATGAGATTCTACAAAACAATTATATTTTATAGAACCTTTAATATATTTAGGTGCCTCTTTAAATAAGTAATATAAAAATTTATATGATCTAAATTGATTTCCATTATCAGTCCATACTTTATATTTTTTATTTTTTAAATCTATCTAATTTAAGAATTTTTATAAAACACTCACCTGAAAATAAAGAATCATGTGATAATATTTGAGACAAAAAATCATGATATTCATATTTTATTTTATTGTTTTCCTTAAAAACTAATGCAAACCCTAATAATGAGATTGGTTTTTTTTTGAATAAAAACAATTATTGGTCTCAATTGGACCACCTCCAACCTTTAAGTTTTCTTTATAATCTATAACTACAACACAAGACTCATCATCTAATTCATTAACATCTTTTTTATATTCACAATTTTGATGAACATAAAAGTCTTGGTGCTGATTAATAGTCTTTAAGTCATTGTCTATAGATTCTGGTAATGGTAAGTTTTTACTTTCACATTCTTCCTTCTTTTTTTCTAGTGAATTTTTTAAATTACAAATATTACACATATTGGTTTGTTTTTTACTTTTTATTATATTTTTAGGGATTAATTTATAGTAAGTAGAAATTGAAACTGAAATTTCATTTTTTATTTTCATATTTTCATATATTTCTTTTTTTGTTTTAAGTAGAGAGTATTTAATTTCAGTTGAGTAATTACTCATCTCTTTTTCTATATCTTTATAAATTTTTTCAGGCACTTGTTTTGTAAACTGGCTTGTTTCAAAAGAATTTTCCAGAAATTTTTTAATTATTTTTTAGTTATTTCTTTTTTTAATGAATAGTTATTATTTTTTGGCTTTTTTTGTTTAAACTCACATTTTTATTTTTATTTATTTTTCTTGAGTATTCAAACTCACTTTTGGTTATATTAAACCCCATACAGTAGTTTTAAAGGCTATGGGACAAGCAAAAACAATTCAGATTTAAACAAAATTGAAATGAATCCAAATCTATTGTAAATCAATATAAATTTATTTAAAGTTAATTTTGTTTAAATCTGAATTGTTTTTGCTTGTTGCCATAGCTTTTAAAACTACTGTATCAATAAGCTCTCTTAAACAGTAACTGGAAGTAACCAGAGATTGCAAGGATGGGAGATGTTTTTGGGGAGAAGATTTCATGAGATCCTTTAAGTTTTCAATGAACTCATTGCCTTTTTTATTTTGAATAGTTGGCAGGAACTAAGCTTTCCCAAATTCAGTTTGAGTAAGGAAGTGCTTGATGAAATTATCAAGATCATCACCAGCAATAAAGAGGAATGCCTTTTTTAACATTGCAATTCTCTCTCTTTTTGTTGAAGCTCCCAAGGAAAAAAAGGGTAGCATGGAAGAAGTAAATTTAACTGAGGACATGGTAGTATTTTGAATCTGTAATTAGGTCAGATCTTTGATGTGTGCCTTAATGTTGGAGTAGTTATGATCAGAATGTGGTCTTTGAATTGGGTTATTTGGATTAGAAGCTTTGTGGTACTTTAGCTCTTATATACCAAGCTAAATGACACCATTCTGAAAGAAATGGTGTGATAGCTTTTATTATAGTTTGAACTTGAATTTATGTTTGCAGAATTAATTAAATACCCAGTTTTCATGCACAAGTGATACATGTGAAGCAGCTAAGCATTATTATTACATCATATCCTCTTTAGTAATCAATGCAAATCAATTAAATGATGTATTCAGTTAATTGTAACTCTTCACATATTTTTAAAATGATAAAATATTAAAGAATTCCATTTAAAGAATGCTTAATTTGAGGTTTGAAGCTCACTTGAACCTTAAAATCAATCTAAACAGTGGTAAAAACACCCTAACTTCAAACTATCATAAAATCCTAAAGAATTGAGCTTTTTAAATAAAATAAAATGCGAAAATAAAGCTCTGAATCTTATCTTTAATTTCGTCATAAAATAAAACTGTTGTATATTAAAAAAGAGTATTTATTAGCTTTGAAGTGATCTACTTTATATCATTAGATATAATCATATAATAAAATCTGGATTATACTCTTTTAAATTACTTTTGCTTTAATATTGAGTATAGTATACATATTAAAAATTTTACACCAATAGAAAGATAGGAGTCTTATCTTTATTTTGATAGTTTACAATGTGGAAAAATATTAATTTTTCATTGAGTTATTAATGTTTTAAATATAAAATGTTAATTAGTTACTTTTTCAAAATTGAACTGTGTTATGCTGCGACTTAAGCAGCATGTGTATTAGAAAATGGCCTAATCCCTAAAATAATGACCCATATGTACACTGAAAGTCAACTCACACCATTTTGTTTGTGAATCAATGTATTTTGGATTATATTTTAAATGGTTTTGCTTTGCGCATGAGTACTTTGTTGCTGTGTTGACCCATTTTGCCCATTCACGCCAATAAACCCTGTTAACAGAGTGTATATTTTAACCTGAGAGTTGGATTTTGTTTAAATCTGAAGAATTTTTGCTTGTTGCCATAGCTTTTAAAACTACTTTAAACTCAGATATTAATTGCAGGAACTGGAATCCAAATTTAATATACAGTAGGCACACTAGGAAACACCAACCCAAATAAAGAAGCTCCACCACAACTAAAATCAAACTGAAAATTCAATCTTGATAACCATGTTTAGACAAAAAGAAATAAAACTTTAAAATTATCCAAACCCAGAAATTATACAATATTATACACTTCAGATCACAAATATAGAAGCTATGTTACTATTCAAGGCTAAATCAAGAGAAAACAACTACCCACAACTAAAACAATAAATCCAAATAAATACATATTTAATCTAAAATATATTTTTAATTTTATTTTTATGGACAGAGAATTGCTTTCCCAACCTGCTCCTTCACCAGCCCGCAGGGTAGCCTGTCCACAAGGGCGTCCCAGAGGGTCCAAGAACAGACCCAGAACCCAACTTGTGGGGAGTCATTCCAACACACAGGCCTCCCAAGGCGTCATAGCCAGTCAACCACCTCCCACATCCCAAGCCCAATCAACCATCCTGAATCCAAGACAGAAGCTGCTCTCAAGGCCTGCCACAAAAGTCTCCTACACCAGGGTCACTGGTAACACTGAGTTTACTTACACCTCTGCTGTGTACCCAGTTGTCACCCAACCCCGCACTCTTGATCCAAGAGTTACCACTTCCTGCCCTGCGTTTTTGACACGTCTGTTGAGCCATTGGCCACCACTGAAGAGCCATCTGCGCCTGTGTTGTATGCCACCATTGACAGCGCCAGCGCAACCAAGCGTGAACCCACCTTCTATACAAAGGTCCCCATCCCCTGTGTTGAGCCTGCTAGCCAGGATGCTGTTGTACCTGTCAAGAGCTGGCGTCAGTTGACAGATAGTGAGTATGAAGCTCTCCTCAACTGCTTGAATGGGGGAATGGAAGTTTGGGATATTGCATCCTGATTTGGGGTCACAGCCAGATATATTGGCAACATCAATAAAAAGTACAGCAACATCAGGAAAATTGCCAAATCCACCAAGGCTAAGTGGCAGCCCAGCCTACTTCAACCTGTGCACATCAATGCAATCAAGCAGTGGGTATCCAAGGATTGCCACCTGGAATCACTTGCTGACCAATCAATGCTGGCCACAGAGTTTGGGCTTTCTGTTTCCAAAACCCTTGTCTGCAAAACAATAGTCAATTTGGGCTTCTCATGGAAGGTAATTGGAGCTTCTCTGTACAATAGAAACAGCAAAAAAACAATTAAGGATTGACACATTTATGCCAAGACCTATTTGGCTCTCAAAAAGACAGGAAATGTCCAATTCTTTTACATTGACAAATCATTGTTTTCCTGCTCACTCAGGTCTAGGCATGGGTGGGTCAAGAAGGGATCCAAGGATGGCTAGCTCATTGTGCAGCTGTCTGTTCCCAGACCTATTCCATGGTCACGCTTCTTGGTCCTCCCAGGTTGGACCAGTATCAGATGATTAAAGGCTCCCATAACAGCAGGACCTTTCTCAATTTTCTCCAAGCCGTCTGGGAGTACCTTTGGATAATTTACAGCGGCTTAACTAACGTTGTTGTGCTTGATAATGCCAGGCTCCACAAAGTGGATCTGGTTGTGTCTGAATTCCCCCATCAACAAAAACAGCCATTCTGCCAGCCACTGCCTTGTATACTGCCCAATGAGACTCCTCTTTCTTCCGCCTTATTCTCCATTCCTTAACACAAAAGAGGAGGTCTTTGGGTGAATCAAGAATAAGGTGAAGAAAGGCCTCCCTTAGGACACTGAGGATCTTTTCAATTTTCTTGAGATTAGCCTATTTGCAATGCCATCCAATGTGGTAGCAGCGTTCTATGAGCACTTGGAATTCTTCCTCCCCAAAGCCCTTGCCTCCAAGCCAATCAGATAAATGGGCGCTCCAGGTTTTATTTTCTTTTATTTTGTTTTTATTAGGGCTCAAAATTATTAATTATATATAATGATGTGACGTTGAATTGTATTATAGACATATAAGAATATTTACAAAAGGTAAGTAAAATTAATTAAACTAGATATGAGGACACATATTTTTATTAAAATGCACTGAATAGTGTATTGACTATTGTGCTAACAAATAAATGAATTAAAAAAGATATAAATAGGTTAAGTTTATTTAAAAACTTGTGAATCCTTGTTGGTACTTTGGCTTTTTTTAAGCCACAAATTGGACCTCACAAGTCATCATCTGATCCTTATTATTTCAGTGCCACTATAGCCACACGGCACAAAAACCAATGATTTTCATGTATCTCTTACTAATTAGTACTTATGACGCAGTTCAAGCATCTCAAATATTTTTATCAAATAATATTACAAGGGAAAGGTAATTTGAGCTCTAAAAAATCACTTGTTTAGAACATAAGTGGAGAAGGTTGTCTGTTGTGGATAAATTCAGTTCTCAATGTTTAACTATGTAATAAATGAGCCTGTACTTGACGAGCTAGTAAATAAAGACATTTTTAATTATTTTTTATTACTTGACATGTTTGCAACTATAACTAATGTCATATAATATATTTAGATATATTACTATTATAATTTAAACATTAAAACTTAAATATTAAAATTTCAAAACTTTAAATTTTAACATTTAAAATGTAAAAAAATTAAAAATTAAAAATTAAAAAGTTAAATTGCAAAGGAATATAATTTATTAGGGAGATGCAAATAGCAAATGGAATATGATCATTCAAGGAAATTGTACCCCAAAATCAAATTTTCAGCTAGAGCGTCTAATTAGATCCATGTACTCTTCTGTATGTGGTGGACAACCCTGGATGCAATTGCTAGAGGGGTGGCACCCTGCACCCCATTGGTTGCCAAACACTTAATAAAAGGGAGGTGGGTAAGAAAATTGATCAGCAGATTCTTTTCAGGAGGCGTGTACTGTAAATTCAGAACCTGAATGTAAAAATGTGGGATTGCCAAATCCTTGGTCCAAATTTTGAATCACTTTTTTGGGCAACTCAGCTGAGTGAAAAACAAAGTATTTAATAAAATCAACCATTTAATTTGACTTTTTTTGGTTTATTTAAGTTAGCAAATTTTGAATCCCTTGAGCAGATAACTCAACTAACAAAAGACAAAACTCAGCAAACAAATGCAGGATACATGAATCAGAAATGCGGGATTCTAATGTATGATTTGAGATTTCCTATATTTTAAACAAATCATAGACAACATGCAAAACTTAACAAATATGAAATTTTGGGATTGTCAAATCCAAGAACCAGGTTTCAAATAAAAATGAGGTGAATTTGAAATAAATATAATTTATGGGCGTCTCAAAAAGGATGTTAAAGGATCTAGAGTGGATTTGTGCTGATTCTTTTAAGAAGCACAGGAATTCTCAAAAATCATCCTATTCCATTTTAGGACAGCTAAAATTTAGATCCTACTATTCACCAACTTACCATATTTAACAATAAAATTGACTAAAATACACTCTCCTCTTTTTGAGTTTATTTTTAATAAAAATTTATTATGTCTTTTTCAAAAACCAACCAAGTCAACAAGCTGTTCCCTGGCCTTGACACATTATGCAGGGCTACACTGGGTCTCTTAACAGTAAGGCCTCTGTCTATGGCCACTCCCAACCCGCAGGCCCCTCTGCAAACACCACCCAGGAGTGTGTTCTTTCCCCTGCAACTTCCAGCATAGCCCTGTTTGCTCATCATGCACAGGCAGCTGACAACCCAAATCCTGTATCAACAATGGCATCCATAACCAGCCATTTGAGCCATGAGGTCACCCAGAAAGCCCAGAATCCCAAAACAGCCAATCAGATGGCATTGAACAGTTCCCAAGATAGACACATCCCTCCCTCAGCCAATCAGCCTGCAAGACGCAGAAGAAAATTGATCACTCCAGAGATTGTTCTTGAAATGGTTGAAAAGCAAGGGATGCTTATGTCCCTTGGGGAAATTGCAGCTGTGATGGGTTTTGCAAAGTCTACTGTGGCTGCAACCCTGCAAGCCCATGCCAACTGTGGCCCCCCTACCAAGAAGACCCCAACTTGTACCTGTTCTTCAACTGAAGGTGAAAAAGCCCACCCCCTCATGATGGCTATTATGGAGCGTGACCCGCAGATGCCCCTGGTCCAGGTCCATCTCCAACTGAGACTCCACAGAATTTTCACCAATAAGATAATGGTGAATTTGTGGATGCACAGAGTTGTGGTTGCCACAGAATCTTATCCAATCAGGTTCTCAGTGGCCCCAGTTTGGTGGATACCAACCCCCACAATACAAAAATCATTAATTTTATCAAAGGAAGGGCAATGAGAGTCCTAATGACGTCGTTTTTTTATCATATGCCAAGATTTTGGCAAGTATTCAAGACTTTGGGGAAAAGCGCTTCAATCTGACGTATACAAGTGCGGGCCAATCCTGTATCAATTTTTTGGGTTTTTTTGGAAGTTTCCCCATTGGGTGTCAATCATTACTCCGCGTTGTCAAACACAACAGATGGGTATGCCTATCAGACAGATCTCAAGGTCATGCTGGAGGAGTGGCCTACCCAAAACGCCACGTACACAGTTGTACTGAGTGCCAAGATGGAGTAGCAGGAATGGGCAACCCAAGAAATCAGGGCTGTGGGGCATACCTGTTGGTCCTACCCCAAGAACCACGCTGACATGCATCTTGCAGATGTATGTCTCTACAATTTCGGTTCAGCTCTCAGGCACTTAAAGCCTGCCACATACAATAAACTGTGAACACAAATTGATAAGGGTTATGACCTTTTCCTGTCCATATTTTTCCAGGATTTATCTGATCTAATCATCTTCTATGCAAGTGATAGTGATAAGTCCACAAAGAACTCCTGCCTCCTCCATGTCAATCCATTTGTTTCATCAAGCCTGCATATGTGACAGAAGACAAATTTGAGCAATTAAAGAAATCAGCTCTTGCTGCCCCTTCCCTGTCAACAAACCCTGCCTCCCAAACCCCCCATCAAGCCACCTGCCTTCCAACCCTGACTCCCAAACCACTGCCTATTCCCTCCCCACTATCTCTGATGCCGTTGCTTTCACAGGTGCAGATGAAGGTGATGTTCATTCCGCCCATTCCCTCCCCTACTTGTCCTTTGATGAGTAAAATAAAGCCTTTCTTTGTGACAACTTATTAAAATTGATATTATTTCTTCCAATTTATAATTAATAATATTTTTTTATATTATCAACATTTCCCATAATTAATACAATGTTGTACATTTTATGAATAACATAAAATTATTATCATGAATATTTTTTATCATCAATAATAAATTAAAGACCTTTAAATGTAAATATTGCACTATAATATTACAATTAGACATCAACTCTTGATATTTTGATATTATGTGCATAACTCAATGCATTATGTTTAATAAAATTCATTGAGTTATGCACATAATATCAAAATATCAAGAGTTGACGTCTAATTGCAATATGCTAATGCAATATTTACATTTATAGGTCTTTAATTTATTATTGATGATGAAAAATATTCATGTGTTGAAGGTAGTACTATAAAAACCAGTTTTTTATGTAATTCAAATAAAATGTCAAATATCTACAGCCTTATCAATAAATTAGAGTCAGCCCTCCAAAAGGTTGTCAAGCTTAAACATCACATAAGGGAAATTGTGGTAAATCAACTGGGAAATGAGGGAAGATCCTTGGTCCAGCAAAACAAAACCGCAAAAAATAGCCTGGGAACAATAGTCAACAAAGAACACAAGGAAATAGTTTTAAATCTTCAAAAGGAAATACTCAAGCAGTTAGATTTCAAACGTGAAAGTTACAACTTGTGGGAATTTTCAAAAACCAACAGAAAGAATACTCAAGAAATCAAATTGATTGAAGGAAATGAAAGCTCAAATGAAATTAACACAAATTAAGAGGAAACCAATCAAATGGAAACAGATGAAAATAAAGCACAATCAAGAAGCAGAAGAGCTACAATAAACAATGAAAAGTTATCAAATGAAAATCAAGAGGAAGAACAAGTAGCACAGAAAATAAGGATAATCAAGCCCAGAAAAACAAATGAAGAGCAGCCAACACTCATGAAGTTTGCTGAAGGGGTGCCTGTGGCTGAGGGGGGCGCAGGGGAAACAATCAGTAAGGCTTTTTATGCTTTACTTATATTTACTTTAGTTATAAATAGGAATGGGGACAAGGTCACAGAAGTGACGGCTTTCACACTGAGTTGGTTTTACAGGGGTTACCAATCACTGGTAGCCCCTGTAAAACAAATAAATAAAAATGAACTAAATAAAAACATTCAAATTAATATGAATAATTTTGCAAATATAGAAGCAAAAGCCAGGGAATACTTACCACCCATGGGGTGCTTGCTGTGGATTAGGGAAGCATACAAAATAGGAGCAAATATCAACTTCAAAGAGATGACTGAAATTTGTGGGGATATCAAAATAAACTTCAATGAATATATTTATGAAAGTATACAACAACTTCCCTTTTAAAATATCAATGAATATGAAAAAACCTAATGAAAACTGACTTTCAAATAGGAACTGAATATCTTAAAACTGAGCTTTTAATGAATTATTCAAAGTGTTATCAAATAAAGTTGGGGATGCAGTCCTTGTGAATACGTTTAAACCTTTATCCATTTTGTTTATGGAAGCATAGGGGGCAGATACAAGTTGGTCGCATCCTGGTACAATATTCAAATTCAGTCAAACATTCTATATAAACAGATTAGTTCAAGTGTACAAGAAATTGTGCATGTTCTCCAAAAAATATATCTTGCAAAGGATTCATGTCACAGTATACCTAGGAATCCTACTACATTGCATAATAATAACTAACGTCAAAAAGTTGGAGGATGTACCTATACAACTTGATATATGCCAATTATCACTAGAACACCAGAAGACACCGCGGGGGTATAGGACAGTTGGTCACGTCCTGTACAACTCCTTTGCATTGGCATCATTATATGGGTAATATGTGCCTCCCAAAAAGAATCTGTTGATTGATTTGCTTACCCGCCTCCCTTTTGTTAAGTGTTTGGCAACCACCAGGGTGCAGGGCGCCACCCCTCTAGCAATTGCATCCAAGATTGTCCACCACTTACAGAAGAGTATGTGGACCCAATTAGACACTCTAGCTGAAAATTTTATTTTGGGGTATAATTCCCTGGAATAATTGCATTCCATTTGCAATTTGCATCTCCCTAATAAATTATACTCCCTTGCAATTTAACTTTTTTATTTTTTATTTTAAATACTGAAATTTAAAGTTTTAGAATTTAAATATTAAAATTTTAATATTTAGATATTAATATTTAAATATTAATATTTAAAATTTAATATTAAAATTTTAAATTATAATAATACTATATCTAAATACATTATAAGACATTAGTTATAGTTGCAAAAACGTCAAATAATAATAAAAATTAAAAATGTTTTTATTTACTAGCTTTTTGAGTACAAGTTCATTTATTACATAGTTAAACATCAAGAACTGAATTTATCTGCAACAGACAGCCTGCTCCACTTATGTTATAAGCAAGTGATTGTTTAGAACTTGAATTACTTTTCCCTTGTAATATGATTTGATAAATAGATTTGCTATGCTTAACCTGCGTCATAAGTACTAATTAGTAAGAGATACATAAAAATCATTAGTTTTTGTGTTGTATGGCTATAGTGGCACTGAAATATTAAGGATCAGGTGATGACTCACAAGGTCAACTCTGTGGCTTTTAAAATAAAAGTCAATGGTACTAAAAAGGGTTCACAATTATTTAAATATAATTAATATATTTCTATTATTTTTATATTTTTAACTCTATAAACAATATACTATTTGGTGGATTATAATAAAAATCCATAACTCTATATCTAGAATAATTAATTTTAAATTATATTTTTTACTAATTCTTATATGTCTATAATACAATTCAATGTCACATCATTGTATATAATTAATAATTTTTGAGCCCTAATAAAAACAAAATAAAAGAAAATAAAACCTGGAGCGCCCATTTATCTGATTGGCTTGGAGGCAAGGGCTTTGGGGAGGAAGAATTCCAAGTGCTCATAGAACGCTGCTACCACATTGGATGGCATTGCAAATAGGCTAATCTCAAGAAAATTGAAAAGATCCTCAGTGTCCTGAGGGAGGCCTTTCTTCACCTTATTCTTGATTCACCCAAAGACCTCCTCTTTTGTGTTAAGGAATGGAGAATAGGGCAGAAGGAAGAGGAGTCTCATTGGACAATCATTAAGCCAGTGGTTGGAGGAATGGCTATTCTTATCAATGGGTGGAAACTTGGACACAACCAGATCCACTTTGTGGAGCCCAACATTATTCAACACAGCAATGTTAGTTGTGCTGCTGTACTTGATCTGGAGGTATTCATTTGCGGTTTGGAGAAAATCAAGAGAAGTCCTGCTATTGTGGGAACCCTTGATCATCTGATATTGGTCCAACTCACAAGGACCCAGAAGTGCTACCATTTAATAGGTCTGGGAACAGACAGCTGCACAATGGACTATGCTGTCCTTGGACCCCTTCTTGACCCACTCATGGCTAGACCTGAGTGAGGAGGAAAACAACAATTTTTTGATGTAAAAAAATTGTGTTGTGTTTGGCTTCTGGGGACAACATCCAGGAGGACAGGCCAGGAAATCTTTATAACAAAATATTTGAGGCTCAAAGCTAGCCTTGGGTTAGCCTTCAGGGCAGAATTAAGGGCATGTACCTTAATTTCCTGGAATACAAGATGAAAAATTCCTTTTGGCAAAAAGGAAAGGAAAAAGCTCAAAGAATATTAAATCCAACACAAATGTGGATAAACTTGTCTTTATTAGAAGAAATGATTCTACTTCAATAGTAGACAAGGGTCAATGATCACTCATTAGGTAGACAGAGTGGCAGAAGGGGTCATGTTGGGATGAGATCATACCAGGATCAGTCAAGGGCAGGTATGATATTCTGGAATGGGTAGATATTGAACCAGACTCATTTGCTGAAGGGGAGGAATTCCCAAATTTGAAAGCAAAACTGACCAGATCTTTACACATATCAATATTCAAAGGCCATATCAAAATGGCATTAATAGCGCAATTTACAACATCTCCCCCCTCCAGATTGAACACAGGGAGTTATATTTGTGAAGAAATTTGGTGTGAACTCAAGCAAAGAGTAAGTTGGAGACAGTAGCTTCACAGTATATTTGGCACCCTTCTTGTAGATGACTTCACAAGGCCCAACCCAGAGGGAGTCCAACTTATGAGCACAACCTCCAGTACAATTTTGATAGTAGAGGACCAGGTCACCCACTTGATAGTCAGGGAGGGGGGCTCTTGCAGCATTAGAGGGTGGGAGTTCCAGGGGTTTGGCCTTGTAAGCAGTAGAATAGGCGGTAGCTTGGATGTCAATGATACAATTTGTCAAGTCTTTGATATGAGCTTCAGGATTAACAGAGGCGTCAACTTCAATCAACAGGGGTCCCAAGATTGAGGGGGTAGTGGCTTCTTGTCTGTACAACATGGCAAAGGGGGACTGGCCAGTCACTTGATGTCTACTTAGTCTATATACAAAGAGGGCAGCAGGGAGGAGCATATCATAATTGGGAGCATCAGAGAGGGTAAGCTTCCTCATTATGGATACAAGGGTAGAGTTTGCTTGCTCCACAGTCCTGTTGGTTTATGGGTTATACAGTGCAGAGAAGAATTGATGAGTACCCATGGCTTCTACAATGGATGTTATGAGGCAAGCATTAAAGTTGGTCCCATTGTCAAAAATCAGGACCTGAGGGCAACCATTACAGTAGAAGATATCTTGCAGCAAGAAATTAGCAGTGGTCTTGGCGGTTATATCTTTGGTTGCTCTGGCTTCAACACATTGTCTAAAGTGGTCAATGGCTACCAAGATGAATTGGCACCCAGACCTAGAACGCAGGATGGGCCTAACAGCATCAATACTCCCATTGTGGAAGGCATTTTTAGGAGGGATGAGCTTGAACTGATGTTGGGAAGGTTGGGGTTGTTGGAGCTGACAAGAATGACATGAGGCAAGAACATCAGGGATTAGGAGGCACATGTTTTCCCAGTAGAAGTTTTTGCACAACCAGTCATGAGTTTTTGCTGTACCTCCATGACCGGTATCAATGTGAGCTTGGAGGATGATGGCTATTCTCATACTGGGGCGGACGTAGGGCAGATAGGCGTTGTTGACCTTCTTGAAGAGTTGTCTATCTCAAATCACAGTATCCTTGGATAGGGCTTGCAACGCCAAGCAGATATCCTCTGGTTCAGTGGACCAGGAGTCAGGTTACCCTATCAACTCATATAAGCAATCAGCCTCAGCAGGATGAATGGCTAAAATAGGCATCCTTGACAAACCATTGGCATTCTGATGTTGTGCACCAGGACAATGTACTACAGTGAAACTGTATTCTTGCAGGTGTAAGGCCCAGCAGGCTAGTCAACCTTTGAGCTCTTTTAATTGCTGTATCCACTTAAAGGATGAGTGTTCTGTAACTACCGTGGAATGAGTCCCGTAGATGTAGTGCCAGAACTGCTTTACTGCATGCAGAACAGCTAGGCATTCTTTTTCAGTGATGCTATAGTTCTTATCATGCTTGTTAAGGACTCAGGAGGAATAAGCTACAGGTTGGTTGACACCCTCATCATCAAGTTGGGCTAGGATGGCACCCACAGCTACTTCACTAGTGTTGGTATACAAGATCAATTCCTTATTGTAGTCAGGGTAGACAAGAACGGGAGCCCCCTTGAGTTTAGCTTTCAACACCTCAAAGGATTGCTGTTGACTGTCAGTCCACTCAAAGGGTACGTTGCAGAGGAGCTGGACAAGGGGTTTGCTTAGTTCAGCAAAATTGGGAATGAACTGGCAATAATACCTCATCATACCAAGAAATACTTGGACCTCCCTTAGATTTGTTGGAGGCAGGATCTTGTCAATGGCTTCCACCTTATTGCTCATAGGGTGTATTCCTGTTTGGATGACCTTGTGGCCCAAGAATTCAAGCTGTTCTTTGAAGAAAGAGCATTTAGAAGGCTTAAGTTTCAGACCTGCCTCCCAAATTTTGATGAAGACAGCTTTGAGGTGGTCCAGATGGTCAGTGAAGGTGGAGCTGAACACAGTAATATTGTCAAGGTATATGAGGACACAGGAGAGTTTCAGGTCTCATAGGATGGAGCCCATAGACCATTGAAATGTAGCCAGGGTGTCGCAGAGTCCTTGGGGCATTTGAGTGGGTTTGTATAGACCTTCTGAAGTGATGAGAGAGGCCTTTTCTCTATCCTCAGGGGACAAGTTAACCTGCCAGTACCCTGATGCTAGATCCATGATGGAGAAAAACTTTGATCCTCCTAATTGTCTGAGGGCATAATCAATTCTAGGCAAATGGTAAGAATCCTTCTTGATGAGTGAATTTAGACGGCAGTAGTCCATCACAATGTGATGGCCTCTATCCTTATTCTTTAGGATCAACAATGAGGAGGCCCAAGGGCTCTGAGAGGGGGCTAGGAGCCCAGCATCTAGAAGCTGCTTAAGCTCCTTAGAGACCTGGGCATCTTTCACTCTACTGCGGCAATAAGGCTTGGCACAAAAGGGAGGGGTGTCATCTGTGTCTATCTGATGGATGACCCCCTTAGCTAGACCATAGTTGGTGGGTCCAGAGGCAAAGATATCCTTAAACTGGCATAATAGTTCCAGAACGTCTTTTTGTTGAATGGGTAACAGCTGAGGGAAGTCTGTGATGGTGAACAGGGAGAGAGCCTGGGGGTCTTCTTCTGGCAAGTTGAAATCACTAAACATTCCAAAGGGGTAGAGGGACGCCACTTGCTCTGAACCTAATATGCGACCATGCCCCACAACCTGACCTTTGGTCACATGCATAGGTAGGGCAGTCAGGGTAGCCAACAACAGCTGCACAGGCTCTTTTTGAGTTTGGTCTAGAATTCCAGGGCATAGCCTAGGCTCTCTACGGCTTAGGAAATCAGGTGAATATAGCTCCAGGAATGATTTCTCAGGTAGTTCATAGGATATCTGAGAGTCTATAATCACTTTTAAGCCAGGCAGGATAGTGATAGCTGCAGGGGAAAGAAGAGTCACACCTTCCTCAGCAAAGCAGGAAGGAGGAGGGGACCGCATATTAGAAGAATGAGTCCTGTACTTGAATGAGAAGGTACCTGTGGGGTACTTGAGAACACATGTCTTAAGGCGTTTACCCAAGAGGCAAGGTGGTTCTTCAAAGATTAGGGGGATCTCATATCCTAAGAGTAAAAGGTACCCATCTCAAGGGTTCACAATCCCATTGTATTCCCAAAGGAATTGTGTACTAACCAGGAGATTGTATCTTTTGTTTTCTAAGACAACAGCAGGGGAAGCAATAAGAAGCTTTCCAAACCTCATTGGCAGAGAAAAGTAGGCACCAATGGCCTGAGTCTGAGCCATGCCAGAAGTTCCATATGATTGATTGTAGTTGAGTTCAGGGGCCAGCTTAATCTTCTTCATTGGCTTGGAAGATACCACATTGACTGGAGAGCCCGTGTCCAGGATGACCTTGATTTTGACCTTTTGGATCAATACTTCCACATGTGTAGTATCTTTTCCAAAGGGGGGCAGGACAGCCAGAACATCCTGAGAAGCTTCCAATTCTTTCTCCCACTTGGCCAACATGCAGCGTAAGGCAGGAATTTCCTTGTACACAGTCTGCAGGGGGAGAGATACGGTCACATTTTGAAAGAGAGCCTCTGCTAATTCAGCAGCCTCTTCAGAGGAATCCACCAAAACAGGGGAACAATGGGCTTGTTCTAAGTAAGGACAAGCTACTATGACCTTAGCTTTGCTCAAGGTTGGACAAGGTGTAGTTGTGGTTCTTCCTGAATGTAGCTTGTAAGGGACAGAAACTGTCTCTGGGACTGCTAGCACAGAATAACCATAACCCTCAGACTCATCACAATCAGAGTCTTTGGGTTCAGAATCACTGGATAGATTGTGGAACAGGTGAAGGATAGTTGGGCCAGCCAAGGGGGGAGATTCTTTGTCAGAGTGAGGATCAGGAGGAGACAGGGGAGATTGGTCAGCAGAGAGCGTCTCTGCCTCTAAGCTGACCTCTCTTTTCCTGCCTGCTCCTTTGGGTCACAACCTTCTACCCAAGGGTTTTTACAGGTATGTGAGTGGTGTCCTATTTGATCACAGTTATGACATCCTTGTCACTTATTATTGTGAAGTGATTGGTTATAAACTGGCTATCACTATATTCACGCACTAATCCATTAAGCTTGGTGAACCAAAGGGCAATGGTACTCTTGCCCTGGATGATAAATAGTTCAAACAATCAACTAGGTTGTATTCCAAGTTCATATTAACTGATGATCATTCAATCATTAGTTTAATATTGGGCTAAGCAATAGAGGGAATTGGGCTGTAACCAGAGGGTCCTGGTGTTCTATTGACTCTCATTAATCCCTCCTTCACTATATAACTCTCTTCTTGATTGATTAAATAAAGATTGGATTACATACACTTATATTTATTATATACATTAGGCTGAAAGATCTATCTTAGCTTAATCTTTATTAATACATAAGGTTGTAATTGAGTTAAGTGTTAGTAGCTATCAACCAATCAATAGCTAGAGTTACAGAATTTGGTGCTCACTCTAGCATGCATCTGTCTGATGGTACTTGTTGCCCTGCTGGGGACTTGTCTATTGTGCGGGGAGGTGATGGAGATAATCTTCTCCATGCCTTCCTTCATCACCTCCAGTACCACCCTGATGGGTTTTTCTTGGAGATCAATCACCTTTCTGGAACAAGGGATGGTCTTCCTAATGAATTTGTGGCTTTTGGTCAGTTCATGACTGATGTACAGCACCCCCGTCAAATAGAGGATCAGTCCTCTCTACACCTCAATGTCCTAGTGCCACTTGAGGTAGACAGAAATGCAGAGCCAACCCAGCAACAGCTGGAGCAAGCCATTAGCAGGATAGACCAGGGTGTGTATCAAAATGGGGAAGTCCACAAGAAGTTTGCTGTACTTCCATCCTATGGCACTATGGCTAAAGAGAAATTCTGCAACTTCACAGGAATAACTCCTAATCAGCTTCAATTACAGATAAAAACAATCAAACAAGCTAAGGAGTATATCCATAGTTTTGCACATCCAGCCATTTGCCACAACCAGACTCACTTGGGTTATCAACTGTCCCTGATCTTGCACCAAGGAAATTTGATAAACAATCAGCAGGCTTTCCTCCATTGCCTGTATGACAAAATCACAAACTTGATGGCCAATATCATTCACCAACTGAGCAGCTTAGCAATCCACCAAAACTTCATGGCAAACTGGTTGACACAGCTGGAGGAACTCCTGAAAAATTACGTGTTTATAATGGTTGGGACCATGCTTGAACACAAAGGGTTAGATAATAATTGGCTAGGCACAGTAACCCACCACGTAAAAGGTGCAGAAGCCACCTTTTGCTACTTATGTAGTGAGGTCAAGTCGCTTTGCTGCTCTGTAAGAATGATTGAGGATGGGGCTGCGGCAGAAGGCAACAAGGAAGCTACTGCCATTATCCAACGGGACATGGAGGAGCTATCCAAACACATGAGTGAGATCAACAAGGGCCTCCATCAATCCCTCTCTGACTGCAACCATTTTAACAGGGAATTTCCTAAACTTGCAAAAATGATTGACCACAACCACGGCTGCACGGAAGAAAATAATGATAATCTGGAAAGATTAAGTGATAGTCATCAGGCTATACAATAAAAAAACAATGTGTTGTTTAGGAACCAGGAATCACGTATGGAGAAGTTTGAGGACAAACTACACATAGCAAATTGCACAATAAAAGACCTGACCTGAGAAGTACGCTTGCAACGTAGCAATATTCTGCATCTACAAGGACAAATAGAGAAACTACTTCAGGTGTATGTCAGCCAGATTGTGTCAGAATCAGGACCACAGACATTCACAAGAAGAAGTCAAAGCATCTTGTCCACCGCCAGCCAGGCAATGTCAGAGGACTGTCGCCCCTTCCATAGCTATGAGAGCAATGAAGACAACATAGGCCGTACAATGAGGAAAGTCTATGTTGCAGAACCAGTGCTGAATAGCAGCAAAATACCTCTTCCTGGTGCTGCTGCTTAACTTCCAGGACTAGCAACAACGCTAGAGATGCAGCTTCTGAAGTGGAATTCCGCGCCTCAAACCAGAGAAATACCTCACCTCCTCCTAGAAGAAGCTATAATTTTAGCACTTCTTCTGTGATCCAGAACTTCAAGCCAACAAATTTGCCAAAATTTGACAAAAAAGCCAATGTCCACATGTTCCTCCGGCTATACAATAACTCTATGTATGGTGCTGACAAGGCAATTAAGAATGCGGCCATTTTTAATTGCTTGGATTCAGAGACCCAAACAATAAAAATGCCAATACTTCTGGAACAAGGCTGGACTTACGAGAACGTATCAAGGGCTCTTATTGCAGAGTTTGGCAGCAAAGAGGCTCTATTTTACCAAAAATGGAGTTTACCAAAGGAAAAATAAAGAAGGGGGAAAGTCTAATGGATTTCTCAGAGCGCTTCTATTTGGAAGCACAGACGCTAGTCTCCATAGGAGCCGCCACCTTTGTTGATGTAAAAGGAGCACTTCTTAACTATGCACACCCTAATAGAGAGCTTTATATTGCCCTCAAGTCTGGAATATATGGTGCAAGAATGGCCCCTGAACTCATGCGCCACTTGGGATCTTTTAAGGAACAGTTTGAAGTTCCCTTTCCTTACTATAAAAAAGCCACTTTGTCCTATTTCACAGATTCCAAGGGCAAGACTTGGGATAGGGACGCTCCAAAGAAACCAACAATTGTAGCTACTCCCCCTGTTAACACCTTGGCAAATAACCACACATGCTACAAGTGTGGGCAATTAGGACATCTTTCTTGAGACTGCAAGCAACCCAAGGCTAATGTTTGCCATCTGATCCAGGAAGACAACATGGAAGACAAGCTAGATGACAAAGAAAAAAGATGGGTCAAATTGCGTAGTAATGGACTACCACAAATTAAACTCTGACACAAAAAAAGATTTTTATCTGTTGCCCCGCATTGATGACACATTAGAAAAGCTGGGTGGCGCAAAGTACTTCAGCGCAATGGATCTGATCAGGGGTACTGGCAGATTGACCTTCCAACAGCAGACCAGGAAAAGTGCACCATCATTACGGAGCAAGGACTTTTTCAGCCTACTAGGATGCCACAAGGGCTTGCAAATGCCCCTGCAACTTTCCAACGAGCCATGGACTCCATGATGGGAGACCTCAAGTTGACTTGTGTTCTAGTTTACCTTGACAACATAAACGTCTTTTCACAAACTTTTGGTCAACACTTGAAACATCTGGAGGCCGTGTTTCAACGTCTTATTGCTGCCAACCTCAAGCTAAAACCAAGGAAGTGTAACTTCTTTAAGAAATATTTGGAATTCCTTGGTTATATCATCAGCAAAGATGGCTTACAACCTGTTCCTGCTAAGGTCAAAGCTATTACGCACATGCAAACGTCTTCCAAGAAAAGAGATGTTCAGGTGTTTTTAGGAATGATTGGTTATTATAGACAGTTTATACCAAACTTTGCGGGTCTGGGAGGACCACTATTTCACTTGTGGAAAAATGATGTTGAGTTCTCATGGACAGAAGGATGCCAGAAAGCCTTCAAGGACTTGAAGGCCACCCTAGTGACAGATCCAGTACTCTCCTATCCTAATTTTGAGTGCCCCTTCATTGTACACACAGATGCCAGTTTGACAGCAATTGTTGCTGTTCTTTCTCGGCTGGATGACAATGATCAAGACCATCCTGTAGGTTATTGCTCCCGCACACTCAATAGTCATGAAAGAAATTACACGGTCACTGAGAGAGAATGCCTGGCAGTCATTTATGCCTGTCAGCAATTTAGAGTGTACCTCCACAGAGTACACTTTACGGTGGTAACTGATCATGCCTCACTTAAATGGTTGAAAACCCTGAAGGATCTTGAAGGACGCTTGGCACAATGGGCTATTAATCTACAAGCTTATGACTATAAAATAATCCATTGCACAGGATTTATGCATCAGAACGCAGATTTCCTTTCACACCTTCCTACCATAGCCTTGGTTTCCTCAGCAGTGGACAAATTTTACAACAAACTTATGCTGAAACCTTCTATGTGGGGGGAGGAGCCGCTTGAGATTCAGAAAATTCTGAAGTCCCTTGCAGTTGACACCTGCGTCAAGGACAATCAGCTTTTTAAGTTTTATAAAGGGAAGTAGTTACCATACATCTGCCCATCCTTACATACAGATGCAATAGTATCAGCACATTGTACTGTGGGCCATGGCAGTATCCATAAAACCCTCAACCTCCTACAGCAGCATTACTACTGGGAAGGTATGCATTTGGATGTAGCAGAAACCCTGGCTGCTTTTCATGACTATACAATAGAGCAATCAAAGGTCTTGCATTACCAGCACCGGCTAATTTGACCTGTTTTTGCGTTTCATACTGTTGCTATAGACGTAGTAGGTCCCCTTTCACTGACTGCTAGCAAGAACAAGTTCATAATTGTAGCAGTTAATCAGCTTAAAAAATGGGTAGAAACTAAAGAAATTCCTAACCAGTTGGCACTTACAACAGCCAAGTTTATTATAGAGAACATACTCTACAAACATGGCTGCCCACAAACATTGCTAACGGACAATGGGACAAACTTCACAGGATACATGATACCCAGGCTGAACAAACTTATGGGTATTTGTGGGACCCTTTCAACACCATATCATCCCCAAACAAATGGAATGGTAGAGAGAACAAATGGAAGTCTTGTACAGATCCTAAGGAAGCTTAGCCACCAGCACAAAATGGAATGGAATACATATCTTCTGGCAGCTACCTTTGCGTATAAAATAGAATTCCACAGGGCTACAGGAAAAAGCCCCTTCCAGCTTCTTTATGGTTGACAGCCAAGTCTCCCGCCACATCTCTACAGCCTAGTTAAAGCCAATGATCCCCTCACCCCTGATGCTTATTTGAAGAGACTAGCACAGACGCTAATCAAGTTACAGTCTGAGGTGTACTCTACCAATTTAGCAACAAAGGAGAAAGACTTGGATTGTGCGTTAAAAACCCGGCCTGCCCTCCCTACATATGAAATAGGAAGTTTGGTATACTTCTACAGCAACTGAGGGTACAGTTGCAAAAGTAAACTTGCCTTGCTATGGCAAGGACCAGTCAAGGTAGTCCAGAAAGTGGGAGTAGATAATTACACTCTCAAGGATCTGGAAACAGGCCAATTGATCACTTGAGTCCATGTGCAATACATGTGCAAGGCTCTAAGTGATCAAGCATAAATCCCTTTATGGATAACAATTTGGAAAAAAGAAAACCTAATGAAAAAAGTCTGTGGGTTGTTATCCTTTTTGTATCAAGAAGAGATAAAGCTTATAGTAAGAAGGATTAGTGTGGTTTAGGCAATTGGTTCTTTATTGATATCCTATTGCCTCTAAACCCAGACACAACTGGATGAGGACTTTGGCAATGGCTGCGTAGATTATCCAGACATTAGTTAGCCAACAGAATGCAAATGGAAGGAAGGGAGAATCATTGATGGGAAGGATATTGACGCAATTCACACCAATGGAGTAAGGAAAAGCAAGCCCAAGCAAGATACACTCCCAGAGAAGACTTTCTCACTGGGCATATTCCTCAATTTTTTTCCTCTCACCAAGTACATGACTCCCAACAGCCATTCAATATATTTGGGCATGTGGTGTAGTCACTGATGATAAACAACCTTGGAGCCGCTGAGCACCAAGTTCCCTACTAATGCCATGGATTGTCTACTTCCCGCGCAATTATAACTAAGGAGTTCCAGGGTAGTACCCATAGCTTGTTGCAAGCGGTATTTGTGACTATCTGATTCATGCCACAAGGTCATCAGGCTGGCCGCGGATTGAGGATCTGACCACACTGTAAAAACCAGCTCCAGAAGCTTGAGAGCACAAGATATTTGATTGTCTGTCAAGTATACCCCATCAAAGGAGAAGTCCTGTAGGCACAACTGAGCATATCTGATCAGTTTCACCCTAGTAATTTGCCAATGGATGTTATTACTGAATTCAAGTCTTTTTGTGGAGATAACATAGGGATTTTCCAGAGCTAGCATAAGGGTGGACCACATAACTACTGGGCCGCAAAATTGTAGGAAAGGAATCCTCTCCCAGCAAAGATAGGCAACCATTTTGATGTAGGAACCTTGGCTATCTTCTTGAATCACTACAGAAGTAGCGCTTGCCTCACCTTTGTTTAAGTTTTTAAGAAGATTGGTTAAGCTTGGCACAGGCTTGTTAGTCTTATTAGTTGGACTAGTTGTAGTAGCTTTACTTGTGGTATTACAACTTCTCTTCTTTGCAATTATGTAAAGCTGGCTAGATGTAGGCATACCAGAGTCTTGCACTACCAACTTAATCAAAGATGTACCCGGTTTATAGGAGACAGTACTGGACAAACTATAGAAAGCTGCATCTATTTTGCTGCCTAGGATCTCGGTGAATTCAGCGTCTTCTGAGGCTAACACAGGTGAGTATACATGTACGTTCTCAACTGGAATTTTGGATATTCCCCTTTGGGTCTTGTTGATTCTCTGTTCTAGAACATTTCTGTATTGTACAACTGGCTTTCTGTTCCTTTTTGGGTGTTTTATCATACTGAAGGAAGTTAAAAGACTTTTACAGTAACATCTAGTTTAGTGGGGGGAAATGTCGTGAAGTGATTGGTTATAAACTAGCTGTCACTATATTCACACACTAATCCATTAAGCTCGGTGAACCAAAGGGAGATGGTACTCTTGCCCTGGATGATAAATAGTTCAAACAATCAACTAGGTTGTTTCTGAGTTCATATTAGCTGATGATCATCTGATCATTAGTTTAATATTGGGCTAAGCAATAGAGGGAATTGGGCTGTAACCAGATGATCCTGGTGTTCTATTGACTCTCATTAATCTCTCCTTCACTATATAACTCTCTTCTTGATTGATTAAATAAATATTGAATTACATACACTTATATTTATTATACGCATTAGGCTGAAAGATCTATCTTAGCTTAATCTTTAGTAATACATAAGGTCATAATTGAGTTAAGCGTTAGTAGCTATCAACCAACCAATAGCTGAAGTTACAACACTTAGACTGCCCACTTGAGCCTAGGGTCATAATGCGCAGAGTACAGGAGATGGTTCCAACATTTTTGGCCTTATTTTCACAAGCCATGATACCCCCATGAGTCAAGTGCATCTCTTGCAAGAGAGTCTTAATACTCTTCATGGAAGTAAGTGAAGCTTTATGGGCCTTAAAGTGCATACATAAGAGCTGGTTCACCTTTAAAGCATTTGAACAAGCTGTGTAGGCTTCCCGGGGAGTTAACTGATGACTGGTGATTAACTGTTGTCCTTCAATGTAGAAGTAATTGGCAAACTTGGCTAGGGTCTTCTTAGGCTTAAAAGCAATGTGCATAAACACATCTTTCTTGAATTCCAAGCTGAGGTCTCTGCCAAACTCCTCAATTAAGAGGTGCTTCATATCCCCCCAAGTGACAATCAAAGGGAGTTTGGGGACCACAACTTCTTGACATGTGGGATGCAGACAGGTAAAAATATGTTCCTTCTTAAGTTCATTGGTAGCCCTACGCATTGCAGTCTCATATATTGTTAAAAAGGCAGAAATGGTAGAGGTTTTAAGGTCAAATATCTGTTTTAATGAAGGCTTATAGTTGGGGTCAATGGACAACAAGGTGGATTGGCTGTTGTCACCTGGGTTGAGGACGTTAATGTGGGGACTGCCCTCAAACTCAGATTCAGAAGAAGGTTTTCTAGCCCATAGAAGTTGAAGGCTCTCCTTTAGTGTATCTAAGGTAGAACTGTTTTGCCCACTAATATCTCTAGCAGCAGCAGCGGCAGTTTCAAATTCATCAATCTTAATATGTTGTACTGATAAGGTGCTGGCAATCCCATTGAGGCAGGTGGTCAGAGATGTAGTCTGAGCAATCAAAGGGATAACCTTCCCATTCATTGTCTTGGTAAAGCAAGAGAGGTTTTGTACCTCTTGTTCCAGTGAGTCCTGCCTATCAGCAACATCATTTACTACTTCTGCTAGCTGATCCAAGGCAAGAGTGCAGTTGACCCGGGGTTGGCCTTCCAATCCAGGGCAACAACCATGATTGCCATGAGCAGGAGTACTAGTGACCCCAGCTTTTTCTTCACCTTCAGACTCAGAGGGCAAATCATCAGGATTAGAGAGATGTTGTCTCAAGTACTTGATTTCTCCTTGCAAGGTAGCTACTTGATCAGTGAGTGAGGCAATGTGAGGGTCAGGCATAGGTTCAACTGGAGGAGGGTTCTGAACAGAAGATTGACGGCAATTTGTGGTCTTGAGCTCAGCTATGGCTTCCCATACCTGGGCTTCAAAGTCAGACAGGACCTCAACAGGAGGAGTGGGAGGAGTTACCTCAATGAACGCTACTCTATCATCCACATAATTTTGTACTTGATATAGAGTGTTGCCCAATGCAGCCTTATCCAATCCATATTGGTGTTGTAGATGGCAGCCCCAGGTATCAACATGAGTTCCAACCAACTCAAGCTGAGAATTAATGTGCTCTCAAAATTGGTTAAGTTTGGTAACCAGAATCTCAAAATCTTGACAATGTTTTAGGAGAGGGGCCTCAATTTGATCATGCCACAGTGCTTGGTGCTCATCCAATTCACACAGTTGATCCTTGATATACCCAGGAAGCAAGGAGCAAAAGGAGTTCAGAGATGAGGTTAGGTATTTTTGGGATGCCAGCAAGTCACACTGGTTATCCAAAATACACGCAAAGAGGCTATGGGACCATTCCTGACATGCCATATTTTGAGCATGGTTGTTTGAGACAGTGGAGGCTACAGCATTCAGAAGCTGGTTCTGGGACCCTAATGCAAGTTGATGGTGAACCAGGCGGGTTAAATAAATTGGTTGACTAACACACCAATAGTATCCATAGACTCCATCAGCGCGGGGGGAAGACCAAAGTCCAAGAGGAAGGAATACAGGTCTTTGAAAGCGTACCTAGGACGGAGACCAGGGATAGTGTGCATTGCCACAGTGCCTGATTAGAGGAGAGAGTGGGCGGCAGCATGAGCTTGCTTGTAGTTGAGAGAGAAAGCTGGAAGGGGGCCACACGGGCCCAGGAGACAGCACCAGTACCATGGGAGTTGAGGGAGCATCGGTGATGTCTTCTTCTAGAGGAGGACTAGAAACTTTAGGTTGTTCAGGTACTTCAGAAACAAAGGGAGAAGGACCAGAGAATGTGCATGGGAACAGGGTAACTTAGGGGCTTACAGCCCCTGTAGTGAGCACCATTTTGTTGTGTTTGGCTCCTGGGGACAACATCCAGGAGGACATGGCAGGAAATCTTTATAACAAAAGATTTGAGGTTTGAAGCTAGCCTTGGGTTAGCCTTCAGGGCAGAATTAAGGGCACATACCTTAACTTCCTGGAATACAAGATGAGAAATTCCTTTTGGCAAAAAGGAAAGGAAAAAGCTCAAACAATATTAAAGCCAACACAAATGTGGATAAACTTGTCTTTGTTAGGAGAAATGACTCTACTTAAATAGTAGACAAGGGTCAAAGATCACTCATTAGGTAGACAGAGTGGCAGAAGGGGTCACGTTGGGATGAGGTCATACCAAGATCAGTCAAGGGCAGGTATGATATTCCAGAATGGGTGGATATTGAACCAGACTCATTTGCAGAAGGGGAGGAATTCCCAAATTTGAAAGCAAAACCAACCAGATCTTTACACATATCAATATTCAAAGGCCATATCAAACTGGCAATAATAGCGCAATTTACAAAAAACTGGACATTACCAGTCTGCTTAAGAGCCACATAGGTCTTGGCATAAATGTGTCAATCCTCAATTGTTTTTTTGCTGTTCCTATTGTACGGAGAAACTTCGAGGACCTTCCACGAGAAGCCCAAATTGACCATTATTTTGTAGATAAGGGTTTTGGAAACAGAAAGCCCAAACTCTGTGGCCAGCATTGATTGGTCAGCAAGTGAGTCCAGGTGGCAATCCTTGGATACCCACTGCTTGATTGCATTGATGTGCATGGGTTGAAGTAGGCTGGGCTGCCGTTTAGCCTTGGTAGATTTGGCAATTTGCCTGGTGTTGCTGTACTTTTTGTTGATGTCACCAATATATCTGGCTGTGACCCCAAATTGGGACGCAATATCCTGAACTTGCATTCCCCTGTTCAAGCAGTTGAGGAGAGCCTTACACTCACTATCTTTCAACTGACGCCGGCCCTTGACAGGTACTGCAGCATCCTGGCTGGCTGGCTCAACACAGGGAATGAGGACCTTTGTGTAGAAGGTGGGATCACGCTTGGTTGCGCTGGCGCTGTCAATGGTGGCATATAATGCAGGCGCAGATGGCTCTTCAGTGGTGGCCAATGGCTCATAGGACGTGTCAAAAATGCGGGGGCAGGAAGTGGCAACTCTTGGATTGAGAGTGCAGGGCTAGGTGACAACTGGATACACGGTAGAGGTGTAAGTAAACTCAGTGTTCCCAGTGACCCTGGTGTAGGAGACTTTTGTGGCAGGCCTTGAGAGCAGCTTCTGTCTTGGATACAGGCTGGTTGATTGGGCTTGTGATGCAGGAGGTGGTTGACTGGCTATGACGCATTGGGAGGCCTGTGTGTCAGCATGACTCCCCTCAAGTTGGGTTCTGGATCTGTTATTAGACCCTCTGAGACGCCCTTGTGGACAGGCTACCCTGCAGGCTGGTGCAGGAGCAGGTTGGGAATGCAATTCTCTGTCCATAAAAATAAAATAAAAAATAAATTTTAGATTAAACTTGTATTTATTTGGATTTATTGGTTTGGTTGTGATTAGTTGTTTTCTCTTGATTTGGCCTTGAATAGTAACAGAATTTTTATATCTGTGATTTGAAGTGTATAATATTGTATACTTTCCAGGTTTGGATAATTTTAAAGTTTTATCACTTTTTTATATCTAAACATGGTTATTGAGATTGAATTTTTAGTTTGATTTTAGTTGTGGTGGAGCTTCTTGATTTGGGTTGGTATTTCCTAGTGTGCTTACTGTATATTAAATTTGGATTCCAGTTCCCACAATTAATATCTGAGTTTACTAGTGGCATTCAAAAGTGATTTGAAATTTGGTTCTTGGATTTGACAATCCCGCAATTTCAAAAAACATAGTAAACTTAATGAAAATGGCTGATGGATTGAACACTTCAAATCTGATTCCAGTTTATTCATTTTGTCCATTGAAAATGGGCAGTTTGACTTGAAATTTGCTAAGTGTCTATGAGTTCCCGCAATTTGAAATATTCAAAAAAATTCAAAGAATTTAATTTAATTAAATAAAGCCCAAACCACAAATGTGATTTGAAATTTGAACCAAGCATTTGACAATCCCACATTTCTACCATTAGGTTCTGAATTTACAGTAACCAGTTGTATATAGCTGTTTCTTGCACTACATGCTTGTCTAGGCTGACTATTTTCCTTAGGGAAATCTATCATAATGTCAGATTACAAATATTTATCCAGAAGGTTTACGGAATTTAATTTAAATTACATTAAAATGATTTATTTTTTATATTTCCCTTTTCTTTTTTTGCCAGAATCGTTCTTAAACTATCCCTTTTAGTGCTTATAGCACTTAATTACCCCTTGTTGAATATCTCCTACCTAAAGTCATGTGATCATATATTCAACATCATCAAAGAAATAATAGTAGCTGTGTACTGGTCTGATTTTCAACGTTACTATCACAATGTATATAATAATAAATCAGTTAATAATAGGTTTAACTTTTGTTTCCCATACAAAAATCCTTTTAATTCTAAGTTGAAATATGGGATTTTGCTTCAAGTCATGGTGGGATATAAAGAGTCCAATTTACATGCCACATATCCAAAGGGTATATTTTGGATTAGAATCGGGATTGACTGGAACTGGCTTCGGCCTTCTTAGGCTTAAATCGAAGAGATACTCGAATGGTATGAATAGGGTTTTTGATTCCCATCCAATGGTATTTAAATTCTAAACAAACTCAGGTAATTTGAATGTAAAGCTGGATGAGAACCAGCAGCCCTTGTGCGGAATTGATGGAAAGGTCTGAATCAAGGTTTGAAATTGGCAGCTTTTTGTGGAGTTGAATAAAATGTTTTTGGTTCATCGCTTAATTATTCATGGTGAGGCTCGCTTCGGTTTCAGTGAGAGTCGCATTGTGGAAGAATTACGATACCAATAATGACTTCATAATTTATGTTTAGGGAAAAGAAGGAGCCAAAGTCCGATGAAATAGAGGCAATGAAATGACCAAATAATCAACACGAGTTTTACTTGCACCCAATACTAAATTGACTTGGTTTTAAGCCGATAGTTTAGATTGGAATTTAATGGAGATTGATTCGAAATCAGAAACTGATTACGATCCATCAGTCTAGGGAAAATTTAATAAAATTTAATATGTTAATTTATTAAGCTAGTCTATTTTCAATAGGCCCCTTGATAGCAGATGTTCCGGGTGGACAAGTGAGATATATCTATTTGGCCAATAAACTTGACAAATATAACAAACATCAGAAACAGATGGGCAAACCTTATATCTGTTTTTGGAGGAACGGTTTCAATTGAGAGAATAGCAGCCAAAATAAAATTTGCATCTGCTAATATTTCATCTGTCTTGCTGGTGGTTGTTCCAGCCTTAAGACGACTGTTCCATCTGCACTTAAATTTAAACTGGAACGAAATTTGATCAAAGCATAAGCTGGCTGTTCCCAGCTAATCGGGCCAATCATCAATAAGGCTCTATTTAGTCAAGAGCCAATCGAAGGCAAGAATTGGTGTAGGTTCCAACCCAATGAAACTAACTGCATGACGAGATCCAATACTATCTCCCCCCTTTGAAAATATAGCCAATTAAAAGCGTCTAAATTCTCCGTAACCTCTCCTTGCAGACCGAGCCATTTCCCACTGCCGAAAACCTCAGATGCACCCAATTTGTCATTGAAAATTTTCAAAACTTGATTTCGTACGCAGGGGCCGCGAGCCTCCAGCGTGGAACGTGCTTGTAAACACCTGCCCTCCACCTCTCTTCTGTCCTTTCACCCATCACTGATGATCTGAGATGAAGACACCGAAAACTTCAACCTTTGTCAGCAGGCTCTATAGGTACCTTCAACTGTTCAGTTTAGTTACTAACCTTTAGTTTACTTGATGATGACACCTATGCAGATGTTGTTGAATGGTGTAAGCAAGGTGAGAACTTTGTCATCAAAGATTTGAAGCTTTTCAAGACCAGACTTCTCAATGGTTATTTCACCAATATTAACTATCCATCCTTTGCAAGACAATTGAAGGTAATCACCATCACTCTTAATAATCTTGCTATGCTTAGCTTTAACTTTAATTTTTCTCTCTGCAGATTTACAAAAGCCTTTAGCTTATATCTGTATCTTCTTTTAAATAAACTTTTTCTTTTAATTTGTTTCTCCATCACTTAGACTTATTTCTGATTCAAATTTAGATGTATGGTTTTTCTCAGGTCAGTGATGCAAGAACACAGAAGCTTCCTAGTGGTCAGAGATGGTTTAGACATCCACAATTCCACAAAGGAAATAAGGATCAGCTTTTTCTTGTCAAAAGAATTGCAACAACTAAACCTAGTGCTTTGATCATTCCAGTTGAGCCTGAGTTTCTTGACCCAATTTGTACTTTTCAACACCTCAACTCTCCTGCTCTTACTGAAAATTATTCTACCTTTCCTTCTGCGCAGCCCTCCTCTCCACTAGAGTCCAAGTCCTGCAAATTTTGTGC
Source organism: Entomophthora muscae (assembly GCA_014839935.2). Taxonomy (NCBI): domain Eukaryota; kingdom Fungi; phylum Entomophthoromycota; class Entomophthoromycetes; order Entomophthorales; family Entomophthoraceae; genus Entomophthora; species Entomophthora muscae. Next base: position 343,465 of record QTSX02000056.1, on the reverse strand, counting down.
AAGAGGCATGAATACTGAAGCTTATCTGTTTCTCCATGCTTGTGCTGTCTCTCCCAAGCCTGCGTTTGAATCCCTCCCAACCAGTAGAGTTGGCTCTTCAAAACTTCATTATCTAACTCCCCCTCAGAGTTTGGAAGGCTCTCTTGATTTCTCTCTTCCGTCTCAATATTCCTATAACATATTCCCTAGACATGTTAGCCCCTCTCAACTTCATAACTGGGATGAAGTTGAATTAAAATTATAGTAAGTAATTTGTCTAAAATAAATTATTTTGAACCATTAAATATTGCTTTTATTTATTCTTTAACTGCAACATGCAGATTCAAGACAGTGAACTAGTTTTTGAATGCTTTAATATTTGAATGGCACTACACTATCTTTTATATACAATGCATTAACTACTAACATGGAACATACATATAGATACTTGATTTAGTTTTTAAGTCTAGAGCCTGTAACTTTATATGCTTGGTCATCTTTATTCAAAAGTACTTATAATTTTGATTATTAATGTTGAGTATATACTTCTGGGAAGTATAATAAATGAGATAAAGGGATTTATTAAGAAGAGAATGATAGTTTATATGATATGAGTTTAGAGTATTATATAGTATCATTTGAAGCCACATATTGTCCATGTACATCATGTCAGTCATGAGGCTTATCCTGGTAATGTTCTACTTAGAGCTCAAAAGGTTTGATTCCTGTAATAGATGGGTAATTGATAAGAGTGCCACTGATGTTGCAACTGAACCAATGAGAGTTCAGTACTTGGAATTGGGGAAGACAACAGTCCAATAGGAAAGGACAGAATAATAAGAATAAGGTCTCGTTTATTGTAGGATATTGTGATTAATATACTAAATGGGGAAGCCACAAGGCCACAAGGGGGTGGCATAGTGGGGAGTTCCATGTAGGGTTTGGAGCCGAGGAATAACTCGTGCGGGGATCAGCAGGTCGAATTGGCAACACTCCTAATTAGGATGAAGTACCCGCCATTTGACATTGTCATCAGATTAATTCATAACATTAGATACGTCAAGGGGCAACTCGTCGAGCGCTCCCTGTGTATCATAAGATACGTTAGCTGGCAAGGCTGAAAACTCGGTTGCAACACCCCCCTTGCTCCCTGCTTGTTGTCAGACACCAGGACTGGAGTCTGTGGAAGGTCTGGGAAGGTCCTCACGAACAACCTTTGTGTGGGGATGGCACGGCAGGGACACAAGCAATTGTGAAGTTTCTTGGTGTTTTCCTGGGCATCTTCAAGTTGGTAGGTGTGGTTGTCATAAGCTGCAGCTATCTTGAAAGGCCCCAGGTGATTGGGCTCTAATTTGGATGAATTGGGGTTGAGGGCATAGACGGGGTCACCTACAGCATATCTAGCTTTGAGGTGTTTTGTCCCTCCTGCAATCTGCTTGTGTTTGATCTCTCGGGCTTTGGCACACCATTGGTCTAGGGAGGGAGTTGGAACTAAGAGGGGCTTGTCGGGAACCTTGGACTGTAGTTTCCCCTGTTTAACCCCTGTCAGACCGTCAGGTGTTCCAAAGGCCAGGGTGTTAGGGCTGAACCCAGTGCCCCTGTTGATTCTTGCTCGCAGGATCAGTAGGGCGGTGGGAAGATGTTCAGTCCACGCAGTGTTAGGGTGCTCTTGTGAGAGCTTGGCAATCAGTTGAACCAGGGAACCATTTAACTGTTCCACGCGTCCGTTGGCTTGCGGATGGTAGGGGGTTGTGACTATATGTTGGAGCACGTTCTTGACGCAGTATGCCTTCACGATGTGTCCAACAAGTTTGGGCCCGCCATCTGTGATGAGACGCTTGGGTTGCCCAAAGCAGCCACAATCTCTTTGCCAATACAGCGGGTAACGGTGGTGGCGGTGTGGTTGGTTGTTGCCCAGGCCACTGGCCAACAAGTGAAGTAGTTGATAGCGGTGATAATATACTTCTTACCCAGTCTGTCTTTGGAAAGCGGTCTCACAATGTTGAGGGCCCACTGTTTGAAGGGTTCCATAGCCTTGATGGGTAGGACAGACTTGGGAGGTGCAGGTTTGGACGTATTCTTTTCATACAACACACACGTCTCGAGGAGGTCCAAGATGTCTTGGCGCATGCGCGGCCACCAGACCTTGCGCTTCATAATCTTGAAGAGGTTACGCCCTCTGATGTGACCCAAGGTTTGGTGGTAGTGCAAGATGGTGTCCCCTTGTTGTGTGGTGGGAATGTACGGCGTCTTTTCACCTGTCTCTGCCCGGCAGCAGACGTTACCAGCATTGGTGGTGAACTGACTCTTGTTGTCCTTCAGCTTGGAGATGGTGACCAAGTTAAGGCCCTTGTAGCGGGTTGTCTCAGGGCGCAGGTAGAGCATGGGCCAGTCTGGGTCCAAACTGTCATCCCCAGTGATGAACACTACATAGAGTTGTAAAAGAGCATCAGCTGTGACAAGTTCTTTTCCAGGCTTATATTTGATGCGTAACTGATAGGGGGATAGACACTCAACCCATCCTGCTTGGCGGCGTGTCAAATGTGACTGCGTGTTGAAGTACTGGAGTGACTTGTGGTCCATCAGAACGCGGGGTGAGAAGGTCGCACCTTCCAAGTAACAACGCCACTTCTCAACGCAGTGTACAATGGCTGTCAGCTCCTTGTCGTGGATGAGATAATGTTGTTCTGAGTCAGTGAGCTTCCTGGATTCATATGCTATGGGGAGGAAGGCGCCATTGTCAGTTTCTACCCTGAGCACGCCCCCTATGGCCCTGTCAGAGGCGTCAGTCTCGAGTTTGTACTGTCGGTTTTGGTTGGGAAACTGCAGTACTAGTGCTGTTGTGAGCCTTTGCTTCAACGTCTCAAAGGCTTGATCTCTGGCAGGGGTCCAATGAAAGCGCTGTTTGGCATTGAGGAGCTCGGTGAGAGGTGCAATTAGTTCCCCGCAATTGGGGATGAATTTGCGTACATAGGCAACCATGCCCAAGAATGTCTGCACCTGGCCCACATCAGTGGGTGGCAGTATGCTAGTGATTGCCTTGATTTTGGCAGGATCAGGCTTCATCCCTTGGGCAGAGATGGTGTGTCCAAGAAATAACAACTCCAACTTGAGAAACTCACATTTGGAGGGTTTAGCTTTTAGCTGGTTTTCCCGAAGGGTGTTGAGGACAGCACGGAGGTGTTGGAGGTGCGTGGTTTGATCTTGACTGAAGACAATAATGTTGTCAAGGTACACCACCACACACTTTCCAATCAACTCCACAAAGGCTTTGTTCATCAACATGGCAAAGGTGGAGGGAGCGTTGGTCATTCCAAAGTTCATGACACGACACTCAAACAACCCGTAGCGTGTGCAGAAGGCAGTTTTTGCCTCATCCCCTGGTGCAATGCGGACCTGGTTGTACCCTGCAGTGAGATCAATCTTGCTAAAGACCTTTGCGCCTGCGAGTGTATCAAACAGGTTGTCAATCAGCAGCAGGGGGTATTTATTTTTAACTGCCACCTCATTTAGGGCGCGGTAGTCTGTGACCAGGCAAAGGGACCCGTCCTTCTTGGCTATGAAGAAGACCACTGCCCCATATGGAGAGAGCGAGAGGCAAATAAAGCCCTTATCAAGCGCGTCCACAAGGTGCTGGCGGAGGGTTTCATCTTCCTTTGGTGTGAGACGGTATAATGGTTGTGCTTTAGGTAACAATCCTTGAAGTTGTACAGCGTGCTGGATCTCCTAGGGTGGAGGTAGTTGTTCAAGTGTTTCACTGAATACGTCCTTGTACTCCTCGAGGAGTGCAGCTAGCTCTGGTGGTGGTGATGTTGACAAGGGAGGGACTGCATATGGTTCTGCACGGATAACTTCAACTAAACATTGATTTAAGTCTAGTCTCCCCCCTTGAAATCATATGAGCCTGTTTCTGTCATTCTGACAAACACAGTGTCATGTAGTAGTTTGTTTATTTCCATGGGGTAGACCTGGAACCCCACCCCGTTTCTATTGAGGGTGATGACAGAGGTATCCCAGTCAATGTAGGGGCGGTTATGCTGGAGCCATTTGAGACCAGCAATTACATCGTGGCTGAGGTCTGCCATGATTGGCCCAGAGAGCTTAACCTGGACGTTTCCCATCCTTACGGAGAAGGGCACCATCTCTTGGATGATGGCAATTCTGCAGAAATCAGCTACATGCACTGCTTTGAATCTGCTGGGTACTTGATCTAATTGCTGGGAGTCAGCAAACACTTGATCTACCATGGTGTGATTGGCCCCGGTATCTACCAGTAGCTTGTGGGTGTTCCCACGGAAACAGAAGGGATAGGACAAGCGTGTTACTTTATTTGAGGAGTGGGCAGCTTGCAACACGGGGTCATCACTATGGACCTGAAAGATGTCCAGAGTTTCAACCTTGTGAAGATTGTAGTCGCGGGAGTTCTTTTCAGGCAAGGGCTGAGAGGACAGGTTGGTTGGGGTTGTAAGGCCTCTTGTTGCTATAACCCCCAGGCTTTTCCCTGGTCCTCAATTAGCGCTAGCTGGAGCTCCCCCCTTGCGGGGGCGTTTAGTTGCACTTTCTTGTTGGCGAGGTTGGCAACAGCCCACCTGACCTTGGCCATTGTTAGATGCAGAACATGGTTGGGGCGGAGCATTGTTGGTGCGACAGAAGCCCATTAAAGCCTGGTTATTGGCCTCTACAATGGCTTTATAGCAGTTGTCAATAGAGGTGCAGCGGCTGACGGGGACCCACTTGCAGATATGGGGTTTTAACCCATTAACAATAAGAGTGAGCAACATGGCGTTCCCATTGGTCACTGCTTCAGGGGCGGCGGCAAAGGCTTGTTGCCAAGCGGCGAGATACTCAGGGACGGAACCAGTCTGCTTGATGGCTAAGAGGGGAGTCCCCAAGATAATGGGGGAGAAGGTTTTTCTATATCGGGACTTGGCGGCGTCTCAAAAGGTTGCCCAGGTGACGTCAAACTCCTGGCTGGCCCAGTTGGTGAACCACACAGTGGCGGGCCCTGTAAGGCGGCCAGATGCCGTGGCAACCCACATAGACTCTGGGACCTGACATATACAGAGGCGTCTTTTGGTGGACTGGAGCCAACTGACAATGTCAGCTCCTTTGACACCGCCAGTGAAGGACTCTAGTTGGAGTTTGAGCATATGTTGAGACAGGTCCAACTGTGGCGGGGTGACACTAGCGTCACGCAGCCCGAGGCGGAGCCAATTGTATACACTGGTAAGAACTAGCTGATCTTGATAGATGAAATAACCTTCAGGAATGTCCCCCTTGGGGATTGAAAGGAATGTCTCTTGTTGTGGAGTAGCCATGCAGCCCATACTCTGTCCTTTCTTGGGGGAATTTTGTTTTTTAAAATAGGTTGTAACCTACTTCTGCTACCACTGTTGCAACTGAACCAATAAGAGTTCAGTACTTGGAATTGGGGAAGACAACAGTCCAATAGGAAAGGACAGAATAATAAGAATAAGGTCTTGTTTATTGTAGGATATTGTGATTAATATACTAAATGGGGAAGCCATAAGGCCACAAGGGGGTGGCATAGTGGGGAGTTCCATGTAGGGTTTGGAGCCAAGGAATAACTTGTGCGGGGATCAGCAGGTCAAATTGGCAACACTCCTAATTAGGATGAAGTACCTGCCATTTGACATTGCCATCAGATTAATTCATAACATTAGATACGTCAAGGGGTGACTCATCAAGCGCCCCCTGTGTATTGTAAGATAGGTTAGCAGGCGAGGCTGAAAACTTGGTTGCAACACTGACTTAATGATTAGTCAGGGATTTGTTTGGGAAGTTGCTTGGGGAATTAATTTTCCAAGAGGGATTAATCAAAGATGTTGCAACATTGATAGGGAAGCTCAATAATTTAGGAATAAACCATTAGAAAGTAGAAGGTAGAATATTAAATTTTGATATCAACTCCAAACTTGAAGAACTAAACCAAGGCATCAATGCTAATATCTGTAGTATCATAAGTCTTGAATGATTTCAAAAACAACATGCTTAAGACCACAGCTAATTTTTCCAGTGGCTGCTTTAGTGTAAAGCAGCCTTTCAGAATTAATATGGGCACAATTTTAGTGGAGTTGGGTGGTATCTAACTCTTCTGGAACTGGGCCCTGATTATAGCTAGAACCAAAGAATCCATTTTGGATTCGATCCTACCCATGAATGGGTAGGATCAGACCATTTTAAATTATATTTTCAGATTTATAAAGAAATAAGATAGATAAATACAGTAGTTCTCAAAGCTATGACACTAAGCAAAATCAACTCAGATTCAAATAAAATTGAAGTGGATCCAAATATATTTTTAAACAATAAACATAAATTGCTTTTTATTTCTGCTTCTGGGTTGATTTTGCTTAGCACCATAGCTTTGAAAACTAGTGTAAATATTTTATTTATTTATTTATTAAATATAGTGCATATTTTATTTTTATGGATATTCTTGCCATACCTCTAGAGTTCATCCTCAGATTTTCCACTGGATGCTAAGCCAGTGACACTGTTTGCTATAAGGATAAAATACCCTTGTCCCTTAAAACTTTTCTGAAAAAGCCAGACTTTTTAAGTCTAAGAAATCCTGAGTTTTGGATTGTATACAATTTTATCATTTATATAAAGTGAAAGTTAGAATCTGGTCTAAAATAATCTGCTGCAACAGTAAGCATACTTATTTTAAATGAATACTAGTATGGTAAGTCAAAATTTATCCAGCAGCCCTATCATATTCTTTCAGCTGTAGCAAAACTACCAGGTAAAGTATCTTATTAAGATACCATATAAAGCACAAGTTGTTACTTGTAAGTAATTATTTTCTTATTTTTATCAAATTTGTCATAACTGTGCTGTTTAGCAGAGTTACAAGAGGAAAAATATTTAGAAGATAGATAATAATCTTTATTGGGAGATAGCAATTATATAGCTATTGTGAATCAATGGATACAGGAACATGATTGGTGATCACACGGCTGGATGGAAGAGGGGGTGGCTTGATCCTTATAATGAGTCAAGCGCCAAATCAAGGTATCCACCATGAGGGATCATAATTTGTTCATGTTGATGGATTTGATAATCCAAGTTGACTTCCTAGTCTGGCTTTGAGTGACCATGTAATTGGATTGCGGGTCACAAACCCGCTTGATTGGAACCTTACTGGCGGGTTGAGCCTGCGGTTTCAACACCCCCCGGCTGAAAGTTGGCCTCCTCTGGAGGCAGGTTGTCAGGGAGGTTGTCAGGAGCCCGGGCGCCATACTGAACCAGTTGTTGTTTGGTGGCGGGTAGGGCAGTTTCTTGTTGTTTTGTCTTGCTTTGCAAGGTTGTAGGCGGTTGTGGTGTAAGGTTTTGTCTTGTTTGCGTTTCCTGAGCCCTTGCACAAGGTAAGTGTTATTGTCGTTTACCTTTAGAATGATTGCTGGCCCTACTTTTTTGGGTTGTAGTTTGCTTTTGTCAACATTCATGACCCAGACTTTGTCCCCAACTTCATGTCTCTGGCAGATGGGAACAAAGGTCTTTTGTAAGCGTTCCTTTTCTTTGGCTGCTTGCTTGCTGTTGGCCTCTATTACTTGAGGATCAGAGCAAGGGGGAACTTGACTTGGAATTTCCAGTTTGGGTCCTGTCAGTGCTTGAATGATATTTGGCTGTGTGCTGTATATCAGTTCAAACGGGCTTTTCCTGATGGATCTGTTCACTCAGGTTTGGCACACAAGTAATGCAGTTGATAGCTGCTTATACCAGTCTTCAGGTCTCCTGGCGGTGAGTTTGGCTAGGGCTTGCAAGGGGCTACTATTAAGCTGCTCTATGCGTCCATTGGCCTGTGGGTGGTATGGTGTTGTGATGGTGTGTTTGACCCCGTTTTTGGCGAGGTACACGTTGGTGTTTTTGGAGGTCAATTCTTTGCCCCCATTGGTGATCAGGAGTTCTGGCTTTCCAAACTGCTGATTATTTCTTTGCCAATGAATTGTTGGATGTTGTTACCGGTGTGTGTTTTCACTGCTTGGGCTACTGGCCACCTTGTTGCAAAATTGATGGCTGTGATGATGTATTTCTTGTTGTTGTGCTTTCCTGGAATGGGGCCCACAATGTCCAGAGCCCATATCTTGAACAGTAGTTGGGTTTGAATGGGGAGTACAGAATTAGGCGGGGTTTTGCTTTTGGCAAACTTTTTGCAGACCTCACACTGTTCTAGCACTTCTTGGACATTGCAATATAGGGTTGGCCACCAAGATTTATTTTTTAGGAATTTGTATAGATTTTGGCTCTTGGTATGTCCAAGATCTCTGTGGTAGCAAAGAATGGTATCAACTTGTTGATATGTGGGAATGTAGGGAATGGTTGTGCCATCCGACATCTTTCTGTGAAGAGTCCCATATACATCAGCAAAGAGGTGCTCATTCTTGATGACTGTTTCTTTGGTGATATTGGTTGTGCCTGCGGGGAACCCTTCATCTTTTGTACAGAGCACTAGGAGAGGCCAGTCTGGGTCGAGCCCATTCTCTCCCCTAGAAGCGCGGACATACAGGCGGACAGGGCGTCTGCCATGGCAAGTTTGGCCCCGGGCTTATATTGGATGAGCATGTTAAACCTTTCTAAGATTTCCATACATCACACTTGGCAATGTGACAGGTTTGCTTGTGTCTTGAAATAGATGAGCAACTTATGATTGGTTAGTGCTGTGAATTCTTCCTGCCATTCCAGGTAACAGCGCCATTTGACTAGGCAGTGTACAATGGCCAGTAGTTTTTTGTTATGGATAGGGTATCAACACTTGCCATCTGTCAGCTTGCGCAACTTGTAGGCTACAGGCAGGAGATCATCATCACTATTCTTAATTTGCAGTACTCCCCCAATGGATGCATCTGAAGCGTCAGTTTCCATCTGGTACTCTCCGTCTTGTTTGGGGTATTGTAAGATGGGTGCTGTCGTGAGCTTTTCCTTGAGACGTCTAAAACAGAGGTCACGTTGGGGGGTCCATACAAACTTGGACTTGGCGCCTGTTATGGCGGCCAAGGGGGCAGTCAAGACGCTGCAGTTGGGTATGAAGCATTGTACATAGGCCACCATTCCCAAGAAAGTGCAGAGTTCTGATTTGTCCTTGGGAGGTGGCATTTTGCAGATGGCTTGTATCTTCTGACTGTCGGGTTTGATGCCATCTTTTGAGACTATGTGCCCCAAGAAGGGTAGTTGCTCTTGGAAGAACTGGCATTTGGAAGGTTTGGCCAACAGTTTGTATTGTGCCAGGGCCGCAAAGTCTTCCTCCAGGTCCTTGTGATGCTATTCCACCAAGGGGCTGTAGACAATGATATTGTCCAAGTACACAAGGGCGTGTTTGCCTATGTGTGGTGCAAACACTTTGTTCATGAAGGTTACAAAGGTGGACAGGGCATTGGTCATGCCAAAGTTGAGTACCACACATTTGTAGGAGCCTTACTTAGTGCGGAGGCTGTTTTGGGGATGTCTTCCTCCTTGATGCGGATCTGGTTGTAGCCTGCGGTTAGATCAATCTTGGAGAAGACGGAGGCTCCTCCCAAGGCATCAAAGAGATCATTAATTAGTGGTAACGGGTAACAATTCTTAATGGTGACTTTGTTCAAGGCGCGGTAGTCCGTGACCAGGCGTAAGGTACCGTCTTTTTTGGCCACAAAGAATACGGTGGCCCCAAAGGGAGACTGTGAGGGGCAGATAAGTCCTTTTTCCAGTGCCTCCTTGAGATAGGCGCGCAAGGCGTTGTCCTTGTTTGGGGTCAGCCTGTAAACAGGGTGTGCCTTGGGTACAGCCCCCTTGAGTTGGATAGAGTGTTGTATGTGTTTCTCAGGGGGTAGCCTGGGTAACGCCTCCTTGAAGATTTCTGGATGACGGGCCACAATGTTGCAATCTTGCAGTGTGGAGATGTCCTGGTGGTCCTTGAAGTGTATGATTTCATACTGACAGAAGTCCCAGTCAATTGCCTCCAGGTTTTCCTTCTTGTCCAAAGTCTCTGTGATGCGTACAAAGACGTGGTCTCGTAGGAGTTGGTCTACTGAATTAGGGTAGATTTGGTGGTTGACACCTTTGCGCTTGATGGTCAGCACTGAGGTTGCCCAGTTGATGTGAGGGTTGTTTCTCCGTAACCAGTCTAGTCCCAGTACAATGTCAAACTTAGGGAAGTCAATGACGGGACCTTGGATGGTGGAGTAGAGGTTCTCAAGCATGACAGAGAAGGGGGCAGTTTCTCTTGTCACGGCAATGTGATGTTCATCATCCAGGACCACGTTTTTAATCCACAAAGGATTAGTGGCCAGCTTGAATTTGTTCACAAAGCTGCTGTTGACCAAAGTTCAATCTGCGCCCAAGTCCAATAGTGCTGAGCCTGTGTAACTGCAAAAACGGAAAGGGTAAGACATCAATTTATTGGGATGTCTGGCAATGGTGTACAGTACCAGGTCTTCCGAGGGCACTTGGATCATTGGGCATTGGTCCAAGTCCTTGGGCCAGTATTCATAGTTGTGCAAGTCAGGAGTTGCATGGGAAGAGCTTGGCTTGCTTAGTTCTCTCCCCGGGTTTTTCCCTCATCTTGGTTGCCTTGGGTGGTGATGATACGGAAATGGGTACAATTTGATTGGCCGTTATTCCCATTCCCATTCAAACCCGTGGGCTTGTGGTTGTTGTTGCCGTTACCTCCAGGAGGTGGTTGAGAGGAACACCCACTTGAATGTGAGTCCTTGGGTCTCTCTTGTTTTCCAGTCTGTGCCTTGTGCAGAGCGTTGGATGTTTGCTCTGCTTTTTCTGCTTCATGGTACAGGCTTTGCAGGTTGGTAACTTGGTCCAGGTTCACATGTCTCATCACGTGCAACTTGAGAGCGTTGTAGTACATGAGGTGTGTGGCTGGGGTGTCAAAGGCCATGTCAGATGGGGTGTGGAGACGGAGTTCCTTCACGGTGCCTGTCTGAGTCAGATTCTTTACTTGGCGTATGATCATGAGCACTGTATCCTTAAGCACAAAGCTTGCCAAGAAGTCCTGTTTGAAGGTGTCCCAGTTCTTATCAGTGTGCTCTTTGTGCCACTTGTCACACCAGGTGCCAGCGTCATGGGTCAGACAAATGGAAATCTCTGCAATCCAAAACCGCTGTGGGCATTCCATCTGAGCCAGCTTGCTTTGGGCAGACTGGATCCATGTGGCAGCATTGTCGTTGTTGGCCCCTGTGAAGGGCTCCAAGGCGGCGCTGCAAAGTCTTTGTGCAACATAGGCAGGCATGGTGGTTTTGTCAGCTGGTTGTGGCATCAAGGAAGGCACCTGGAAGAACCCTAGGGCAGACAGGGCGTTGAAGGCGGGTAGCAGGATCACTGTGTTTTAGTAGAGAACAAAGCCATCAGGTATCTTGGTACCAGGAGTATACAGAGTCCAGTCAGGCAGGAGGCCAGACATAATTCTGTCAAGGATTTGTTGGCCGCGGCGTGTGCGGGCAACAGGCAAAATTTTTCAAGATAAGGTAGGATGGAGAGCCTACCTGTGCTACAATGTCATAACTGTGCTGTTTAGCAGAGTTACAAGAGGAAAAATATTTAGAAGATAGATAATAATCTTTATTGGGAGATAGTGATTATATAGCTATTGTGAATCAATGGATAGCAGGAACATGATTGGTGATCACACGGCTGGATGGAAGAGGGGGTGACTTGATCCTTATAATGAGTCAAGCACCAAATTGAGGTATCCACCGTGAGGGATCATCATTTGTTCATGTTGATGGATTTGGTAATCCAAGTTGACTTCCTAGTCTGGCTTCAAGTGACCAGGTAATTGGATTGCAGGTCACAAACCTGCTTGGTTGGAACCTTGCTGGCGGGTCAAGCCTGCGGTTTTGACAAATTCTAAATGGTTTATGCTTTTTTTATTCAGTATTTAATTTTCTAAGACTTTACATTAAGAATACAATGTGTTTAGTTTATACTTCTGGGAAGTATAATAAACAGAGTAAGGGGAAGATTTAAGAAGAGATGATACTTTATTGAATATTAGTATAGAATAATATATAGTATCACGATAAGCCACATACTGTAGATTCAGAACCTAAAGATAAAAATGCAGGATTGTCAAATTGGTTTTGTGTGAACTCACCAACTTGCTAGAATACTTTTCATCCTTTTATATAAAAAAGTAAGTTGTTCTGGGATGAAAATTACTTCATTAAGTTGATGAGTTCACGCAAAAACAATTTGACAATCCCACATTTTTACCTTTAGGTTCTGAATTTACAGTACTGTCCATGTACATCATGGGGATAATGGGGCTTATCTGAGTAATGTTCCTCTTGAGTCAAGTGGCTTATTCAAGTTGTGTTTCTTTTAGGATCTGGATGTTTGATCCCCGTAATAGATGGTCAAATGATAGTGGTGTCACTGACTTACTGATTAGTTGCTGAGCCATTTGGTGACTCATTTGGTGAACTACTTGGGGTGTTAATTATCTGATAGGGAGTAATCAAAGATGTTGTGACATCTCCCCCTGGGGTGCTGGAAGGCGGAGCCTTGGGGATTTTCTTAAGAGTGTCGGGGATGCGTGCTTGTTATTAATCCAGTTTGGCGTTGGGAACAGGGAGTCTGGAGTTTTGTTGGGCTGTTATTGCTTTGCACAGTTGGAGGCAGTTGTGGTTCATATGTTTCAGTTCAAGCTCTGATTCCTTTGATGAGGTAGGTGTTGTTGGGCTTGATTTCCATGACAATGCCTGGTCTGCGTAATACTGGGTCCAATTTGTGTTGATTGTGGTCAAAAACCCAATTTTGTCCCTGACCTGGAATCTCTCTTGTTGTAGTGGGATTGCTTCCCTTTCAACCCTTTGATGTCCCATCTCCTCTTGGTTCTTTTTGGCTCATAATATGTTGGGATCACTGTCATCTGGCACCTTTTTGGGCAGAGGCAATTGTGGTCCTGCAGATGTACTAACAGAAGCAGGTTTTTATCCATATACAAGATCATAAGGGCTTTTGCCCACATTGCTGTTAACTTGTGTTCTACAGGCCATGAGCACTGTTGGAAGCATGTTGGCCCAGGCCTTTGGATTGTTAGCAGATAACTTACTGAGGGCTTCTATGAGCGCACCATTTAGTTGTTCTACTTGTGCATTTGCTTGAGAAGATATGGGCTGGCTGTGATGTGTTTTATCCCATTTTTGGCAAGGTAAATGTTGGTATCAATGGCTTTAAGTTCAGTGCCTCCATCTGTGATCAGGAGCTCAGGTTTCCCAAACTTAGCTATGATCTTTTGCCAATAAATTGTCTTACATTTTTTCCTTTATGTTTTTTTTGTAGTTTGTGCTATAGGCCACCTATTTACATAGTCAATAGCTGTAATAATATACTTTTTTCTTTTGCTGTTGCCAGGCATTGATCCCACAATATCCAGTTATCACATTTTGAAAGGCTGTGTGATTGACACTGTTATTACTTATTTGGGGTTATCTTGGATCAGGCGTACTTCTTACAGACTTTGCATTGCTCCAGTTCCTCTTTGATATCATCTAGCATATTGGGCCACCAGTAGTGTGTCTTGAGGTATTCATGCAAGTTTCTGCTGCGGGTGTGTCCCAGGTCTCTGTGATATAGGAGGATTGTGTCAATTTTTTGTGTTGACGGGACATAGGGTACAGTGTCACCACTTGGAAGTATTTGGTATAGCGTACCATATACATTTTTGAACAGGTGTTTGTTCTTGAGGACCTTCTCTTGGATGTCCATTGGGGCTCCAGGTGGGAACCCTTCCTGGAGATTTCCCCATGATTAACATGGGCTGGTTGGGGTTGTCATCAGCGCAGAGGATGTGTTTGCTGTATAGCCTTAATAGGGTATCTGCAGTAAGCATTTTCTTTCCTGGCTTGTATTAAATTTGCATGGGGTATCTCTGTATGAGATTCATTAATTTTGCCTGTCTTCTTGACAAGTGTTGTTGTGATTTGAAGAATATCAGCAACTTGTGGTCAGTGAGTACTTTGAACATTTGGGTTCCTTCCAGATAGCATTGTCACTTCATGAGGTAGTGTATGATGGCTAACAATTCCTTGCTGTGTATGAGATATCTTTGTTTGCCATCAGATAGCTTCCTTGATTCATATTACATGGGGAGGAAGTCCTTTTCTGCCATTTGGATACAGAGGAATCTTCCTATGGCATAATTAGAAGCATTGGTTTCTAGCTCATAGATTCCCTCACAATTTGAGTATTGGAGGATAGGGGAGGTGACCATGCACTCCTTTAGTTGGCAGAAGTGTTGATCACATAGTGGTGTCCAGAAAAACTTGGTTGCTTTGCCCGTAATGTCAGACAGGGGGCTGTTAGGGCACCCCAGTCAGGGATGAATCTTTTTACGTAAGCTACCATTTCAAGGAAGGTGCAGAGTTCACTTTTATTTCTTGGAGCTGGCATCTCTTTTATTGCGCGTTTCTTGTCTGGATCTGGTTTGATTCCATCCTTGCTGATAATGTGACCAAGGAAAGAAAGTTCTGTTGAGAAGAATTCACACTCTGATGGTTTTGTAATCAATTGGTTTTCCTCAAGGATGCAGAGGACCAGGCAGACGTCTTTTCAGTGCTGTTCCAGGTTAGGACTGTAAATGAGGATGTTGTCCAGGTAGATGATTGCTTGTTTTCTGATGTGTTCCTTGAAAACTTTGTTCATGAAGGTCACAAAGGTACTAGGAGAGTTTTTCATGCCAAAGTTGAGAATAAACACATTCAAAGGATCCATATTTAGTTCTAAATGCGGTCTTTGGAATGTCTTCAGGTTTCACACAAGTTTGGTGATAACCTGCTATCAAATCAATTTTTGTAAAGATTTGGGACCCCCCAGGGCGTCAAAAAGGTTGTCAATTAGAGGCAGGGGATACCTGTTCTTAATTGTGAATTTGTTGAGTGCTCTGTAGTTGGTGACTAGGCGGAGTCCTCCATCTTTCTTTGCCACAAAGAAGACAGCAGCATCAAAAGGTGACTTCAATGGTTGTATGATCCTTTTTTCAAGTGCTTTGTCAAGGTAAGCTTTTAGGGCGTTGTCTTCTTGTGGTGTGAGGCGGTAGATAGGTTGAGCTTTAGGTACACTCCCTTTCAGGTCAATTTTGTGTTGCATGCCGCGGTCTGGTGGTAGTCCTGATAGTGTTTCTTGGAAGACAGCAGGGAACTTGTTAACTAGTTGATCTTGGATGCAGTCTTTTTTATGACGAGTCTCTGTATTCTTGAAGTGGATGACCTTGTATGTGCAGGTACTCCAATTGATTTTGATAGGGTTGGTTTCCTTTTCTGCTTCCATAATTTTCATAAATACATGATCCCTCATAAGCGTATCAAGGTGAGTTGGGTAAACATGGTGATGTACTTCACCTTGTTGAATGGTGAGGGTGGCACTATCCCAGTCAATGTGAGGATTGGTCTTCCTCATCCAATCCAGGCCAAGTATAACATTGTACTTGGGGATTGATATGATTGGGCTGCTGAGCATGGTTTGTACGTCTCCAATTTGGGTGTAGAAGAGTTTTTCCTCTTGAGTGACTAGTGTGCTTCTGTTATCCGCCATAATGACTCTCCTGATTCTGCTTTGGGTGGTAGGTAGTTTCATGAGATCAGCAAATTTATTGTCAACTAGGGATTGGTCTGCTCCAGTGTCATATAGTGTGGTGCCCTGATATCTGCAAAAACAGAAAGGATAAATGATGAGTTTATTTCCAGTTTGGGCGGCAAACAGTAGAGGGTTGCTGGAGGGTACTTGGATCATGGTGATTGAATCCACGTCCTGGTCCCTGTAAAAGTCTTGTAGGTTGGGGGAGGGAGGCTTGCCTAAGCACTCCCCTGAGCTTTTTCCTCCTTGCTGGTATCTTTGGTGCTTGCCTGGTTGGCTTGTGCAGTGTGATTCCCAGTTTGATGATGGGTGTTGTTGGCTCAGTTGTTATGCTTATTGGGTCAAGGATCCTTCCTGGCTGAAGGACTTTTTTGCGCTTGTTGGTTGCATGTAGGTTGTCAGATTTTTGCGCCACGTGTTTTCCTTCCAAGAATACGTCTTCAAGGTTCTTGCAGCAGGTCATTTCAAACTGACGTCTAATGTGTGTGGGAAGGCCATTGTAGAAGTCCAAACATGGCCCAGATTCATCAAAGTTGATGGTGTCGGGTGCGCAGTCACATAGGTCTTTGTATGCAGTGATGTATTCCTTGATTGTTTCTGTCATCTTGAAGGTTCAAAGTTCTGTCATGATTACAATGTTGGAATCCTTCATGGCAAACTTTTCAAGGAATGCACTCTTAATTAGTTCCCAGTTTCCCTTCTGGTCAGGATGTTGGGCTAGCCATCTGCTTACAAAACGTGATGCAGGTCCTGTAACGCAAAGGGCAATTTCACTGACCCATAGTCTTTGAGGGTAGTCCACTTGCTCAAATTTGCTTTGTGTACTGTTGATCCAAAGAGAGGCGTTTTCCTGGTGTAGTCCCGCAAAGGTTCCAATTTCAGCTGTACATAGGCGCTGTAATACAATATTGGGTATCTCAGGATGCTGTGGTCCTGTTGTGGTTGGCGCTGTGGGTAACAATCTGCGGGCTTTGAGAGTGTTGTATTGTTTGATGGGTACAAGGACGTTGTTGTAGATAACAAAGCCTGTGGGAACGTCTTGTCCTTCTTTGTAGTCTCTCCAGCCATTAGGAAGTACCATTGCTTGGGTCCTTTTCTTAGGAGGAATTTTTCCTTTGAGTTGGATAGGTATGGATACCCCTACCTGTGCTACCATTGTTGAGTTTGTACTTCTGGGAAGTATAATAAATGGAGTAAGGGGAATATTTAAGAAGATAATGATACTTTATTGGATATGAACATAGAATAATATATAGTATCATGATAAGCCACATAACGTCCATGTACATCATGGGGGTTATGGGGCTTATCTGAGTAATGTTCTTCTTGGGTCACAAGGCTTATTCAAGTTGTTTTCCATTTAGGATCTGGATTGAGTGATCCCTGTCATAAATGGTTGACTAATAATGGTGCCGCCAGTTTACTGGCTGGCTGGTGAACCATTCAGTGAGCCATTTGGTGATTTACTTGGGGCGTTAATTCCCTGAGAGGGAGTAATCAAAGATGTTGCAACAAATGTTTATTTTTACCTATCAGTTTGCTTGATAGTGTTGCAACCAAGTTCTCCTCCTTGCCTGTTAACATATCTTACAATACACAGGGGGCGCTTGATGAGCTGCCCCTGGACGTATCTAACAACATGGGTCAATCTGATGGTAATATCAAACTGCGGGCACTTTCTCCTAATTAGGAGTGCTGCCAATTTGACCTGATGATCACTGAAAAAATTATTCCTTGGCTTCAAATCTTACCTGGAACACACTACTATATCACCCCCTTTTGTCCTTGTGGCTTTTCCCATATAGTATATTAGTCACAATATTATACAATAAACAATACCTTATTCTATTTATTTCTGTCCTTTCTATTATACTGTTGTCCTCCCCAATCAAATACTGAACTCTAATTGGTTCAGTTGCAACAGTGGTAGCAGCAGTAGGTTTACAACCTACCTAAAAGAAAAATCCCCCAAGAAAGGACGGAGTACAGGCTGCATGGCTACTCCCTATCAAGAAACTTTCCTTCCAATCCCCAAGGAAGACATACCTAAGGGATATGCTATCTACCAAGTCCAGCTGGTGCTCACAAACATGTACAATTGACTCCGCCTTGGGCAGCGCAACACAAGTGTCACCTTGCCCCAATCAGACCTTTCTCAATGCACGCTAAATCTTCAACTTGAATCTTTTGCGGGTGGTGTCAAAGGAGCTGTCATTGTCAGTTGGCTCCATTCTACTGAGACCCGCCTTTGTATCTGTCAGGTGCCTGAGCCCATGTGGGGTGCCACTGCTTCTGGGAACCTTACAGGGCCTGCTGCAGTGTAGTTCACTAACTGGGCCATCCAGGAGGTAGATGTCACTTGGGTGTTGTTCAAGGATGCCGCAAAGTCCTGCTACAGTGAAACCTTGTCACCTATTGTGGTGAAAACTCCCCTCCTGGTTATTAAACAGACCGTGTCTGTCCCTGAATATCTTGCAGCCTGGCAACAATCCCTCACTGCTGCCCCAGAAGCCATCACCAACAGGAACACTATGCTCCTTACACTAATAGTCAATGGGCTCAAGCCCCATATCTGCAAGTGAGTTCCTGTGGAGTGCTGTACTTCCATTGACAACTGTTACAAGGCCATTGTGGAGGCTAATAATAAGGCTTCCATGGGCTTCTGTAGGTCCAATGACGCGTCACCCCAGTCTTGCCTTGCACCTTGCAGTGCCCACAATCAGATAGGCTGTCTCCAGCCCCACCAACAAGAGAGTGGGGTTAAGAGTCCCCACAAGAGGAAACTCCAGTTGGCAAAAATTGAGAACCAGGAAAAGCCTGGGGGTTGTAGATACAAGAGGTTCTACAACCTCACTTGACCCTTGCTCTCAATCCCACCTCACAAAAAACCCCTGTGATTACAATGTGCATGATGTTGAAACTCTTGAAGTCTTCCAGGTTCATAGCAATAACCCCGTTCTCCAAGCAAGCTATTCTTCAAATAAAGTAACCCACTTGGCCTATCTCTTCTGTTTCCGTGGGAACACCCACAAACTTTTGGTAGACGTTGGGGCCAATCACACTATGGTTAAACAGGCGTTTGCAGATTCTCAGAAGCTAGACTAAGTGACCAGTTGATTCAAGGCAGTACAAGTAGCTGGCTTCTGCAGAGTGGCAATTACCCATGAGACAGTACCCTTCTCTGTGATAATGGGGAACATCCAGGTCAAGCTCTCTGGGCCAATTATGGCAGGGCTCAGCCATAATGTCATTGCTGGTCTTGACTGGCTACAACACAACCTCCCCTATATTGACTGGAATACATCTGTCATCACCCTTAACAGGAATGGGGTGGGTTTTCAGATCTATCCTATTGAGATGAGCAAGTTACTTTGTGATACTGTGTTTGTCAGAACCACAGAGAAGTGTACATATGATTTCAAGGGGGGAAACTAGACTTTAATCAATGCTCAGTCAAAGTTATCCGCGCTAAACCACTTGCGGCTCCTCCTTGACCACTCCTTCCCCAACAGCACTTGCTCCACTCCTCAAGGAATATAATGACCTTTTAAGTGAAGCACTGGACAAACTGCCTCCCTTTGGAAGATATAACATGCTTTATAACCATAAGGGTCACTGCCCAAGGCACATCCCCTTTATTGTCTGACGCCCAAGGAAGACAAAACTCTCCATCAATACCTTGTGGATGCACTCAACAAGGGCTTCATTTGCCCCTCCCTCTCACCCTATGGGGCTGCAGTATTCTTTGTAGCCAATAAGGACGGGTCCCTTTGATTGGTGACTGACTGACTACCACGCCCTAATGTCAAAACAGCAGGCTTGACCCGCCAACAAGGTTTTGAGTAAGCAGGGTTGTGACCTGCAACCTGATTACCCAGTCACTCAAAGCCAGACTAGGAAGTCAACTCAAATTTCCAAATCCAACAACATGAACAGATGATGATCCCTTACAGTGAATACCTTGTTTTGGCGCTTGACTCATTATCAGGATCAAGCCACCCCCTTCACCATCCCACTGTGTGATCAACACTATCATGTTCCTGTTATCCATTGATTCACAATAGCTATATAATCACTATCTCCCAATAAAGATTATTATCTATCTTCTAAATATTTTTTCTCCTTGTAACTCTGCTAAAATAGCACAGTTACGGAATTGGTAGCAGAAGGTAGGTTCTCCATCTTACTTTTTATTCCCTGAAATTCTGCTTGTTGCCTGTACTCACCGCAGCCAACAAATCCTTGATAGAATCATGTCTGGCCTCCCAGCAGACTGGACCCCATACACACCTGGTGCCAAGATACCTGATGGGTTTGTCCTCTACCAAAATATGGTGATATCTCTTCACACATTCAACACCCTGTCTGCCCAAGGGTTTTTCCAGGCTCCCTCTGCCATGCCTTGTACAAATGAAAAAATACCATGCCAGCCTACATAGCCCAAAGACTTTGAAGCGCTGCCCTGGAATCCTTTGCCGGGGCCAACAACAACAACACTGCCGCATGAATTTAGTCTGCCCAGAGCAAGCTGGCCCAAATGGAATGCCCACAGCAATTCTGGATTGCAGAAATCTCTATCCAACTGACCCACAACACTGGCACCTGGTGCAACAAGTGGCACAAAGAACATATTGAGAAGGACTGGGATATGTTCAAACAAGACTTCTTGGCAAGATTTGTGCTTAAGGACACTGCACTCATGATCATACATCAAGTAAAGAACTTAACCCAGACGGCACCATGAAGGAACTCACCTGCGCCTATGAGGAACTCCAACTACGCGCACCCTCTGACATGGCCTTTGACACCCCAGCCACACATCTCATGTACTATGACACGCTCAAGTTGCATGTAATGAGACACATGAACCTGGATCAGGTGACCAACCTACAGAGTCTGTATTGCAAAGCAGAGAAATCAGAACAAATATCCAAAACTCTCCACAAAGCGCAAACCAGAAAACAAGAAAGACCCAAAGACTCCCACCCATCCAGGCACTCCAATCAACCACCCCCTGGGAACAATGGAAACAACACAAACCATAAACCTGCAGGTTCAAATGGACATGGAAACAGGAACAGTGGCCAGTCAAATTGTACCTGTTTCTGTATCACTGCCACACAGAGCAACCAAGACAAGGGAAAATCTTGGGGAGAGCATTAAGCAAGCCAAGCTCTCCCTGTACCACTCCTGACTTGCCCAATGATGAGTACCAACCCAAGGACGTGGACCAGTGTCCAATGATCCAAGTACCCTCCAAGGACCCGGTACTTTACACCATTGTCAAGCACCCCAATAAACTAATGTCTTACCCTTTCTGCTTTCACAGTTACACAGGCTTGGCACTCCTGGACTTGGGCGCGGATCAAACCCTAGTCAACAGCAGCTTTGTGGACAAGTTCAAGCTAGCCACTAATTCTTTGCGGATTAAAAACGTGGTTTGAGCTGATGAACATCACATTGCCGTAACAAGGGAAGATTTCCCCTTCTCCGTCTTGCTTGAGAACCTTCACTCTACCATCCAAGGCCCTGTCATTGACTTTCCAAAATTTGACATTGTCCTGGGTTTGGATTGGCTGTGAAAGAACAACCCCCACATAAACTGGGCAACCTTGGTATTGACCATCAAGCGTGAAGGCGTCAACTACCAGATCTACCCTGACTCAGTGGACCAACTCCTATGCAACCACATCTTTGTGCGCATTACAGAGACCCTGGACAAAAGGGAAAACCTGAAGACAATTGACTGGGACTCCTTCCAGTACAAGATCATACACTTCAAGGACCATCAGGACACTACTACACCTCAGGATTGCAAAATTGTAGCCTGCCATCTAGAAATCTTCAAGGAGGCTTTACCCGGGTTACCTCCAGAAAAACATATCCAACATTCCATTCAACTCAAGGGAGCTGTACCCAGAGTGCATCCCATCTATTGCCTGACCCCAAATGAAGACAACACCCTACGTGCCTACCTCAAGGAGGCCTTGGAGAAAGGACTCATCTGTCCCTCACAATCTCCCTTTGGGGCCACTGTATTTTTTGTGGCCAAGAAGGATGGCACCCTGCGTATGGTCACAGATTACCAAGCCCTAAACAAAGTTACCATCAAGAATCTTTACCCACTACCACTTATTGACAACCTCTTTGATGCCCTGGGTGGTGCCACAGTCTTCTCTAATATTGACTTAACTGCAGGCTACAATAAGATCCATATCAAGGAGGAAGATATCCCCAAGATGGCCTTCTGTACTAAATACAGCTCATATAAATGTGTGATACTCAATTTTAGTATGAAAAATGACCCCTTGACCCTTGTGATCTTCATGAACAAGGTGTTTGCACCTCACATAGGCAAACATGCCTTAGTCTACCTGGACAACATTATTGTCTATAGTCCCTTGGTAGAACAGCACAATAAGGACTTAGAGGCAGTCTTTGCTACCCTGGAACAACACAAGCAAGCTGCTAGCCAAACCCTCCAAATGCCAGTTCTTCTGCAAACAACTGCCTTTCCTAGGGCACATAGTCTCAAAAGACGGCATCAAGCCCAACAGTCAGAAGATACAGGCCATCTGCAAAATGCCACCACCCAAAGACAATTCAGAACTCTGCACATTCCTAGGAATGGTGGCCTACGTAAGCTTTTTCATACCTGACTGCGGCGTCTTGTTGGCACCCTTATCTGCCATAACTGGCGCCAAATCCAAGTTTGTATGGACCCCCAACATGACCTCTGCTTCAGATGCCTTAAGGAGAAGCTCACAACAGCACCTATCCTGCAGTACCTGTGGGGTTCATGTCCACCAGTCCCCAAAGTGTGTCCTGGATTGTAGCCAGGGACCGGCTGGAAGGGATTGTCATTCTATAGTAAGGGAAAATGTATCTCAGAAATATGTATAGGGGTCAAAATGGGCTTTTATTCACTCTCAGAAGGAAGATCCCCTTAGAAACCTTCTGGTATATGGCCCGGGGGTCAAGGAAACAATATGGATTTGCCAATACTTGGAGTCCTCCAACAATATCTTGGGCTCCTTGTACTTGGTCTTGGACTCCTGCACCTTAGACTTGGACTCCTGCTCCTTAAAATTGGACTCTAGCACCTTAAACTTGGACTCCAGCGCCGTGCTTAAGATCCAGCTTCTTATTCTTGGGCTCCTGATCTGTTATTGTGGGCTTCAGCTCTTTTTATAGCTCCAGTGGCCTTGTTATTCCACTTTTCAGTTCAATAAAGCTCCTGCTGGTGATCAAAAGGCTTCCAAAAACCTCTTGGCAGAAACTCAAAAAGCCTTGGAAAGACCCCGTCAAAGACCCAGAAAGACCTCCAAAAGACCCTGTAACTTTCCAGCCAGCTACCTTCTTATAGTGTCTTTTTCCCAACGGTTCTGCCTTTAAAATGGCTTTCTTCATAAGCTAAAACAATTGCTGCTCACTTTTTCCTATAATAACTTAAGCTTACATACTTACTTTCTCAAAAGCTTAAAGTATTTTCACTATTTCCTTGCTTATACTTTAAGCTTTTGGCTTCCAACCAATCATTTTCATCAGGAAACCTGCCAGAACTCAACTAATGAATGCAGAGCGCAGAAATAGACCATTTTTGAAGTTCCACTGGGATCCAACTATGAAAATAATTTCCACAGCTCAAACTGCTCAAATTGACAACTCTTTGTGCACCAAAGCGTTAACCGGTCCATTATTCTGGCAACATTTCTTCCTGCATTCAACCTAAACCCATTTAAATAGTAGAATACTATTTAAACTGTTCTTTCTGGAACTATTCAATGTTTTCCCCATATATTTACAAATATTGTAAAATTCAAGGAAAACATCCCATCAAAACAACTTTGTATCCAGCTCTCATAGCAACATACCTTCATCTATCCTAGGAACTTAATAAATAAATATCTTACCCAATCTTCTATCCAAATTCCTTCTTGATTTTAATACTAAAACAAGGCAAAACATTCCACATCTTACCCCTTTGGCAAATCAATTTGGCAAAATCTTGGCTTAGTTCTCCGGACCACCAGTTCTTCTTCTTCATCTTCTGATCCTTCAGCCAGCTCCTGTATCATGAACAGCTAATACTGCATCATGATCTTCAACCACATCTTCCAGCTTTCCAGCTTAACCAGCAATCAGTTTATTTCAGTCAACAAACAGCCTATTCCAGGCTCCAAACAGCTCATTCTAGTCTTCCAACAGCTTATCAGTCCTCTGGCTACTCCTGCATCATGATCCCTGAGCCCTTTCACTTATCCTCACTAGGAACCATCTTGGTTCAACCTTCACAATGAACCATTTTGGTTCCAAACTTCAATATGAACCAACAGTCCCTTAACTAGTCTTCACTGTGATCAAAAAGTCCTTCTTACTAGTCTTCTCTGCTGATCTCTCTGTGAACCACCTTGGTTCTTTATCTCAGTCCCCTTTAACAAAACCTGTAGACCCAGGCATGAGTCTACATTGAAATGGCATTTGACTGGGCCCTCCCAAGTGGCAATCCACTTAGGCCATCCAACCATAGATCAATAAGTCTATGCGTTGTTTTTACTCACCCAGGTGATTAAGTCTGGGCTTTTAGTTGCAGAGTAATCAGCTCTACTTCCCAGAGGCCTGATCATACCAAGTTCTGCATCTTGCTTCCCCAAGCAAACCGCCTTGATGACACCTTTGAGCGGCAACCGCCAGAATTAACTCATTCTGCAAGTCAACTTACTATATGTCAATAATCAGAATTAAAAATACTTTAATGTCAACAGCATTGAAAAGTCAGAATTAAGTTTTAACTCATGCAGACTACTAAATGTTGACACTTTTTTAATAAGCAGAAACCTGTTTCCTGAACATTTTACTTAATAAAAATTAAGCTTCAAGATACTTTTTAGGGTAATGTGACAACATAGATTTTAAAAAGTCCATAAAAAATTATACATGAATATTAAAAAATTTCATAAAAATACACTTTTATTTTATTTTACTATGAAATTAGCTATCTTTACTATAATAAATTTTTTCCCACTTATAAAAACAAAAAAATTCAATACACAAAAAGGTACTACATAAAATTTCACGTATTATAGCAAAATATAGCAATCAGAAACAGTAATATAAAGTTTTTTCTATATTGAAAACTACAAAAAACATATAATTTACTAGTAAAATACCAATATAGGCCATGTAATACAGTCTAAAGCATCAAACTATCAATAAAAAACCAATGATTTTATAAAAGCAGTATCATAAAAGATTAATGATTTATTTAGAATAACTATTTATTTAAAAATATTATACTTAATATATAAGAACTATATAAAAAATTAGGCAATACTCAATAAATTTAATGAAAAGCTAGACTGTAATAACCTGGTTGCCATTAAGAACTGTGGCAATCTTCTTGATGTATTCCCCAATCTCTGAAAGCTTATATTTGGCCTTGACAACGTCCTTGATCTTCTCTTGATACTGTTTCTCTTTGGTGGTTCTCTTCTTCTTGGATGGGCGGTTCTCAATATCTCTGATGGATGCAGCAGTCTTCCCCTGTTGGACTTTGAGGTGCTCGTAGAAGGTGTTGTATCTGGGCTTGATTCCAAAGGAGGACTTGATATGCTTATGCCAGCCCTCCAAAGATGAAGTAGTTTTCATCTCATCCTTAAGAACTGCCTGGTAGCAGTTCCAGTTGGCTTTGGCTCTGGGCTTGCTCCGGCGCTTAGTGACCTTACGTCCAATCCACTGTGGTTCATAATATTCAATGAAAGGGTAGAAGGCACCATCATGTTTCTTGGCATATGGATCCTGGCATAGGAGCTCAAAGGCTTGTCCAGCATGCTCTGGCTTTACAAAGGCTAGTGCTACAAACTGCTGAATTAAGAACTTGCACTTTCCTGATGTATCTAGACGGTGGAGCTTGCTGAGCTCAGGTAGACCCTTTAGTTGCCTGTTGACAGCCTGTCGATAATGGAAAAAACACCCCTGTACCTCTCCATCAAAGGTATTTACAAAAGCGTTATACTGGGCAGTTTCATAGTCCATGATTATAGTTGAGGGGCCAAGTGCTTTATCTTGAGCTTCTTTTTCTGCAGCAAGGGTGGCTTCATCCTTTTCATCATCATCTGGATTGGCTCTAGTGTTATGGCCAGGGGGACTCTTTCTATTACTGGGTAGGGCTTTGATGCCCTCCTGAAGGATTTTAAAGGCCCTTGTGTAGATCTCTTCTGTTGCCCCAGGAAGCAGAAAGTAGGCAAATGGGAGCACCTTGCCTTCAATAAGGGAATGTACAACCCATAGTTGGTAAAAAAGGCAGGGGCATACTGCAAAGGTACCATCACATAACCAGGTCTCTGAATCCCTCAACTGCTCCAGGTTCTGTTGTGTAGCATAGCATATAATTCTTGCCTCTGCTGTAGGACCATCATCATGTAAAAGGAATACCTCATCACCATTGAACATCTTTAACTCCTCTGTCAAGACTAACTCTCCTTGAACCATGGCTGATTTCTTATGGGGGACTAGGTCACAGCGTTTGTCACATATGTACTTCACTAACTGGTTGCAGTCAGGGATGAGCTTCAGGTTCTCATTACTTAGGTGTGTGGTGGCCTTAACTGCCAGATCAGAAGCCTTGACATCTTTGGAGACTGGGACCATTTGGTAGAGGTACCACTTTAGAAGCTTTTCAATAAGATTTATTGGAGCATTGCATGTGTGCTCTCCTTTTTCACTAGTGACTTTATCCCATCCTTCTGTATTGATTCTGGCAGCACAGCTTCTATCTTCACATACATAATGCTTGCTTCTTCCTGCTCTCTTCTGATTGTTGCAATTGAAAACATAGCCATCACAGACTAAACTTGCACCTCCTTTGACAGACATTAGAGGGAAAAACCAAGGGAACTTCTTTGGGAGCTTAAACTCTCCTTTGACGTTACATATATTGTGAACCTTTAGGGGATCCCATGGGCCAATTGGTGCTTGATGATAGTCAGACAGGTAATCATCAGGATCTTCTTTATTGATACTTGATGAGGAGGATGGAGGTGCAGATTTGTTGGGCGGTGGAGGGGAATTATCTGGAGTTGGATTCTTGCGCTTTCTGGACTGGGATGAGCTTGATTCCTTGGGACTTGATTCCTTTGAGCTTGATTCATCTGGGCTTGGCTGGGGTTCTGGACTCTTGGGTATCTTCTTTCTTCCTTGCTTGTTTAGTGGAACCTCATCTCCTTCTGATTGGTACCAGCTTGGAGAAGAGGAGGGGGCAGGGGAGGGCTCTTTGCTTTCAGGGTCTGGGGTCTTCTCCTTTGTCTTCTGTTTTGTTGAGGGCTCTTTGGCTGGTTTTTTGTTGGGGTAGGGACTTTGGGCCTTTCCAGAGGCTTTGGGTACTTTCTTGGTTGACTTGGGGTTATTTTGTGGCTTCTTGGAAGATTTGTCCTACAATAATTAGAGTAGAGTTCATAAAGTAAGAATAATCATGTGAGACATGAATAAAATTAAATAATAATCACTTGTTTTAAATTTTATTATTAAGTAAATAGTTTATAGAAGTATAGAAAGTAATTTTAGAGCTAGTTTATTATTAAAGAATAGAAAAAACCCATGTTTAAATAAAAAGTCGACATTCTGGTAGTCACAGTAGTCAAAAATATTTAATTTAGTTTGTCAGCATAAAAAAACGCTTTAATTTTGACGTTGACATACTGACAGTCAGCATTAAAGTGGAAAAACACTATGTAAATCACTTATAAAGCTTGGTTAATATTTTCCGGAGTTGGTTTTTTAAGGCCAAAATTGATTATTTTTAAATTTAAAAAAATTAAAGAGTTGCATATGTAACTTATGAAAACTAAATAATAGGGATTGTAGAGGGAAGTCTGAAGTACAGCCCTGGGTACTTTGG
Organism: Entomophthora muscae; assembly: GCA_014839935.2. NCBI lineage: Eukaryota > Fungi > Entomophthoromycota > Entomophthoromycetes > Entomophthorales > Entomophthoraceae > Entomophthora > Entomophthora muscae. The sequence continues at coordinate 315,999 of QTSX02000056.1, read as the reverse complement.
CCTGAATTACCATACCATTGTATGTGTGCTTTTTGTTAAGCGGCAGTGTTTTACTAATAAATAAGTGAAGGTGTCAACATTCAGGCAGTCAGCGTTCTTTTATAGCAACTCTCCTATTAAATCTTGCTTAAATTATGTCACTTTGTTTGCTTAGCCAAACCCCTTTGTTGCAATTTAGGCAACACATCAATTTGACACAAAGTTGACATTATAATTACATATATAAATTCTAGTTTTAACATATGTGTGTTGGCTTAAGTGGACTTCTGGAAATAAGCTATAGTTTATCCAGTGAGTTTAAAATAACAGTAAATATCTAAATAATACAAAGAATGCTCTGAAAGTTGGCATATGTCTTTGTTCAATGCTTATCTTAATATATATTTAATAAAAACAGTAGTATAAAATATAAAAAGTAGTTATTTTTAGAATATTGTGTATTTTATTAAGAAATTTATGGATTCTTATTTGGGGTCAACATCCAGATATTACTTACTGTAGTTGACCTTAATGTAAAAGTACAAAGAAACTTACATTTTCATAGTAAATTATATTAGTTTTTTGGCTTAAAATTAAGCCTTTGTTTAAATGGTGTTGACATTATGTCTGTTCCTTTTTGATTTTGCAATTCTGACTTAATAATTCACTATGAAAAATTAGCTTAGTTTTGGAAATGCCCAATTCCGGCGGATAAATACCAAAATAATGTCAACTTACTGAATGTTGACAAATTGTTGACATTCAGTAAGTCAACTTGCGGAATGAGTTAATTCTGGTGGTTGCCCTTTGAGCAAATTCATGCCCTCCAATGCTCACTTTGGGTTCCCCCCAAAGCTCTGATGGGGACATAAACGAGGACACCCTACCAGTCTGTTAGGTAGGATGCTTTCTCACAGACCTCCTGTAAGTGTATCAGGGTACATAGAGCCCTCAGAGCTCTTCCCCCTGGCAGCCTGTATTACCTGCCAGGGGTCCAAAACCTTCTCCACCCAGACAGAAAAAGTTCCCTGCTTGCTATCTCAGTCTTCACCCTTCCACAGCCACAGTTCCCTTCTAGGTGAAGAGCTATAGCCCAAAGCAGCAGATATCTTCTGCTGAGTGGAGGCAACATATGCCTCTGGTAGTCCTTTGTTACCTACCAGCCAGGCCTTACTTACCCTAGTAGTCCTATGTTATGTACTAGGCTCACCTCACTTACCCCTAGTAGTCCTATGTTGCCTACTAGGCCTCTACCTACAACAAACAACCAAACTTTTGCTTGGCCAACATTAGCCCCGCCTGCAAACCACCAAACATGTGGACTGTCACAGTACCCCAAACACAATGGGGAGTACTGAATGGAAACTGACGCCTCAGACGCATCCATTGGGGGAGTACTATGAATCAAAAACAACAAAGGTGACTTCCTGCCCATAGCCTACAAATCACAAAAACTGACAGATGACAAGTGTCAACATCCTATCCAGGACAAAGAATTTTTGGCCATCATACACTACCTAGTCAAATGGCGTTGTTACCTAGAACAACAGGAAGAATTCACAGAGTTGGCTGACCACAAGTCACTCATATATTTCAAAACCCAAGCAAACCTATCCCGCTATCAAGCACACTGGATGGAACTCTTGGAAAGATTCAATATGCTCATACAATAGAAGCCTGGTCCAGAGCTCACCATGGCAGACACGCTCTCACGCCTGTGCGTTTGAGCCACAAGAGGAGAGAATGGGCTTGACCCAGACTGGCCCCTCTTGGTACTTTGGACAAAGGACAAAGGGTTTCCCCCTGGCACCACAGACATAACAAAGGAAACAGTCATTAAGAAAAAACCTATTTGCAGATGTGTATGGAACCTTACATCAAAAAATGTCCAACAGAATCACCATCCCTTATGTCCCCACACATCAGAAAGTTTACACCATCCTACGTTACCATAGGGACCTAGGGCACACAAAAAGTTGCAACCTCTACAAGTTCTTTAAACACAAAGCATGGTGGACAACCCTGTACCAATATGTTCAGGAAGACTTAGAACAATGAAAAGTATGTGAAAAATTTGCAAGAAGAAAAACCCCACCAAAGTCAGTACTACCTATCTGCACACAGCTACCCTTCAAGTTGTGGGCGCTAGACATTGTAGGCCCCATGCCAGAAAAGCATAACAAAAAGAAGTACATCATCACTACAATAGACTTTGCTACACAAGGGCCAGTAGCATAAGCATTAAAGACACATACTGGCAATGACGTGTGGCAGTTCATAGGAAAAGAAATCATCAGTAAGTTTGGAAAGCCAGAACTCCTGATAACTGACAGAGGCAACAAATTGACCTCTGAAGATACCAATTTATACCTCACCAAGAATGGGGTCAAGCACACTGTGACAACACCTTATCACCCTCAGGCCAATGGATGTGTTGAGTGGTTAACTGGCAGCCTCATGCAAGCCTTGGCCAAGCTCACTGCCAGGAGGCCTGAGGACTGTTATAAGCAGCTACCAACTGCACTACTTGTGTGCCAAAATTGTGTGAACAGATCCACTGGGAAAAGCCCTTTTGAGTTGGTATATGGCACACAGCCCAACATCATCCAAGCATTATCAGGACCCAAGCTGGAAATCCCAAGCAAGGTCCCCCCTTGCTCAGACCCTCAAGTTATAGAGGCCAATAGTGATCAAACAGAGAGAGAAAACAAGCGTCTACAAAAGACACTTGTCCCCATCCAAAATAGACATGAGGTCAGTGACAAAGTTTGGGTCATGAACATTGACAAAAGCAAACTACAACCCAAAAAAGTAGGCCCAGCAATCATCTTAAAGGTAAAAGAAAATAACACTTAGCTTGTGCAAGGACTCAGGAAATGTAAACAAGACAAAGTCCACTACCATGATTGCCTGAGACCTTGTAAAGCAAGACAGAGACAATGTGAGACTGCCCTACCTGCCACAGAAAAACAGTTAGTCCAGTATGGTGCCTGGGCTCCTGACAACCTCCCTGATGACCTGCTCCAAGAGGAGGCCAACCTTCAGTTGGGGGGGTGTTGAAACAGCAGGCTTGACCTGCCAACAAGATTTCAAGTAAGTGGGTTTGTGACCCGCAACCCAATTACCCAGTCACTCAAAGCCAGAATAGAAAGTCAACTTGAATTTCTAAATCCAACAACATGAACAGATGATGATCCCTTATAGTGGATTCCTTGTTTTGACGCTTGACTCATTATCAGGATCAAGTCACCCCCTTCATCATCCCACTGTGTGATCAACACTATCATATTACTGTTATCTATGACTCACATTAACTATGTAACCATTATCTCTCAATAAAGAATATTATCTAGTTTCTAAATATTTTTCCCCTTGTAACTCTGCTAAAACAGCACAGTTACAACACTAAACAAAGTGACTGTCAAGAAAAAATACCCCCTGGCGCTGATTGGCAACCTGTTTGACACACTTGCAGGTGCAAAGGTCTTTAGTAAGATTGATATCACCGTGGGGTACAACCAGGTCCTCATTGCATCAGGGGATGAGGCAAAAACTGCCTTCTGCACACGCTACAGGTTGTTTGAGTGTTGTGTCATGAACTTTGGAATGACCAAAGCTCCCTCCACCTTTGCCATGTTGATGAATAAAGCATTTGAGGATCTGATTTGAAAATGTGTTGTTGTGTACCTTGACAATATCATTGTCTTTAGTCAAGATCAAATCACACACCTCCAACACCTCTGTGCTGCCCTCAACACTCTTCATAAAAACCAGCTGAAGGCCAAGCCTTCTAAATGCAAATTCCTCAGGTCAGAGCTCCTATTCCTCGGGCACATCATCTCTGCCCAGGGAATAAATCCAGACCCTGCCAAGATCAAGTCAATCACAAGCATGCCACCTCCCACTGATGTGGGCCAGGTGTGTACATTCTTAGGCATGGTTGCCTACTTGCACAAGTTTATCCCCAATTACAGAGAACTACTCACACCTCTCACTGAGCTCCTTAACACTAAACAACGCTTCCAATTAACCCCTGCCAGAGATCAAGCCTTTGAGACCTTGAAGCAAAGACTTACAACTGCGCCTGTATTGCAGTTCCCCAATCAGAACCATCAGTACAAACTCAAGACCAATGCCTCTGACAGAGCCATAGGGGGTATGCTACGGGTGGAAACTGACAAAGGTGTCTTCCTCCCTGTGGCTTACAAATCCAGGAAGCTCACCAACTCAGAGCAACACTACCCCATACATGACAAAGAGTTAGCAGCAATTGTGTACTGTTTCAAGAAATGGTGTTGTTACCTGGAAGGAGCCACCTTCCACCCTGCGTCCTGACAGATCACAAGTCACTCCAGTACTTCAATACAAAGTCTTGTTTGACACAGCATCAGGCAGGCTGGGTCAAGCGTCTGTCCCCCTATCAACTATACATCAAATACAAGCCTGGAAAGGAACCTGTCACTGCTGATGCCCTCTCCAGGTTATATATAGTGTTCATCACAGGAATGGCGGCCTAGACTCAGACTGGCCAATGCTCTACCTGCATCCTGAAGCAACCTGCTATAAAGGCCTCAACTCTGCAACTATCTCCAAATTAAAGGACAACAAAAGTCAGTTAACCACTGATGCTGCAATGTCTGTTGCCAGGCAGAGACAAGCAAGAAGACACTGTATATTCTCATCAGCCAGCAAGGAGATACCATACTGCATTACCACCACACCTTGAGTCACATTAGAGGATACAACTTCTTCAAAATAATGAAGCATAAGGTTTGGTGGCCTTGTATGTGCCAAGACATCTTGGACCTCCTTGAAACATGTGTGCTGTGTGAGAAGAATACATCAAAGTCTACGCCTCCTAAGTCTGTCCTGCCCATCAAAGCCATGAAACCCTTCAAACAGTGGGCCCTCAACATTGTTGGACCCCTCCCCAAAGATAGGCTAGGCAAGAAGTACATCATTACGGCCATTGATTATTTCAACTTGTTGGCCAGTAGCGTGGGCAATCATTAACCACACTGCCACCACAATCACCTGCTTTATTGGTAAAGAAATTGTGGCCCACTTTAGGCAACCCAAACAAATTATCACAGATGGTGGGCCCAAACTTGTGGGGCAAGTCATGAAGGCGTAATGCACCAAAAATGCCCTCCAAAGAATAGTCACAACCCCCTATCATCCCCAACCCAATGGGCGTATGGAGTGTCTAAATGGTTCACTAGTCCAGCTGATTGCCAAGCTCTCACAGGAGCACCCTAATACCGCATGGCCTGAACACCTGCCCACTGCACTGCTTATCTTGCAAGCAAGGATCAACAGGGGCACTGGGTTCAGCCCCAGCGCCTTGGCCTTTGGAACACCTGACAGCTTGACGGAAGTGGAACAAGAGAAATTACAATCCACAGTTCCCGGGAAACCCCCTTGTTGCCTACCCCCTCCCTGAGCCAGTGGCGTGCCAAAGCCTGAGACATTGAACACAAGAAAATTGAGGGGGGTACAAAACACCTGGAGGCATGATACACTGTAGGTGACCCCGTCTATGCCCTCAACCCCAATTCATCCAAATTAGAACCCAATCACCTGGGGCCTTTCAAGATAGCTGTAGCTTATGACAACCACATCTATCAACTTGAAGATGCCCAAGGAAACACCAAGAAGCTTCACCATGATTGCTTGCTCCCTGCTGCGCCATCCCCATACAAAGGTTGTTTGTGTGGACATTCCTAGATCTCCCGCAGACTCCAATCCTGATGTCTGACAACAAGCAGGGGGCAAGGGGGTGTTGCAACCAAGTTTCCCTCCTTACCTGCTAACATATCTTACAATACACAGGGGAGATCAATGAGTTGCCCCTTGATGTATCTAAAAGCATGGATCAATCTGATGGCAATTTTGAACTGCAGGCAGCTATCTCCTAATTAGGAGTGGTGCTAATTAAACCTGATGATCCCTGCACAAGTTATTCTTTGGCTTCAAACCTTACATAGAACATGACTACTATGCCACCCCCTTTTGTCCTTGTGGCTTTCCCCATATAGTATATTAGTCACAATATTCTGCAATAGACAATACCCTTATTCTATTCATTTCTGTCCTTTCTATTGAACTGTTGTCTTCCCCAATCAAATACTGAACTCTAATTGGGTCAGTTGCAACATTTGAACAATGAATTTATAATCAATATGCACTTTGATTTGAATTCTGAATGCAAAAACACAACCAAAAACTTCTTAAACCATATAAATACTACTTTAAATCAACCAAACCTGGGTTCAGACAATAACAACAAGAAAGAGATTAAGAATTTAAATTCTAATTCAATTAAGATATCCAAAAAATACTCCCGTGTTTAATGTAGCCAATAAAAGCTTCCAAAAACCCACAGCCACTTCCACTGCATCTCCTGCTGTCCTAAACAGTCAACCAGAAGCCAAATAACACCTAAGCCAATGAGATAACTCTCATCCCAGTAATAATTCCTCCCAAACACATAGGGCCAGGCCAACTGCAACCTGCAAGCACATCCAAACCTCACCTCTTCCTGCTCTGCAGGCTGCAGCTTGCTTTAGTCCTGAAAGGCAATACTTCATCATAAACTCTTGCAGAAGCCTTTGGTAAACACTCTGAATATTCCCAAATTTCACTCAGTATTTAGGCTGACCATTCCCTCCTGAGCAAATTGATCCAACAATATAATTCCTTTTAAACAACCTCAATAAATTCTATATTTTAACTCTAACTGATTAGTAGATAATTGATTCCATTCCAAACAACATGAAGCCCCTCCTCATTTTGTGGGTTTTCTGTGTATTAATAGGGTTCAACCAGGAAAATGTGAACTTAAAAACTCTATAACCAACTCCAACTGGCAAATCTGAGGACTCCATTTGGTACTAATTTGGATCACACCACCATCATGCCCCCTATGTTGAAACCACTCAATTCCATCCTATTATACATCCCAAGGCCCCCTGGTTGGTCTTGGGATATATCAGTGTATACTACTTTTTAAATCACTTTAATCCCTTCTTAGGAAGATTAAAATTATTTGTTTACTTACTTTTTATGTTGATGATTGGAATCCAAGTAGGATTCACCCTGGTTAAATTTAAGTTGGGAGCTCTTCCCCATTCAATTGGAGAAAGGCTCCCAAATGAATGGATTCCTGATAGAACAGCATCAAGGAAGTGCTAGACTAATTTAAAGAATGTGAAAAGTACACCTGATCCAAGGTAAATCCAAATAAGTAATACCAGTGTCAATCACATAGCCTTTCAAAGTGTGATAACTGGCTATTGTGGGATCAATGCCTGGCAACAGTAAAAGAAAAAAGTACATTATTACAGCTATTGACTATGTAAATAGGTGGCCTATAGCACAAGCTACAAAAAACATAAAGGAAAAAATATAAGACAATTTATTGGCAAAAAGATCATAGCTAAGTTTGGGAAACCTGAGCTCCTATTCACAGATGAAGGCACTGAACTTAAAGCCATTGATACAAACATTTACCTTGCCAAAAATGAGATAAAACACATCACAGCCAGCCCATATTATCCTCAAGCAAATGGAAAAGTAGAACAACTAAATGGTGCGCTCATAGAAGCCCTTAGTAAGTTATTTGCTTACAATCTAAAGGCCTGGGCCAACATGCTCCCACAGTGCTCATGGTCTGTAGAACATAAGTTAACTGCAATGCGGGAAAAAGCTCTTATGAGCTTGTATATGGAAAAAAACCCACTTCTGTTAGTACATCCACAGGACAATAATTGCCTCTGCCCAAAAAGGTGCCAGACGACAGTGACCCCAACATATTATGTGCCAGAAAGGACCAAGAGGAGATGGAACGTCAAAGGGTTAAAAGGGAAGCAATCCCACTACAACAAGAGAGATTCCAGGTTGGGGACAAAATCTGGATTGTCAACCACAATCAACACAAATTGGACCCAGGATTGCACAGACCAGGCATTGTCATGGAAATCAAGCCCAACAACACCTACCTCATCAAAGGAATTAGAGCTTGGACTGAACTGAAACATATGTACCACAACTGCCTCCAACTGTGCAAAGCAAGAACAGCCCAACAAAACTCCAGACTCCCTGTTCCCAACGCCAAACTGGATCAATACCAAGCACAAATTCCCTGAAACTCTTAAGAAAATCCCCAAGGCTCCGCCTTCCAGCACCCCAGGGGGAGATGTCACAACATCTTTGATTACTCCCTATCAGGGAATTGACACCCCAAGTAGTTCACCAAATAAGTCACCAAAGGCTCAGCAACTAATAAGTAAGTCAGTGGCACCACTATCATTTGACCATCTATTACAGGGATCAAACATCCAGATCCTAAAAGGAACACAACTTGAATAAGCCTTGTGCCCCAAGAGGAACATTACTCAGATAAGCCCCATAACCCCCATGATGTACATGGGCAGTACTGTAAATTCAGAGCCTAAAGGTAAAAATGCAGGATTGCCACATTGTTTTTGTGTGAACTCACCAACTTAATGGAGTAATTTTCATCCCAGAACAACTTAATTTTTTTATATAAAAGGATGAAAAGTATTCTAGCAAGTTGGTGAGTTCACACAAAAACAATTTGACAATCCTGCATTTTTATCTTTAGGTTCTGAATCTACAGTATGTGGCTTATCATGATACTATATATTATTCTATATTAATATCTAATAAAGTAGCATTCTCTTCTTAAATCTTCCCCTTACTCCATTTATTATACTTCCCAGAAGTATAAACTTACTTACATTGTATTTTTTTTGTTAAGTCTTAGAAAATTAAATGTGAATAAAAAAAGCATAAATCATTTAGAATTTGATAAAAATAAGAAAAACTTGTGCTTTATATGGTATCTTAATAAGATACTTTACCTTATAGTTTTGCTACAGCTGAAAGAATATATGATAGGGTTGCTGGATAAATTTTGACTTAACATGCTAGTATTCATTTAAAATAAGTATGCTTACTGTTGCAGCAGGTCATTTTAGACCAGATTATAACTTTCACTTTATATAAATGATAAAATTGGATACAATCCAAAACTCTGGATTTATTTGATTTGGAAAATCTGGCTTTTTCAGAAAAGTTTTAAGGGACAAGGGTATTTTATCCCTATAGCAAACAGTGTCACTGGCTTAGCATCTAGTGGAAAATCTGAGGATGAGCTCTAGAGGTATGGCAGGAATATCCATAAAAATAAAATATGCACTATATTCAATAAATAAATAAATAAATAAATAAATAAAATATTTACACTAGTTTTTTAAAGCTAGGGTGCTAAGCAAAATCAACCCAGAAGCAAAAATAAAAAGCAATTTATGTTTATTGATTAAAAATTTATTTGGATCCACTTCAATTTTGTTTGAATCTGAGTTGATTTTGCTTAGTGTCATAGCTTTGAAAACTACTGTATTTATCTTTCTTATTTCTTTATAAATCTGAAAATATAATTTAAAATGGTCTGATCCTACCCATGCATGGGTAGGATCAAATCCAAAATGGATTCTTTGGCTCTAGCTATAATCAGGGCCCAGTTCCAGCAGAGTTGGATACCACCCAACTCCACTAAAATTGGGCCCATATTAATTCTGAAAGGCTGCTTTATGCTAAAGCAGCCACTGGAAAAATCAGCTGTGGTCTTAAGCATTTTGTTTTTGAAATCATTCAAGACTTATGATACTACAGAGATTAGCATTGATGCCTTGGTTTAGTTCTTCAAGTTTGGAGCTGATATCAAAATTTAATATTCTACCTTCTACTTTCTAATGGTTTATCCCTAAATTATTGAGCTTTCCTATCAATGTTGCATCATCTTTGATTACTCCCTCTTGGAAAATTAATTCCCCAAGCAACTTCCCAAACAAATCCCTGACTAATTATTAAGTCAGTGGCACTCTTATCAATTACCCATCTATTACAGGGATCAAACCTTTTGAGTCCTAAGCAGAACAAAACTTGGACAAGCCTCATGACTGCTATGATGTACATGGATAGTATGTGGCTTCAAATGATACTATATAATACCCTAAACTCATATCCAACAAAGTATCATTCTCTTCTTAATTTTCCCCTTTATCTTGTTTATTATACTTCCCAGAAGTATATACTTGACTCTATGGCTATCTCCCAGGAGCAGGAGCCCCACACCTCCTCAATTGGGTTCAGGAATGAATAATAGGCAGGGAAAAATAATAGGTGCAAATTTGATGTCAGGGATCCACTCATTTGGAAGCTTCTCTCCAATTGAATGGAGAAGAGCTCCCAACTTAAATTTATTCAGAGTGAATCCTACTGGGATTCCAATCATCAACATAAAAAGTAAGTAAACAAGTAATTTTAATCTTCCTAAGAAGGGACTGAAGTGATTTAAAAAGTAGTATACACTGATATATCCCAAGACCAACCATGGCGCCTTGGGATGAATGATAGAGTGAAGTGAACAGTTTCAACATAAGGGGCATGGTGGTGGTGTGATCCAAATTAGTACCAAATGGAGTCCTCAGATTTGTCAGTTGGAGTTGGTTATAGAGTTTTAAAGTTCACATTTGTCTGGTTGAACCCTATTAATACACAGAAAGCCCACACAAGAAGGAGGGGTTTCATGTTGTTTGGAATGGACTCAATTATCTACTAATCAGTTAGAGTTGAAATATAGAATTTATTGAGGTTGTTTAAAAGGAATAATATTGTTGGAGCAATTTTCTCAGGAGGGAATGGTCAGCCTAAATACTGAAGTGAAGATGGGGGAGGGACATAGTTGTTACCAATGGTTTCTGAAAGAGTTGGTGAAGATTTATTGCTTTACAGAACTGCAGCAAGCTGAAGCCTGCAATGCAGGAAGAAGTAAGGTTTGTCTTTACATTTGGGCTGCAGTTAGGTTCTTTACTGTGAGCTGGAATGGTTTTCTGGGTTAGATATAGAGTGTTTCCTTGGATTGGTTGATATTCTTCCTCTGATTGGCTGTTGGGAACCCCTAGCCATTCCTGGGATTAATTAATGTATTTAAATCCCTGCTGATTGGCTAGATTTAATCCTTTTACTATTTTGGAGCCATTAATTGCTGATTTATTGGTTTTGTTGTAACTGTGTTGTTTTAGCAGAGTTACAAGGGGAAAATATTTAGAAGCTAGATAATAATCTTTATTGAGAGATTGTGATTATATAGTCATAGTGAATCAATGGATAGCAGGAACATGATTGTTGATCACACGGTTGGATGGAGAAGGGGGTGGCTTGATCCTGGTAATGAGTCAAGCGCCAAAACAAGGTATCCACCATTAGGGATCATCATCTGTTCATGTTGTTGGATTTGGTAATTTGAGCTGACTTCCCAGTCTGGCTTCAAGTGGCTAGGTAATTGGATTGCAGGTCACAAACTTGCTTGTTTGGAACCTTGCTGGCAGGTTGAGCCTGCTGTTTCAACAGTTTTTACATTGCTGGCATAATCAATTGAGTTCTGGGAACCTTGATTTGTAATGGAATTTATACTATTCTTTAAAATTCCACATTCACTTTAATTTTTGCTCTCTGAATATAATATACGTTTGCTTAACCATTTTGAACGTGTTTTAAAATATTTTTGTTAATTAAATGATTAAAAATGGATGATTCTGTTTTTGCATTTAAAAATGCACTTTCCTCCTTGGTTTTATTGGGCTCAGTTCCTAAAGTTAAATGTTTTTGAGTTTTTTCCTTTGTGAAAGGAAATGAAATCCCTTACATTTGATGTGTTCAAATGTTTGGGGCCAACTTCAATGGGAAAAGTCAGTATTTAAACTGTCTACATGCCATAACTTTGTCAACATGCAGACAGTTGACTTTAATTTAGCACTTAGGCCAAAGCCTACTAGTTGTTTGCTAAATAAATCAATTTTTTATTGTATCCCATAGTTGGAAGTGATAATCAATGTTAAAACAAAGCTAATGACAACATCAATTAAGAATAGATTTAATTTTTATTAAAAAATAAGAAGGAAATTACTATTAAAAATGCCAAATTATTATAACTTTAATTTAAGCCTGACTTCAATAATGAATCTACACAATGCCAACATAAATAAACAGTTTCTTATATTTCTTAATAAAAATACACATATTCTGGAATATCTTCACTTATAATAAGTCATTTGTATTTATATTTGGCCCTTTGTTTCATAGTTGTTTGAAATATAGTGAGTAAAAATTTCAAGCTTTGTTTTAAATTACATTAGTGGTTTATTATAGTTTTGAAACCATTTGACGTGTTCTTGTTAACCCCTAAATATTGAATTAATCTAGGTTGTATATGTTAAAACTAGGATTTATATAGTGTTATGTTAATTCAACACAAAGGAAACCTGACAAAAAAGCAAAAGTGGGACAAGGGGAATAAGTTAAGCAACCACAATAACATAATTTAAGAAAGATTTAATAGTGGCTCCACTATAAAAGAAGGCCAACTTTGGCAAAGTCGCCACCTTCACTGGCTTAATAGGCAAAAGACATGGCTTAATAATTTCAAATTACAGAATGGTAAGCTTAGAACCCCAAAACTTCAAAGAATAATAATAAAACTACTTATTAAATATGCAGTACTTAGTATTTAAAAGTTATATGAATATAGCTTTATTATAACACAAACCCCAAATAGCCTATTTTCAGACTAGATTTTAAACCCAATCTCAATTTAATTAATATTTATATGTTTTTTACATAGTGATTTACCTCAAGAATGCTGACTGTCTACAAGTTTACAGTCAGAATTAAGAAAATATTTTAGGCCAGCTGTCTAGAATAAAAAGTTTAATACATGTCAACACTTAAAATGTCAACACTAAACATTTAAATTTAGTTTTGTCCATTTTTTTTAATAAAAAGCCTCAATACTGCATATCTTAATAATATTGAAGGGTTTTTGTATAGTATATATAATAATTCTCCACAACTTGCTATATTTTCAGCTTCAACTTTCATTTTTCTATAATTTACTCACAGTTATTTCTCTAACCCCTTTTTTATAAGATAAATCAAAGAAGCCCCAGCATGATAAAAAACCTAATAAAAAACTGCCAAGTACACTGTTAAGCCTAAGGCTTCTTCTTCTACAAAAAAGCGCTTAAGAAACAGCCTAAAAAAATGAACAAAAAAGAAAACCCACACACTTTTAAGTAAATTGATAAGTGCATTGTTAAAGAGAGGCAATGATGATAAAATAAACAAATCAACAGTTGTTGAGTGGGAAACCAAATTGGGAGGACAGCTTAATCATCCTGGTGCCTCTGGTGGTATAGAGAGTGGAGATAAAATTGTTGAGTGAAATGAATTGAAGGGTAAATTAGAGCAAGAATCCAAAGCGCCACCATGTGTAGAGCAGGCAGGTTGCGCCCTGGGTCAATACAACTTGAGCTGACAAAGTCTAATTTCAAAGCAGGGGCAAACAGCCCCAGATGAGCCATCACTTTTTGGAAAGTCCTTCTTTATTTTTTAGTGTGCTATCTGAAAGTTTCTGTGAGAATGGGGAGTCTTAGGGAGTTCAGGATGGGGCAGGAGGGGATTCCGCAGTTTTGTTGGTGGAAGAATTTTTTAGCGTTGGTGGTCTGATTGGTTTGGTATGTGTCTGGTTGGAAATCCCAACGGCCAGCGGGTTGAGCGCTGTCATCCCCAAATACGTATAACCTTTTTCTTGTCATAATTTTTGGGATGGGGTCCGTTTTTGGGGCTTCTGGGCCCCTAGCTTTGACCCATTTTTTGTCTTGCAGCCTTTGTGTCATTTCTTTCGGGTTCTGGCTGCGGTTCTTGCTGTTGGGTTTTGCGGGGCGCCTTCCCTTCCATTTGATTTTCACCAACACACACCTTCAGCTTCTGAGAAGGACTATGATTATGGTTGTACCCCCTATAGCTGGTGTTGAAAAAGCAGGCTTGACCCATCAGCAAGGTTCCAAGTAAGCAGGTTTGTGACCTGCAATCCAATTATCCAGTCACTCAGAGCCAGACTAGGAAGTCAACTTGAATTTCCAAATCCAACAACATGAACAAATGATGATCCCTTACAATGGATACCTTGTTTTGGCGCTTGACTCATTACCAGGATCAAGCCACCCCTTTGCCATCCAACCATGTGATCAACACAATCATGTTCCTGTTATCCATGAATCACATTAACTATATAATCATTATCTCTCAATGAAGAATATTATCTAGTTTCTAAATATTTTTCCCCTTTTAACTCTGCTAAAACAGCACAGTTACAGCACTGGTATGAGTCTGAGAGAGATGAAAATCCCATCAACAAGAAGAAAAGAAAGGCAAGCTTCAAGTCCTCTCCTGAACCCTTCCCTGAGCCCTCTTCTGGTGAACATGAAGATGATGAGCAACATTAGTACTTTCCTGGTTATTAACAAACTCTTCCTGGGCTATGGGATGCAATAAAAGCCCACAATATTTGCAATGGTAAAAGCTCCTTCAAGATCCCAAAGAGATTTCAAAAATTATTTCCATTAATGTCAGTCAAAGGTGGCTCAAGCATGGTCAGTGATGGCTATGTGTTTAACTGCAATAATCAGAAGTTAGGAAGCAAGAGAAAACATTTCACATGTGAAGAAAGAAGCTGCCCAGCACAATTAAACACATAAGGTTGGGATAAAGTTACCTTGGAAAAGGGTGAACATACTGGCATGCCTCCCACCACTTTGATTGAGAAGATACTCAAGTGGTACCTATTCCAAATGGTCCCATTATCAAAAGACATAAAAGAAACTCACCTAATTGTAAAGGCCTTCAAGAATTTGAGCAAAGAGAACCTTAAAATTGTCCCTGACTGTGAACAATTTGTTAAGTATATCTGTGATAGACACCAAGAACTAAACCCAATTGGAAAAAAGTGCATCCCAACTAAAAGACCTGGTCCTTACTCCTGAGTTGCAGATGATCCAAGACAATGGACAGTTCCTTCTTCACAATGATGGACCTGGTGCAAAAAAAGGATCATATTTTATTCCAGCTATAAGAATTTAGAGCAACTGTGTGCCACTGAGACTTGTCTCTGTGATAAGAAATTTACAACATGTCCTAAATTATTCTGTCAGCTGTGGGTAGTGCATGCTCAGCTTGATGATAAAGTTCTACCCTTTGTATATTTTCTTCTTCCTGGAGCCTCAGAGGAGATATACCTAAGAGCATTCAAGATTCTACAGGAGGGGCTTAAAGCTATTCATACTGAGGCAGGAAAGAATCCTGGTCCGTCAACAAGGGCCAATTCTGATGACACTGATAGAGATGAAGTCCCCCTGGCTGCTGAAGAGAAGGAACACAATAGAGCCCTTGCCCCCAAAATAATTATCATGGATTATGAGAAAGCCCAATACAATTCCTTTGTAAAAACCTTCAATGGCAAGGTACAAGGGTGTTTTTTTAATTACCAGAAGGCTACTAATAGACTCCTTAAAGGCAAGACCCTCCTCAGCTCTCACACACAACAAGATACAACTTGTAAATACAAGTTTCCAATCCTGAAGTTTGTTGCTCTTGCATTTATTAAGCCTGAGCATGTTGGTCAAGTGTTTGAGCTTCTCTGTAATTTCCCTTATGCCTTGAGCCACAAAGCTGAGTTCCAACTCTTCTTTGACTACTATGAGCTACAGTGGGTGGGGCGCAAGGTGGTCAGCCGCAGGGGCAAGCCAGCAGAAAAGAAAATCTGGAATTGCTACAGTAGTTTTAAAACCTTTTGAGATAAACATATATTAGTCATTTTGAACACATAGGCTCAGTAACAAAACAAAGTTCAACTTGATAAATATAAATAGAAGGTAATTCCACAAAAAATGAGCGCTATATTGAAAATATGTCCAATCATACAACGGCCTATTCAAACTGGGGACAAATGCTTAATAATTCAACAAAAAGTGTGCCAAACACTAGAATACATGAGTTCTAGTCATAGAACACATCTACTATGTATTACTATGTTTTTTGTAAACACATGAAACTAATTCACAAAAGTTACAAACTTGATCCAACAACAAGTCTTAATAGCAACTGAAATAGACAAAATAAATATCAAATATTAAAACACATGAATAAATCTATAATACTGTTACCAGATCATCCTAATTAAGAATATAATATAGAATAAAAAAAGGAAATAAATGTTCTGGGTGTCTGTTTTGGGATTAAAATTAATAGAAAGATCAAATTTATCAAAACATATGAGTAACAGTGCACATTTACAACCAAAAATAATTAATATAGAAATATAAAATTTTAATTCAAAATAAATGGTAGTGACTATAAGCTTTCATGCTACTATATATGGAGTGATTAAAATTATAATTAATAAATTATATATATAAACTGATTTTAATTTTATTTAGTATTTTATTAAACTTTAAAATGGAACAAACACAACAACAGAGTAACAATGGACCTGTTGTGCGCCACAGTTGCAGTTGCCTCTGTGGGTTAAAGAACAGAGTTAGTACAACACAAGTGCCTACTCAGGAAGGAGCCAGAGCAGAGATCAATAGTGAGGTTGGACTGACACAACCAGCTCAAGAGGAACAGAGTGCAAGGGCACAGAGCATAAATAACAGGGTTCAAGAAGCTGACCAGAAAATACACCAAGGTCATCACCACCAACATGGTAAATGGCGTCAACATCAAGAGGGTGTCCTCTGTATACAACCCTGTATACCACTGTGATAGTGTTCCAGCTACATTTATAGAGAAGATGAAGCCAGACCTTGACACCATGTACAAGCCTTACATGAGTGATAATGAAGGGCAAGACAAGGACAATCTGCCCCAGTATTTCCAAACCACTAAGGGGCAAAAGGTGCTAAAAAAGTTTCTGCATTCTACAACCAAGTGCCTATGCCCAGTGTTATGGCTGGGCCTGTGGAGCTGCCTTTTAACGCCAAAAAGCCAAAGTACTGTAAATTCAAAACCTGAACGTAAAAATGTGGGATTGCCAAATCCTTGGTCCAAATTTTGAATCACCTTTGCGGGATAGCCTTTTTTTAATTAAATTTAATTATTTGTATTTTTATTTGATTTTTTAAAAATGCGGGAACTTGTAGACACTTTGAAAATTTAAAGCCAAACTGCATATTTCCTATGGACAAAATGAATTAACTGGAATCAGATTTGAAGTGTTCAGATTCATCAGCCATTTTCATTAAATTTACTATATTTTTTGGAATTGCGGGATTGTCAAATCCAAGAACCGGATTTCAAATCACTTTTGAATGCCACTAGTAAACTCAGATATTAATTGCGGGAACTGTAATCCAAATTGAATGTACAGTAAGAAACTAGGACAAATCAACCCAAATCAATAAACTCCACTCTGGATTTAATCAAATGAAAATACAATCTCAACAACCATGTTTAGACATGAAATTAAGGGAAACGTAAAATTGTCTAAACTGGAAATGATGCAATATTCTGCACTCTAAATCACTAATATAGCAACCACAAAACCATATAAAAGATATATGAGCTACTCTCCTGATGACGCAGAAAGCTTTTAAAAGTTTTTTGGCCCTCAGCGTAGCCAGGGGCCAAAAAACTTCATTTCAAGGAAGAAGGAGAGGTGGAAAAGATAAACAATCAGTTTACTATACTATGTATTCATGTATTGCTATTAAGAATACTTGATTACAGTATATTTTTTAAAAAAATGCTTATAATAAAATAGAATTATATATTGCAATCTTTTTTATCACATTATCTTTTCCTTGATATTTTGATAGTTCATTTACTGTTGATAATGTGCTTGTGTTTTAATTGGATAGTTTCACCTCCAGTTGCCTTTGCAATAGGAAATCAAGTTGCTTTTGCAACCACAGCTGGTCTTGGGAAGGCAACTTGATTTCCTATTGCCAAGGTGACTGGAGGTGAAACTATCCAATTAAACACAAGCACATTATAAACAGCAAATGAACTATCAACACACCAAGGAAAAGGCAATGTGGTAAAATTAAATTATAATATATAATTCTATTTTATTATTAGCGTTTTTTAAAATCTACTGTAATCAAGCATTTAAATTTTAGCTGTCCTAAAATGGAATAGGGTGATTTTTGAGAATGCCTATGATTCCTAAAAGAATTATCACAAATCCACTCTAGATCCTTTGACTTCCTGTTTGAGACACCCATAAATTATGTTTATTTCAAATTCTCTTCATTTTTGATTTGAAATTTGGTTCTTGGATTTGACAATCCCGCAATTTCAGATTTTTTAATTTTTACATGATGTCTACAATTTGTTTGAAATACAGGAAATCTCAAATTGTACATTAGAATCCTGTATTTCTGATTCATGTATACTGCATTTTTTTGCTGTGTTTTGTCTTTTGTTAGTTGAGTTATCTGCTCAAGGGATTCAAAATTTGCCAATTTAAATAAATCAAAAAAGTCAAATTAAATGGTTGATTTCATTGAATAATTTTATTTTTCACTCAGCTGAGTTGCCCACAAAAGTGATTTGAAATTTGGACCAAGGATTTGAAAACCCCGCATTTTTACGTTTAGGGTCTGAATTTACAGTACCACATCATCCCCAATTCCACCCAGGAGACTTTCATGAGACTCATGGAAGAGACAACTGACTACAGAAAGGGGTGCAGCCATTGTCAGGATCTTGGAAAAATCTGCCCCCAGGGTCTGCAAAACCTACCTGAAAACGGGTGCTGTTCTCCTTTCAGAGAAAACCAAGCGTGAACCAATCCTATTGGTTAAGGAACACCTGTGGGCAATTTGGAACTGGATCAATAGAAGCTGCCATCTTGAACCAGAAAATATTTAGTCAATGATTGAGTCAATTTTTGGGATTGAGGCCTCAATTTCTACCTTCTACCGCACAGTCAAGAAATATAATATTCTCCTGGAAGAAACTTGGGGTATCTCTGTACAATTAAAATAGCCCAGATACTGTCAAGTACTGTCAAAAATACGTCAAGATGGTTACTGCTCTCAAGGAGAAGGACACAGTAAAGTTCTACTGCATTGATGAGTCCTCCTTTGTGTTATTAATGCACAAAAAGTATGTTTATGTCCCCAAAGGTGAAAAGAACATTATGTCCTGGTGTATGACTGTCCAGTTTGTTGCCTACTTGATGGTAGCCCTAATTGGTCCCTTTGGCATAGAGCTCTACCAGATATCAAAGGTTCCCACAATAATGTGACCTTCCTGGAATTTCTCCAATTGATTCAGGAGCACCTCAGAGTGACCAGTTCAGGGTTCACCACATTATTGTGCTGGATAACATTGGTCTCCACAAGGTAGCAGAAGTTCTTGTGGAATTCCCAGTGATTGAGCCTGGTGTGGAAATTGGCTCCCAAAAATTGGCCATAACTAATTTGCACCTTCTCTTCCTTCCCTCCTATTTGCCATTCCTCAACCCAATCAAGGAAGTCTTTGGGTGGCTCAAACAAGTAGTCAAAAAATTGGTGCCACCTGGGCCCAAGGACTTATTTAATTTACTGCAGGTTGGTGTCCATACCCTCCCAGCTGAAACCAATGCCAAATTCTATGCTCACGCAGATTTGTTTCTCCCTGCATGCCTATCCAAGCAGCCAATCAATTAAAGGCTTTTCTATTCCAAATATTTTCTTGCTTTTATTTTTAATATTTGTTTTAGTTTAGTTTAATTTATATTGACTTTATTGGTAGGACATGATATTTCAAAAATGGCATCTCAAAAAATGCCTTCTCAAATTTAATTTGAGATGGGGTTTTTTGTGTTAGTGATTTTGAATCACAAAAAATAAAATAAATAATAAAATAGTTAAAATTTACATATACTTTTATAATACGGCATCTCAAATTTACACCATCTCAATTCTTTCACTTTGAGTCAGATTAATTAAATCTTATTTTGCTAACTTTATTTACATATGAAAACACTTAGTGTGGGGTGTGTTTACGCCATCTTGACTTTATGTCATTTCAAATTACGCCATTTACCTTAAACTAAAATAAGCTTATACCCAAACTAAAATAAAGCCTGTGGTATAGTGCCAGAAGATGTTCCTATAGTATTAATCTAAGACACTTATAATAAGAACAACCTAAATAGACGCCACTATGATAGTCCTTCTAGTGATTGTCATTGCTGGGTAAAAAAATCAGTTTTGTTATATGTAATTTATAACTTTATTATACATGGATATGTTGATAAGGGTTTCATCAATAAAATATTTCAATAGTGATTTAAATATGAAAGGGGGTGATTACGCCATTTCAATTTATGTCACTTCAAATTTCACCAAGTTTCATATCACCCAATTGATTTGATGCGCACAATGGATAGGGGAAAATAAGGGGAAATTACATATGACGCCAGGCTACGCTATATCAATCCCCCCACTGCAATTCTTGCTTTCCACTTTTCAAAAGTATAGTTTCACATCAAAACCAATATTAATAAAAATGTAAGAAAACATATGGAATTTTGCAAATATATACTTTTTGATCTCCTCTAAACAATTGGGTACTTTTTTACCCCAGTTGTATAAGCTAGTTTTTGAGAAATTCAATTTTTACTCTTTGGCTCAGTTGAGGTAGCTCCACCGTAAATTTGTTAATTTAATATAAAAAATGGTCAAAAACACTATGTTTTTGAGCTACAGCACCTCAATTACGTCACTTCAAAAACGCCATCTTGAGAGCAAGTTTTAAGTCAAAACTCAAAGTTTTGCCTACTTGTGTTACTAATAAAAAATATTTTTTCAAAAAAACATTGAAATTTTGATAGTATATATTATTTGATCTCTTCTACGATTCTATGTAAAAAGAAAATTGATACTTTTAAATTAAAAACATTCTCATTTTTCTCTTTAAAAACAACCCCCAAATTGCTCATATTTTGATACTAATTCACTTTTAGATGCCTCCCAAGTCCATCAACAAAGCTGCGTCCAAGGCCTCCAAGGCCTCAAAGTACAAGACCACTCCTCCAAAGGCCAAGAAGGCCAAAAGTACCCCCAAAAAGCAGCCTGCTAAGGGTAAAGCTCCTCCCAAGACACCTACGCCCTCACCAGAGCCTGAGGAAACAAGCCCAACCCCTCCCCATTCTCCTTTTTTTTACTCCCTGTCAGACCCTCAAGAGAAGTTGTTCAGCTTCAATTGCCATTCTGACCCCACTTCAGAGCCTGAGGATGAATAAGAGCAGGATCCTGAGCCTGGTGCTCCTACAGATGACCCAATTGAGCTCTGGGATATTAACTAAATCCACAATGTATGCAACAGAAATGGAACATTTGTTGTGCCCACCACATACCCCATCAGCTATCCAATTATGATAAAGAAAGGGGTGCTGGCTTTGTCCACAAGGGCTAAAGCTTCAGCTGCAACAACAAGAAGAAGTCCATCTGTCAGCATCACTTAAAATGTGATAACGTTGGCTGTCCATCTAGACTTACCACCTATGGGTTCACTCATTTTAAAGCCCTGACTATTGGGCATGACTGTGTCAAGCCTTTTGATCCTCTGTATCAACTGATCTGATGGTTTCTTTTCCAGGTCATACCAACCACCAAAGACCAAACTGCAACTGAGGTCATAAACAATGTGCTCATTAATCTAAATGATACCCAACTGGCAAGTGTTGGTGGCGCCTCAAAACTTCAGAGACATCTCACTGACCAGAGATATGCTCTGAGCACTGAAGGCGTCAGTGCTACATCAATTGATCAGTTGATTTTAACTGAAGAGCAAAAGCTTTCACAGTATGAAGAGAGATTCCTCCTTCACAATGTTGGGTAACATTCCCCAGAGCGGATCATCTGCTTTGCTACCTCCCAGGATCTTCACAACCTTTTAAAATGCAAGACCTGGCTTGCAGATGGAACATTCTCAACCTGCCCAAAGCTCTTTAGTCAGCTTTGGAATATCCATGGGCAGGTTAGCAATCTTGTTCTTCCCCTGGTCTTCTTTTTCCTCCCAAATAAGAAGCAGGAAACTTATGTCCAGGCTCTAACAATATTAAAGGCCAAGTTGGATGAGATCCTCCCAACTATTGAAGAGGAGCCAAAGGAGAATAGAGGGCGCAAGAAAAAGGCCCAGTCAGAGGATACCACTCCAATCAAGAAAAAGTTCAAAAGCCTTCCATACCATGAATATCTGGTAGTAGATTTTGAGCAGGCTCAGGCCAATGCTTTTATTAGAGTCTTCAAGAGCTCCCCTAAGGGATGCTACTTTCACTTTTGGCAGGCACTCTGCCGCCGCCTTCAAAAGTGCTCTGCACTTCATGAGCTGGTCTACACTGAAGGCACAAAAGAAGCAAAGGACGTGTTCAACTGCTTTACTGCCCTTTCCCTTGTGCAGAAGGAGGATACAAATGCCTTCTACAACGCCTTCCTCTGCCATCCCTACATTATTGCCAACCAGGCAGCCTTTGCTCCATTCATAGAGTATTTTGAAACTCAATGGGTTGGAGTGTTTCAAGGAGCACGCCGCATCAGAAAGGGTGGTGACTCAATCCAGTGGAACTGCTTTAAGCAGTTAAAGGATGGCCTAATCAAGACCACCTCTTCTCTTGAAGGGTGGCATAATCAATTTGCCACAAGGGTCCAGGTTCAGAAGCCCAAGTTCAACAAAATCATGGTGCATTTTAAAACCCAGCAGGCCATCTCTGCCTGCCTCTTTAAAACAGGCATCAATACCAAGGATGATCCCCCAAGCAAACCAAAGTGGTGAAAAAGTATACAGAGATTAGCAAGGTGGTCCTTGCCTACTATCCCAAGGATAGCAAGCTTGAGCATCTCCAAGCTATCTCAGTTGCTCTTTCAACCAATGTATGATCCTTCCTCAATAAAAGTCTTCTTTATCTTCTCTCTTCTTTCCTTTACTTTTATCAATATTTTAGTTTTATTTAGTATTTTGTACAATTTTATGCTTATTTTAAAGTATAGTTTATAGTTAAATAGAAGAAAATGGTTGTTTTTGGGTATATTTTAACTTTTGGGCTTTACACAACTATGTTGCTACTAATTGACCCCATTTGTTATTGCAGATTTGAAATTCTGAGGCTTTTTTAAGCCTAGAAATGTTTTTTGAATTTTTATTTTTAGGAATTTTTTGGGTAGTTTTTGGAGTTCAAAAAATCTAAAATTTTAAAACCGTTTTTCTTAGTTGAAATGCCGTAAATCAAAATGGCGTTTTTACTAGTAAATTGAGATGGCAGAAATTCAAGATGCTGTATTTTGAGATGGTGTGTCCTACCCTTTATTTCTGTGATTCTGCGTGTATACTGTCAGATACAATAAAAATTAACAAAGTAAAGCCAATTGAATGAATAAACAAGTAGCACACATATATATATATTTATTGTTATTATATTTGGGTTAGTTTATTTCACGTTTTTTATATGATTTCAATTATGCACTGTCATATGTAATAAAAATTAACAAAGCAAGAAGTATGAATTGAAAACAAACAGAAATATTTATTTTTATTATGTATTCATTTGTTGAATATAAATGGTTTGATTAGATTTTATTGTAAAGATATTATATATAAAAATTTAAAAATTGTATTTGAGTTTAGAGCTTTATTGGGGGATGGGAGCAGCAGAAATCCAGGACGTTGCATTGAAATAGACTAGTAATTTCTATTGCCAACACATATGTTGACATGGCTGCTGTACTATATAGATTGTGGTGGCTTGAGTATAGAAGCACTGTGATACAATTGCCAGGAGGATTTTTTCTGGTAGAGCTGCCATCCCATATGTGGCAGCAAGAATAACTGAATCCTGAATAAGGTGCTCTATTGAGCTGTATCCAGGGGCAATTTTTTTCCATCTAATAATTGGCAAATTTTATCCAGCCTTATTATTACAGCAGACTGTTTGTGTGCTTCTGCTTTAATTCACATCAGTACAACAAGACCTAGGTAAATAATCAACTGAAGTCTTTGCCCTGCAAACAGGGCTGAGAACCCACAAAATTTATTTTATAGGGTACTGATTTTATTCTTAAAGAATGTAGTGGCAAAGGTTTTTTCCATGATTGGCAGGATTACAGTCTTGTTGGAGCACCAGGAGGCCCTAAAAGTCTCCAAGGACGCCCATAAAAGCAGGTAGGACAACAAATAACCTGTTGTTAAGGTCAGTTACTTTTTCTTTAAAATTCTTTAGGGTGTGAGAATATTGTGTGCTTGGTTGGGAAACAGAAATGGACTTATTGTCCTCTCTCCATCTCAGGTAGTTTTTGGTATGGCATAGTTTGGGTGAAGTCCCAGACAAGCATGAAAAAGAGCTTGCAGAAACCAAGATCCGGAATGTACTGGTTGAGGTGCAGGTTAGGGGCTGCAGCCAAAGCCAAGACCCATCATTTAGAGTCATCTTGCTTTGATTGGAGTGCTGTAAGTTGTTCTTGTTTCATAGGGCAATTTTTTCTAATTTTTTAATTATCTTGGAGGCAGCAGCTGGCGTCAGGACCAGCTGATGCCCTATGTGGGAGATGTAGTTGCTGTAAAATTTTTGCAATATGTAGGGTTCTAGGTACTGGTGGACTACTCCTTTGTTTTCTTCTATAAATAAAAAAGTTAGTAAAATCCTTTTATTTATTTGATGTTTTATTTTTTACCTTCTACATCTTCACCTGTTGCCCCCTTGACAGGGGCTGCTTCACAGGATCTGTCACCAGTTGGTTGCTGGTCTTCTGTTGGTTTTTGTTTCTTTTTATTTTTTAGCTGATCAAACATCTTGGGATCCTTTGACCACGCCTCTGCAGTTGCAAACCCCTGTGACTTGAACTGTAGATTAGCAAGAACATTTTTTTGTACGTTTAGAAGCCTGGTTGCAAGTTTGTTGGTAGTATTGGGAATCTCTCTTCTTCACAGCCTTCACAGTAAGTTTGTCTAGTTTTTTACCTTCTAACACCACCTCCTTTAGCATGTCCTTCACCTTTTGATTGACCTCCTTGATTTTAGCCAGTGTCACATCCAATTCCTTGATTATCACCTCCAATTCTGAAATTTTTTCCTTGTTCTTACCTCAACCCCTTTTTTACCAATAAAATAGCCCAATACACTATATCTCTTCTATTGTATCCAATAGAGATTTAATAAATACATCTGATTTTATTCTTGATTTTTTAATTAGCTTTAAGTAATACTATTCAATTGATATTAATATTATCTATATTGTTTGTATATACCAACCCATTCCAGGTATCATGAACAACATATTTTGTCATATACATGTTTTGTCCAAGTAAAACATGATTTGCTCTCAAATCAGTATACCAAGTTCAACCCAAAGTACATATTTATTAAAAAATGATCACACTCAGGGTTTATATGTATATCATATATTCCAGAGATATATGCAGTGAGATGGATTATTTTAATTAGTTATATTGTTTTCTATTATAACTTTAATATATTCAAAGCGCTACATAAAGGGAATTTAAAAACTACAAGTGCTAAAGACCAGAAAATCAGAATGGGCGTACATGTGTTGTCTTTGTGCTTGTCTCATCTGAAGAAAAGCAGTACCTATTCTGTTTTCTGGTCTGTAGCACTTGTAGTTTTTAAATTCCCTTTATATAGCACTTCAAATATATCAAAGTTATAATATAAAACAATAGAATTAATAAATATTAAAGCAACCAATTTTAACTTATGGCATGATAAAAATCAATCATCACTGTATTTAAATGTAAATGATATATTATAACAATAAAAAATAAGTAAAAATTAAACCAATATATATGATAAAATAAAAATTATTGGGGGCAAGTTTTATTGGGCAAAATGGGGGAGTAAATAGGGCAAACTAGGTGGCAGACTGGGTTGAGAGGGGAGGAATTGATTGGCTGGAGAGTGGGTGGGTTCCAAACAGCTTGATTGGTTGGCTGGGGACTAGGGTAGCTGGAGGGCCCAGAGGTGATTGAGTGCCTTGATTGGCTTGGAGAAATTGATTGTACATGACATCATATTCCAACTCAGGGAGGAAAGTAATTGGCTTGTACGCTGGGGAAATGTGAGGAGGCAGCTGTGGGTCCTTTGGTGATTGGCTGTTGCTAAGAGCATTAAAGACCATCTTTTTAAACATGTCAGCAATCCTCTGACGGGAAAAAGCACAATTGGATTGTTGGCCAGACTAACCACCTGGCTGAATATTGTGGGGTTGCACCCAAATATGGTGTCCCCAATGTTGAAGAACAACACATCACCCAGGTGAAGATCAGCATGCCTGGCAGGGAAAATTGAGATGTCATGGCTGTCTGCTTTGATCTTCTTGAAGGCCACTTCAGTGCACTTCATTTGATGGCTCAGGAAGCTTTTGAAGCTGGAATTGGCCAAGCTCTAGGTGGCAAGCAGGTTGGGTAGGAATTTCCTGTACCAGTAGCCATTGGTGTAACTGGTTGTGGTTTGGTAAAATAAAGTCCCTTTTGTGGAAACTGCTAGAAATGCACTAATCACAATCCCCTCTTATTCTTTCTTTTTACCCTTGGGGAGTTATTTTTTACTTAAAGTGCCATAATCATTGACTTGCAATGATAATTTAAAAATAGGATATAAATGCAACATTGTCCAAAAATAGAGGACAGGCAGTAGGCGATGGTGGCACCAATCACAGGGTAATAGGGCAAATCAGATCCATCATCCAACTCATTGGCTAGCCATTTGGTTGGAATCAAAACACTGACTACAAGCCCATGCATCCAGAGCTGTTCTGTGCAGCTAGCAATGAACATGCCCTGGAGCCCAAGTAAGCAACAGACCTCAGATGATCTGTAAGAGTTAAATGGCGTGCAGACTATTACAGAAAAACAATGATGATAAAATAAACAAATTTTTAACTTCTTGAGCAGCACTAAACCAAATTGGGTAGAGGGACTCATTAATTTTGCGTCTCAGGCAGTATAGCAGAAAACAGCAACTGAGATTAAAATGAGGAAGAGAATTTGTAAGGGAAATTCTGACGTCAAAGATGAGGAGGCAGAATATAACATGGGCCATGGAATGGCAAGTGAATTGACAGCAAGCTGGAATAGAGCAATGGACTTGTTGTTCAAAACTGGGGCCAGTAGGCCAATATATTCTAACATGGGTGTAAAACTGCCTTTATTTTCAATATCAATTATAATAAGCTATCTAGAAACAAGTTTCTAGAGGGGGAATGGTGAAGTCTTAAAGGAGTTTAGGGTGGAGGAGAAAAGGATTCCAAAGCATATGATTGGTTGGCAAGAATATTTTTAGCAGTTGGTGGTCCTGTGTTGGAATTTGATTTGATGACATCATAATTTGAAAAATTCCAACGACCAGCAGGTTGAGCGCTGCTATCACCAAATAATGTATAACATGTGATTTTCTTGTCATAATTATTTGGGAAAAAATATGGCAAATCCAGATTTCCCAGTGCTGTTTTAGTGACCCCAGCTTTAATCCATTTTTTTGTCAATAACAGCATTTAAATTGTCTATCTCTCTAAGGGTTTGGCAGCAGTTCTTTGCTGGTTTCTGGTCTTGCAGGGACACACTATTCCTTCCATTTGATTTTCTACTATAACACAATTGGAGGAATGGGTCACATTGCAGAAGGTCAAGAATTATAGGATACACCTCCTTAATCTGAGAGTCAATCTTCTTCTTTGGCTTCTTGACCAGCTTTTTGCCACCTCTCTTCAAGAGGGCTTAGAACTCACGCCTAATCACTGCCTCAGTAAATTGAAGCCAATTGGCTATTTTGACAAAATTTACTCTGTTGTGAATGCCACCATTCACAATGCTTCAATTTTGCCTTTGATGGGTTATTTTGAGGACAAATCCCTCTCTTTTGCTTTTGCCCTTCAAAATGAGGCTGGCTTCAAATTGAGAAATTAAATTGTTTGGTTTCCTGATTCTGTGCAACTCACTTGCCCCACTCATGCTTGTGGCAAGTGATTCTACCGTCCATTTACTGTTTTGTGGTAAAACTACACAGTATATAATCCCAATATTTATACCCAATAAAATTTAAGTTCTATTCATATTTTTGTCTTTGTGTCTCCACATACTTTGGCACCTCTTTAGCCACGTCTAGAAAATATTATTCAATCAGGGCCACAAGGTAATCACACAGCCTTCCCTGCCATTCTAACCAAGACTTAGTACAAATCCAATCCTAAGGTTAGGATTTCCTGTTGTGACTTTGTGCTGCGCCTCAGATCACAACAAAAAATAATGCTCACTACAGGGGCTGTAAACCCCTTGGTTATCCATTTTGCAAACCACGTTTTCAGGACCTTTGCCTCCTCCCATACAAGAGCCAACTTTGCCTGAAATTACCTGTCCTCCTATTGAGGAAGACATTGCCAACCTGCCTATTGTCCTTACTGTGCTGAACCTTGGGAATTGTCCCCAGCTAGTGGCCTACCCTTTAGGTACCCCTGACTTGGAACAAGTCATGGTGGTATCCCTTGAATTAGCCCATGATGGGGCCATCCCTTGCCTCCAGCTTCAGTTTAGCCAAGCAGAATACTATGAATTGATTGTAGCTCCAAAATTTCCACAGCATCTCATCTCAGCAGCTGGCTCCTCTGAACACTTATTGTCATCCTTTGTACAACCTGCCTTAGCCCATCATCAAATTGTATTAGGGCTCCACGTTCAGGAGATTTCATCTCTACAAGCCGCCTTCACTCATCACTGGGATCAGTTTGTGGCCTACCAGTAGTGGATTCACTCCCTGTATTCCTTAGTATCAAAAAATCAGCGCAACTCTGTCACATCCCAGTTTGTTTGGTCAATTCCATCAAACAAATACACCAGTCCATCCCTGAGTATGTCAGAGAGCGCCTACATGAGTTTCACCAGTTGGAACAGCCCTGTTGCATCCAAGAAAATTCCACTCTGAACTCCTATCTCACCAATTTTGGACAACTTGTGCAGCAACTCAACAAGTTCAGTGCTTACTCCTTTGACCAATTACAGGAAGTATCAGCCCATGCTGCAAAGGGCCTCTGCAAACTTGGCAAGGAATTTGATCAAGAAAGGGCTGCTACTGCTGCTACCATTGCTAAACTCCAGACTCAAGTAAATAAACTGTCTACCACTAAATTAGATGTCCTGCCTTATCCTTCATTTGATGAGTTAGTGGATAGAGAACAGAGACTATGGGATTCCATTTTAGAGTTAAGAGCGTCTACCTGCAGTCAGGATTGTCCTACCAAATCCCCTCAGCCTGATCCTCAAGTGCTTGCTCTGATGACTCAGGTTGCTGACTTACAACAAGAGGTTGCTACCTTGTGTGAGGTGATGATGTCTGTTGTTAGTCCAACTGGGGTTGCTGATGAATATGGCTGTTGCCCTGGCTTGTCAAGAGCTCCCTGCATTTACTGTTCTAGAGAGTTGATAGATCTAGCTAACAAGGTGGACCATCTGAAACAAGACCACTCTGAGCTTGATAAAGATGTACAGGAAATGAGTGAGTTAATCAATTCAGCAAATGACAGGTTCACCCCTTGCCTTTTGGTGGTTCCATCTCTTACATCCTGGCTGGTTGAACTGTCCTTGGTAGTAGCTGCACAGGCCCAGCGCCTAGATGTTACTGAGCAGCAGACCACCCTAGCTTTAATAATACGGGCACCCGCACTGCTGAAAACTTGACTACCCTTGAGGAAAGTGTTGCCAGCTGTGGGCCAGACAGCCTCCCCACTGAGTCCAAAGCAGAATTCTCCCCACGCATAAATGTACTCAATAGCAAAAATGGTGGTTGAATGAACCAATGAGGATTCAGTATTTGGAATTGGAGAAGAAACAGTCCAATAGAAAGGACAGAATAATAAGAATAAGGTATTGTTTATTGTAGATTTTTTGATTAATATACTATATGGAGAAAGCCATAAGGTCACAAGGGGTGGATAGTGGAAAGTTCATGTAAGGTTTGGAGCAAGGAATAACTTGTGCATGAATAAGCAAGTTGAATTGATAGCGCTCTAATTAGGATGAAGTACCCGCCATTTGATATTGCCATCAGGTTAATCCATAACGTTAGATACGTCAAGGGGCGGCTCATTGGTGCCCCTGTGTTTGTGTACGTTGCGGCAGCTGGACTTGGTTGCAACATGTGGCCCAACCCTAGAAGCACATTTCAAGCCTACCTTTAAGCAAGTCTTTGTCCCCAAAACCTCAACCATTGCAGCTTTCCTAACTATCTATGAAATTTCCATGAGAAGAGCCTCAGATGAGGTTAAAAAAGACACATTCTAACCTGTCTGCACCCAACCTATAAAGAGGTGGTAATACCCATGCTGCCCACCATTGAGACCTGGGAAGATATTAAACAACTTCTAATTGAAAAATTTGGTGGTGACCTTAGTTTGGAAGTGAAGAAGGACGCCTTCATGCACATTGCTTTCTAGCCAAAGGAGACCCTAGCTGAATTTGCAGATTGATTCTATATGAAAGGACAACAACCAATCACAAGCCACCAGTTGACCACACATGAAGTGTACATGGCTTGCGCTCAAGCCCTCAAGGTTAACCAGCTCATGTGTCTTCACTTCAAAGCTCATAAAGCCATGATTTCTTCCATAAAGAGAATAAAGACACTATTGCAGGATATGCACCTTATTCATTCTGGGGAGTTGTGCGGGAGAATTGTGCTGCCTCTACCACTGGGTCATCTTCATGTGGCCCACATATCTGCACCATGAACTTGCGGAATCCTCCTTGACACCAGGGTTGCCATAACTGTGGACAGATAGGTCACCATTCCTGAGTCTGCACCAATCCTTGGGTTAAAGGAGCTGATACCAAAGAGCAGGTAGGAAAAGAACAGTCAACCTAGAGGTGGAGACGCTCTTGGTTGACAGTTCTTCCCAGTCTCCTTCAATTCCCCTCTATATTGCTGACTCTGAGCCTGCTGAAACTGAGGCTCCTCCCATTCTGCTTCTATACCACAACATCTCTGATGACTCTGACATGGACAATTCTGATATGGAAGATCCTAACGCCTATGGGTATTCAGTCATGGATGTCCCCAAAACTATTGCAGTCCCTTATAAGCTAAGTTCTGGGAAAACTAAAACAACCACCAAGCCTCTGCCTGAAGCCAAAGAGGTTGTTTCTTGCCCATACCTCACCAAGACAAGAGATCTCCCATGCTTGTCAAGTCTTCCAAGGAAGCTGCTGAGGTTGCTGACTCTGTGTTCAAAAATGTTTCAGTCTTGCTCCCTCTCCAGATGGTCTATAAGGAATTCCCAGGCCTATGATGCATGATTGAAAAATGGGACAAAGAACTGTAAGAAGCCCAAGACATTCTGGCTGTCCTCCCTCTCTTTGGTTGTACTACCACTTGTGTGGAAATATCCATACAATAGGTGAAAATTAAGGCTGTTTTGGACACTGGGCCTCCTGTTAATGTTGTCTCCTTGAAGCTTGTCAAGAAGCTCAAACTTGCCCCCAACCTTAACTACCACCAGTTGTATGGCACATATGGGCTATCCATGACTTGCGCTAAAGGAGCTTATTCTGCTCTTCCCATGCGGTCAGGCAAACTACTCTTGGCTGCACCTGCTGTTGTCCTGGAGATATGAGAGCTACTGACCTCCTAGTTGGTACTCAATTCCTTAGGGAAAACAATGAGGATAATCAACTTATAGGACAGCTACCTCTCTATCTTGGGGTACAAGGTCCCTCTGATCTTTGAAGAGCCAGTTAAAGTTCTTGGGAAGCCCTCAAGACATGTGCCTTAGAATATCCCACTGGTGTTTTTACTCTAATATACTGTACCCATTCCTCCAACATGAAGTGCCCTGCTATGGCTTGTCCTGCGTCTGAAGGAATTCCTCTCTTGGCCAATTCTGCTATAACCATTCTTCCTGGATCTCAGGCTATCCTAGACTCCCAAATATTGTATGAGCTACCTGAGCGTACGTTCCTAGATTTATGCTCTCCTCCCTTGCTAGGACTGCAAAAAGCCCTATCTCTGTCAAGGAATCTTGGATGTCTCTCATAAATACCCTGTCTGATTGCTGGTTGCCAACTTAACTGCTCTCCCCATACATGTGTCTAGAGGAAATTTCGTTGGCTATGTCAAGTTGTTGAATACTCCTGAGGTCTTATCACTACATCCCTTTGGTACGTTTCAGGACTTTAACCTACCTGAGGATAAACCCCAAGTCCTATTCTTGTTCACTGCTCAAGACTTCCTGAAGATATCTCTGGTTCAATAGAAAGAGGTGCTTGACCTACTGGATTAGTTTTCAGATATCTTTGCTAAAGATAGCACTGATTATGGTCTAGCCAAAGGTGTCATTCACCAGATTGATACTGGTGATGCTTCCCCCTTTTGCGCTAAACCTTATTGCCGCAGCTGTGTAGAGGATGTTCAGGTGTCTAAAGAGATCAAACAATTTCTAGACTCTGGACTGCTTGCTCCTTCCCAGAGTCCATGGGCCTCCCCCTTTCTCATACTGAAAAAGAAGGATGGAGGTCATTGTATTTTGATGGACTACTGACAATTGAACTCTTTAACCAAAAAGGATTCCTACCCCTTACCATGCATCAATGATGATCTCTGCTGCCTTGGGGGCTCCAAGTTCTTCTCTGTTATGGAACTAGCCTCTGGTTACTGGCAAGTTGATCTCTCTCCTGAGGATAGGCAGAAGGCTGTGCTCATCACTTCAGAGGGATTGTTTGAGCCTACGCACATGCTGTAAAGGACACTGCAATGCCCCAGCTACTTTCCAATGAGCCATGGACTTCATCCTCCGTGATTTGAAGCTCTTGTGTCTCCTGGTGTACTTAGATGATATATCTGTCTTTATTGCTACCTTTACCAACCACCTGGCTCCATCTCAAGGAGGTGTTTATAAAAATTCAAGAAGCTGGTCTTAAGTTAAAACCATCTAAGTGTGCCTTCTTCAAGGAACACATTGAATTCTTGGGACATGAGGTGAATTAGACAGGAATTCACCCCATGAATAAGAAAGTTGAGGCCATTGACAAAATGCTTCCGCCCACCAACCTGCAAGAAGTTCAGGTCTTTCTGGGCATTATGGGATACTACAGACAATTCATCCCTGTTTTTGCTGACACTAGCAAACCCTTGGTCCAGCTGCTGCATAATGTCCCTTTTGAATGGACCATCAGCTAGCAGCAAGCCTTTGATAACTCTCAAATAAAACTCAAAGAGGCTCCCATCCTAGTATATCCTGAATACAATAAGGAATTCATCCTATATAGTGATGCTAGTGAACTGGCCATTGGAGCCATCTTGGCTCAATTGGATAATGAAGGTGTGGATCACTCTGTAGCTTATATCTCTTGTGTCCTGAATAAGCATGAGAAGAATTAAAGTGTAACAGAGAAAGAGTGCCTTGCTGTGCTGCATGCCGTCAAGCAGTTCTGCCATTATGTGTATGGCACCCATTTCACTGTGATTACTGACCACGCTTTGCTCAAATGGTTGCAACAACCTAAGGAACCATAAGGATGACTAGCTAGATGGGCTCTCCGCCTGCAAGGATACAACTTCACTGTGCTGCATCGCCCTAGGATTCAACATCAGAATGCTGATGGACTCTCCAGAATGCCTATCCTTGCTCTCCACCCTGCTGAGGCTGACAGGTTATGCAAACTTATTGGAT
Organism: Entomophthora muscae; assembly: GCA_014839935.2. Lineage (NCBI taxonomy): Eukaryota > Fungi > Entomophthoromycota > Entomophthoromycetes > Entomophthorales > Entomophthoraceae > Entomophthora > Entomophthora muscae. The sequence goes on along the minus strand of QTSX02000056.1, from coordinate 282,440 downwards.
ATCCTTCTTTGTGGGAGAGTGAGACAGAAGGAGTCTGAGTTGCCCTTTCTAAATTATCTTAAGACATGCTCATATGTGACAATCAGCTTTTCAAGAAAGTACAAGACCACTACTTGCCTTATGTAAGGCCTAGTCTTTGCCTTTTGGTGGTGCTTCAAGCTCATAAGGAGACAGGACACAGAGGCATTGCCAAGACTTATTCCTGGCTCCAGAAGAGCTACTTCTGGGAAAATCTTTGCCTGATGATCCCAGATGTTATTGCTAGTTGCCATGATTGCCAGCTCCAACAACCTCGAGCTGCCTCCACACAAGTTCAAGCTAGTCTCCCCTCAACATGCATTTCACACTGTCAGTATTGACACTGTAGGACCTCTCCCTTGCTCCTGGTCTGGTTGCTGCTTTATCCTAATTGCTGTTGATCATTTTAGCAAGTGGGTAGAAGCTTGCCTTACTAAAGACATTACTGCTAAAGACAACCTCCACCTTTCTGCTGCAAGATGTATTCTTTTGCCACAGTTGTCCTCAAGTGTTGTTGTCTGACAATGGAGACTAACTTCAACGCCAAGTTAGTAACCTCTGTTGTTGAAGACTTGGGGTCTCACCAGGTCTTTCTCTGCCCCCTATAATCCTTCCACCAATGGGGCAGTTGAGGGCACAAATTCAACTCTGGTTTCTATCATGAGGAAACTTGCTTACTCTGACGCTGCCAACTGGGATCTATACTTACCTGCTGTTCTCTTTGCCTATTGCCTTAGTAAACATTGTGTCATTGGGTACTCACCTTGTGCTATGTTGTATTGTTGTGAAGCCACCACTACTGTTGCTCTTAGGGCCCCTCTAATCTCCTCTGATAAGGCCATGAACCCCAATGACCATATCAAAGATCTAGCCAACCAAATCATTGATATCCAGGCTTCTGCCTACATATCTGCCTATAAGACCAAGCTGCTAGAGCTCTCCCCTGACAATGCTGGGAGATCACCCTGCCTGAGTTCAACATTGGGGACCACATTCTTTACTATCAACATAGAGTAGGAGGACGTTCTTATAAACCAGACTTGTTGCGGATTGGGCCCTTGGAAGAGACCTTCAAACAAGGATCAGAGTATACTGTAAAACTTCTCCCTAGTGGTCAACTATTTTCTTGCGTGCATGCTAAGTTCCTCCACAAGTACCACCCCCTAAGGCCAATATAGAGGGGGGCAATGTCGTGAATGCTGCCATTCACCATGTTTTGATTTTGCCTTCAATGGGTTATTTTAAGGACAAAACCCTCTCTTTTGCTTTTGCCCTTTGAAATGAGGCTGGCTTCAAATTGTAAAATTCAATTGTTTGGTTTCCTGATTCTGCGCAACTCACTTGTCCCACTCATGCTTGTGGCAAGTGATCCTACCTGTCCATGTACTGTTTTGTGGTAAAACTACACAGTATATAATCCTAATCTTTATACCCAATAAAATTGAAGTTATATTCACATTTTTGTCCTTGTGTCTCCACGTACTTTGGCACCTCTCTAGCCATGTCTAGCAGATACTATTCAATCAGGGCCACAAGGTAATTGCATAGCCTTCCCTGCCATTCTAACCAAGACTTAGTACAAATCCAATCCTAAGGTTAGGATCACCTTGTTGTGACTCTGTGCCACGCCTCAGATCACAACATACTCCACTCTGCTTGAGGCTCACAATCTCCTCTATCACCTCATTGGTTATGATTTGACGTTTCTGACAGGCTTTAGGAAAAAGGTACAAGGATTAGGCAGGACAAGATTTGATTGGCCTGAATTATCAAGCAATGGTTGGATTGTGTTGGAGGGGGCACAGTTGCCCAGTCTCTGGAATGTGGCACAGGATCAGGTTGGGCCTGGTCTTGGGGAGCACCATATTGGCTATCAGAAAAGCAACCTGTGGATGGGCCTGGTGACAGATAAAACTCAGCCTCCTCACAACTTTCATTAAATTGGATGTACATAGGAAACACAGTGGTTGCGCTCCTTAGCTCAGCAGCCTGAGCTTGTAGTAGCTCCTGGTACTGCTTCTCAACAATATCAAAGTTTTCTTCACTTGAAAAACTCATACTAACAACAAGCAATAATTTTTTTATTAAAAACAGAAAAGCAAAGTATTTCTAGATTATTAACTTTATTTAAATATGTGATCCTTTTTGAGACATGCTCTCAGATATAAATGCCCATATTTAGAAGCACATCCATTAAAAATAATGCTGTAGTTCTCTGAATAGATTTTGGGGAATTCACTCCTGAAATCCACTATTTCCAATTTGAGTCCCAAAAATTCAATATTTTCAAAAAATGAGTTGTTTTGTGTTTGAGACTCATCACTTTTGTGACTAAACCTCATATGCTCTCTGTTTGTATAATATTTTCCATATACTCATTATCAAATTTGATGTAGAATGCTTCAGCAAGTGATTGGATTATGAGTGTTATGAATTTGAGCTCCATGCAATTGCTATCTCATTTTTAGAATTCAGTATTTGACTCTATTTTTGTTGTATGATTGATTATTTTTGTTTTCCGGCCCTAGATAAATGGAAGCTTTATAGAGTAAATTAACCTTCAACTGGTTCCAGTTGAAATTTGTTTTGTGACTGAACCCATGCGTTCTAAACTGACTAATATATGTTTTATCTCAACAGGTTTGAAAACTACTGTATAAATTTAATGTCAAAAGTAATTATCTTATTTGACTAGATAATTTAAATTAAAAATTTTGAAAATAATTAATAGTTTTTATAAAAGATTTTTATGCTAGAGCCTAGATTATCTAGCTTAAATAGGTGTTTTAGCACTAAAGTATAGGTAATTTTGGATTGCTGTTATATCAAATATTCTTAAAATAAGCATTTTTCTTTAGTTTTTTCATTCATATGATTAATTTTTATTAAGCTTTTTTTGAAAAATAATTTGAGAATTTTTTATATGGTAAATAAAATAATTTTATAGTAAAAACAGTTAATTTTATTGTAAATTATTTTTGAAGTTTATTTTTATCAATTTATTCAATTTTTTTGCATTATTTTTTATTTTATTTTTGGATTCTACATGATCATATTACCCTAAAAAACTATTTGGAGCCAATTTTTACTAGGTAAAATGTTCAGCATTTGATTTTTTGCTTGCTAAAAAGTGTCAACTTCCAGTAGACTACATGATAGTAAACTTTATCTAGACTTTTCTAATGTGTCAACCTGGGTGTGAGATTAGGCTGATTGACCATAAATGATCAGGCTAATCATCACACGCAGATCTCTATCAGTTACATGCCATATTACCACTAGGTCAATATTCTATTAAGTGTAGTAATTATATGCTGTGTAATCACCAATATATTATAATTGATATAACAGTTATACACCATGTAATTTTTAGTTTATTATAATAGATGCAACAATTATACGCCGTATTATCACAGATATCATTCCAATGTGCAGTGATTATATACCATATATTACTAGTTCATTATAATTGATGTAGCAATTATACGCCGTATAAATGTTAGCCAGTATAGTGATTATCACTGATTACACACTGTATAATCATAAGATCATCAATTGTGTATCTCCCATTCCACCCTATTGGATGTTGTATTGACTCAGCCCCACCCAGCCTGATGGTGTTTATGAATGTATTAAACAAGTGATGCACATATGGCTAAGAAATACCAAGTTTGGATCAGCATTACATGGCGTATAATTGGGTTCCTTATTGGTTTGGGTCAGCATTACACAGCGGATAATCCAAAAGTTGATACTGGATCAAGTCTGATATTATACGGTGTAAAATCCACAATTCAACCTGTTGCATTAATAAGCAGAAGGCTTGCCAGCCAGAAAAGGATCCCTGATTAAGCCCTACAAATGGAATACTGGAATTCTACCTTCCAATGTTGGAGGACAGATCAAGGACCATTTATAAGCGTCAACTAAATACGGTGTAGTTTCCCAGTGTAATAATAGGCGTGTAAGATACAGCCAATAAATAAATGACAGTAGGCTAGCTCAAGAAGAGTGTAGGCTGTAGCTGAAGTGCCATATACGCCTACTAAGGCCAGTAGCAACACACATGCCAAGGACAGCCAATCAGGATAGGCGCAGCCAGCAAAGATGGACCTATTGCAAAGGTAGTCACTGAGAACTGTCTGAAAGGACAAGAACAAGGGTTGTTGCAGTATATATTGATACAGATGCCTGAAAGGATGACAACAAGTTCTTAGTTACACCTGGATAGATTGCAGCTGCTGGCTAGATTGTACTCCAGTTTCAATAAACGTAATTATCTTAAAAGTTCTATTCTATAGTAGTCTGTAGTGCTCTTGCATAGGATTGGGTAGAGTACATTGGCAAGGCTAACATCTATCTGTAGCTTTGAACATACCAGCAATAGCCCAAGTTGCTCAACACTGGGTATAAAATTAATGTTGACAATCAACATACAGAAAGTCAACATTCAGACAGTTTAAATGCCAAAATTTTTCACTTTAATGCTGGTGTTGATAGTTGGAAATTCCTCAAGAATATCTGCCATCTTATGGAGTCCAACATTATCCAATACAATTACATTGATAAGCCTGGGCTAGTTTTCCTAAGATGATCCTGGACCAATAAGAGAAATGATAAGAAGGACCTTCTGTTGTGGGGTCCCAATATAATTTGGTACATCTTAATCCCCTTTGGACTGAGGCAAGCCACCATGGAATAGACTGTGGTGCAGACTGCAGCATGCCAAGCTACTCTGTCATTTGAATCTTTGGGGACATAGCTATAGCCGTTTTTCATAGACATGGCAAATGTTGATTTTTCAATGTAATAGAACTTGATGGTTCCTTTTCCTTTGAGCACAGTGTACACCTCAGCATAGTTTTTCCAGGTCTCAATATTGTCAGGGCTATTGTGGTTATAGGGGAATATCCTGAGTTTTTTTCTATGGGAACCACAGACCCTTGGCCACATGACCGTAAAGGGAAATCAAAGCCTCAATACCAAAAGTGGACTTGATCATTGACTGTGTATTTCCAGTTCAAGATGGCAGTCTTAGTTAATCCACTAATGAATTGCCCATTTGTGATCCTTGTTGAGAAGAGTTAATATGCACAAGAATTTCTCCACTTTTAGAACTCACCTGGTATTGATGAGTTTGTTGAATGTTTTACTGGTGTATTTGGGATCCATCCCAACAAGAGCTGCAGGCTGCTTGTAGTCACCAGATTCCAGCATCAGCTTGAGAAGGATGATACACTTGTTGTCAGGGACTGTGTGGTGATCAAGGGTTATAAGAGTGAGTTTGATGTAGCTGAGCAGAAACTTGGAACACAACAAGAATAATATCTTTTTACTCAACAGAACCTCTATATTTGGGTTCTTCAAGTAAAATAAGAATGGTAAGTTGTTTTTTATGTCTGTATGGTAAATGATTGTCTTTATTGGGGAGCTCCTGAGGGTGTTTTATAGTTAGAGGGGAAGGAGGGAAAAGGAAGGGTGAGTCATAATGACTGAGGTCTAGACTGACAGGCACTAAGCTATTCTTAAAGAGCTAAAACATTTTGGAGAATATTCAGAGGGAAAGGGCTTAGATTGGGTGGGAAGTGAGCATCTGAACATGTGATCTGGGAGTCAGGTGGTTGCAGCAAAACTAGGGCCGTCTTTGGGAATTGGGTGTAGAATAGGATTTCAGACTGCTTTTCTTGGGGGTCAATGCTTGGCAAAAGAGGGGACAGAAGGTCAATATACCAATTTACATAGTGGGCACAAGTGATGGGTTGATAATCACCATATGTAAATCCTCTTCTGATGGGTCACCAATCAGAGCATCTGCGGCTAGCTGCAGGTGCATTGATTAGTCTCTAATTGGAAATACTCTTATAGTATTTGGAGGGTTACTCTCTGACAAAAAACACAAAAAAAGGCAGCAATTCCCTTTATACTTTCCAAATAAAGAATAAGTATCAATATGGTAATATTGAGGAGTGGCACCCTGCACCACATACTGCCTTCTGGGTAGCCTTTTTTTGGTGCAGATGAGCCAGGATCCTGATTTGTGACTGGCACGCAAGGCATATGCACCTTGTTGTGGAAGGCCACAACCTTCTTTAGCATCTGCTGCCCATCTGCAGTTCTGTAAGACTTGGGCTCTTTTATGTCTTCTTGGTCACTGTCACTGATATAGGGCCTGTAGCTAGTGTAAAGCACAGGCTAAAATTTCTCCAGCATGGCTGATGGGACCAACTCTTGCTGGTACACAGTGTCAAACACATATGAAGTAAGTTCTACCTACTTGTTTCTAACTGTTTTTGTTGTAGTAATCTTGGTGGGCTTCCAGTTCAGCTTGGGGACCCAAGGGTTGATGCTCTCCACCCTAGCAGCTTGTTCTCTTTGAACTGGCTGTGTCAGTGCAGCGTCACTATTGAACTCTACTCTCCCATTTCCTTCCTGAGTAGGCAATTTTGTTGTACTAACTCTGTTTTTTGACCCGCGGGAGCAACTGCAACCATGGCGCACAACGGGTGCATTGTCACTCTGTTGTTGTGTACTTTCCATTTTAAATTTTAATAAAATACTAATTAAAACTTAATTAAGTTACTCCCTAATTTAAATTTTTGCTTTTATCTGAATATGGATATTTAATTAATATTTTCCATCCCCCATATCCCAATTATAGATTTTTTTATTTCTTAATTAGTTGTTTTTGGTTTTACAACGCCTTTTTAGAATACTCAACATAATTTCCACCTGTTTTCCCAGATTTTACGCCAAATTAAACACCCAACACAATATTTTTAAAATTTATGTCTAGATTGTGTAGTCTCATTTTAGATATCTTGGTTACATTCTTGATTACAATACATTGCACACAACATTTGAGTGATTTTGTTTACATAGCAAGTTGCTATTGTGATTTGTTTTTGGATTGAGTTTGACACACCCTGCTTGAGTGTATTTTGTTACCAATTTACACAGTAAACATATGGGTCATTATTTTCTTGTTATGCCTAAGCGCCAGATTGATTATTTTATAACTTAATCACATTATTAATATTAAAATTATTTAGAAAAGCTTAAAATACAATCAATCCCAAATCTTTAACTGATCTTGGGCTTAGATGATTTTTTTGAAAATAATTCATCAATTTTAGAATTGAAATTTGCAACTTATAATATTACTAAAAACATCTTAAGTGCTACTACAAACTTCAAACCAAAAATATTTATAATGAGTTGCATGGGTGATTAATAGCAGCCCCAAAGCTATAAATGCTATTATCCTATCTTTGGTTCATCATAACTATCCTTAGTTTGTTTTAGAAATAAAGGTGTTTTTTGAAAGACTGATAACTCTATTTAAAATACACCCTCTAGTAAGTTGCCCTAATTCATGAACTTGCCCCAATACATCACTAACATCTTCTGATATTTTTGTTTCTCTGGTATCATCACGTGATTTCAAATGATAAGTTATTTCAGAATATTCTGATAAACTTTCAAATGTTAGAGGTGAAGTATATAACTTCCCATCTTTCATCAAATATGAAAGATTTATGCGCAGATTTTTAACTTCAAGCTCTCTTTTTATAGGCCTAAATTTTTGTTCATAAATATAAAAGAATGGGTTTTTGAGAAACATTTGAGCCTCTTGAAGCTGAATTGTATAATTATTTTCTTTTTTCTTCTTGCTCACAAATATTTTCAAGATCATTTAAATTACTAATATAAAGCTGATTTTTTCTCTCTTAATGTTTTTGATATCAAACCAAAGTGACCATCAACAATGCTTTTTCCATGAAATTCAACAAAACAATTATGTTTTAAAGAACCCTTAATATATTTAGGTGCCTCTTTAAATAAGTAATATACAAATTCATATGATCTAAAATGATTTCCATTATCAGTGCATACTTTTATATTTTATATTTTTTTAAATCTATCTAATTTAAGAAGTTTTATAAAACACTCACCTGAAAATAAAGAATCATGTGATAATATCTGAGACAAAAAATCATGATATTCATATTGAATTTTATTGCTTTATTTAAAAACTAATGCAAACCCTGATAATGAGATAGGTTTTTTGAATAAAAACAATTGTTGGTCTCAATTGGACCACCTCCAACCTTTAAGTTTTCTTTATAATCTATAACTACAACACAAGACTCATCATCTAATTCATTATTATCTTTTTTATATTTCCTATTTTGATGAACATAAAAGTCTTGGTGCTGATTAATAGTCTTTATGTCATTGTATATAGATTCTGGTAATGATAAGTTTTTACTTTCACATTCTTCCTTCTTTTTTTCTAGTGACTTTTTTAAATTAAAAATGTTGCACATATTGGTTTACTTTTTACTTTTTATTATATTTTTAGGGATTAATTTATAGTAAGTAGAAATTGAAACTGAAATTTCATTTTTTATTTTGATATTTTCATATATTTCTTTTTTTGTTTTACGTAGAGAGTATTTAATTTCAGTTGGGTAATTACTCATCTCTTTTCCTATATCTTTATAAAAAATTTCAGGCACTTTTTTTGTAAACTGGCTTTCTTCAAAAGAATTTTCCAGCAGTTTTCTAATTATTTTTTTAGTTTTTTCTTTTTTTAATGAATAGCTATTATTTTTTGGCTTTTTTGTTTAAGCTAACATTTTTATTTTTATTTTTATTTATTTTTCTTGAGTATTCAAACTCACTTTTATTTATATTAAACCCTATATTATTAAGCTCTTTCAAAGAGTAACTTGAAGTAACCAGAAATTGCAAGGCTGGGAGATACTTTTGGGGAGAGGATTCCATGAGATCCTTTAAGTTTTCAATGAACTCATTGCTTTTTTGATTTTGAATAGTTGGCAGGAACTGAGCTCTCCCAAATTCAGTTTGATTAAGGAAGTGCTTGATGAAATTATCAAGATCATCACCAGCAATAAAGAGGAATGCCTTTTTTAACATTGTAATTTTTTCATGTTTTGTTGATGCTCCCAATGAGGAAAAGGGCTGCATGGTAGAGGTGAAGTTAACAGATTCCATAGTATTGGATTTATGATTTCTTATCATTAGATGATTTGTAGAGATGCCTTGCAAAAGAGTGCTGGTTGCAGGAATGATACCTTTTTGTAAAGATGGTTTGAAGTAAACCTTAGGTGATGCTTTAGCGCTTATATATCAAGCCTTATGACACTATTATGAAAGAAATAATGTGATAGATTTTATTAAAATTTCAACTTAAATTTATTTTTCTAGAAGAAATTAAATATCCAGTTTTCATGCACAAGTGATATATGTGGAGTAGCTAAGCATCATTGTTACACCATATCCTCTTTGTAATCAATGTAAATCAGTTAAAATAATGTATTCACTTAACTGTAACACTTCTTCATATTTTTATATGATAAAATATTAAAGAATTCTATTTGAAATATGCTTAAATTGAGGTTCTAAAGCTCACTTGAACCTTAAAACTATTCTAAACAGTGATAAAAATGTCCTAACTTCAAACCACCATAAAATCCTAAAAAATTGAGCTTTTTAAATAAAATAAAATTTGAAAATAATGCTCTTGACCTTATCTTTAATTTCTCTAAATAAAAAAACTGTTGTATAGTAAAAATAAGTTTATTTAGCTTTAGAGTGATCTACTTTTTATAATTATCAAAATAATATAATAAAATTCAGACTATGCTCTTTTAAAAAACTTTAGCTTTAATATTAAGTATAATATATATATTAGTATTTTTGTAGCAATAGAAAGATTAGAGTATTAGCTTCATTTTGTTAGTTTACAGTGTAAAAAGATATCAATTTTTCATTGAGTTATTACTGTTTTAAATATAAAATGTTGATTAGTTACTTTTTCAAAATCAAACTGTGCTTTGCTGAAACTTGGGCAGCATTTGTACTGTAAATTGAGAACCTGAACATGAAAATGCGGGATTGTCAGATCCTTGGTCCAAATTTTGAATCACTTTTGTGGGATGGCCTTTTTTAATTAAATTGATTTTTTTGTGTATTTATTTGAATTTTTAAAAATGCGGGAACTTGTAGACACTTTGCAAATTTCAAACCAGACTGCACATTTCCAATGGACAAAATGAATTAACTTGAATCAGATTTGAAGTGTTCAAATCCATCAATCATTTTCATTAAGTTTACTATGTTTTTTGGAATTGCGGGATTTTCAAATCCAAGAACCAAATTTCAAATCACTTTTGAATGCCACTAGTAAACTCAGATAATAATTGTGGGGACTGGAATCCAAATTTATGTACAGTAAGCACACTAGGAAATACCAACCCAAATAAAGAAGCTCCACCCCAGCTAAAATCAGATTAAAAATTCAATCTCAATAACCATGTTTAGACATAAAAAAGTGATAAAACTTTAAAATTATCCAAACCTGGAAAGTAAACAATATTATACACTTCAAATCATGGATATAGAAATTCTGTTACTGTAAATTCAGAACCTAAATGTAAAAATGCAGGATTTTCAAATCCTTGGTCCAAATTTTGAATCACTTTTGCAGGATGGCCTTTTTTAATTAAATTGATTTTTTGAGTGTTTATTTGAATATTTGAAAATGCAGGAACTCATAGACACTTTGCAAAGTTCAAGTTGGACTGCATATTTCCAATGGACAAAATGAATTAACTGGAATCAATTTTGAAGTGTTCAAATCCATCAACCATTTTCATTAAGTTTACTATGTTTTTTGAAATTGCGGGATTGTCAAATCCATGAACCAAATTTCAAATCACTTTTGAATGCCACTAGTAAACTCAGATATTAATTGTGGGAACTGGAATCCAAATTTAATGTACAGTAAGCACACTAGGAAACACCAACCCAAATAAAGAAGCTCCACCACAACTAAAATCAAATGAAAAATTCAATCTCAATAACTATGTTTAGACATAAAAAGTGATTAAACTTTAAAATCATCCAAAACTGGAAAGGATACAATATTATACACTTCAAATTACGGATATAGAAATTCTGTTACTATTCAAGGCTAAATCAAGAGAAAACAACTACTCACAGTAAACCCAATAAATCTAAATAAATACATATTTAATCTAATATATATATTTTATTTTATTTTTATGGACCGTCAATCACATTCCCAACCAGCTCCTGCACCAGCCTGCAGGGCAGCCTGTCCATGAGGGCATCCCAGAGGGTCCAAGAACAGACCCAGAACCCAACTTGAGGGGAGTCATGCCAACACACAGGCCTCCCAAGGTGTCAGCGCCAGCCAACCACCTCCTGCATCTCAAGCCAGGAACACTAGCCTCAATCCAAGACAGAAGCCGCTCTCAAGGCCTGCAACCAAAGTCTCATACACAAAGGTCATTGGGAATAATGAGGTTACATACACCTCCACTGTGTACCCAGTTGTCACCTGGCCCCGCACTCTTGATCCAAGAGTTGCTACTTCCTGCCCCTGCATCTTTGACACCTCCTATGAGCCACTGGCCACCACCAAAGAGCCATCTGTGCCTGTGTCTTATGCCATCATTGACAGCGCCAGCGCAACCAAGCGTGATCCCACCTTCTACACAAAGGTCCCCATCCCCTGTGTCAAGCCTGCTAGCCAGGATGCCGTGGTACCTGCCAAGGGCTGGCATCAGTTGACAGATAGTGAGCGTGAAGCTCTCCTCAACTGCTTAAATGGGGGAATGGCGGTTTGGGATATTGCGTCCTAATTTGGTGTCACAGCCAGATACATTGCCAACATCAACACCAAGTATGGCAACACTGGGAAAATTGCAAAATCTGCCAAGGCTAAGCAGCAGCCCAAACTCTTGCAGCCTGTGCATATTGACGCAATAAAACAGTGGGTTACCAAGGATTGCCACCTGGACTCACTTGCTGTCCAATCAATGCTTGCCACAGAGTTTGGGCTTTCTGTTTCTAAAACCCTTGTTTACAAAGCAATGGTTGATTTGGGCTTCTCCTGGAAAGTACTGGGAGTTTTGCTGTACAACAGAAACAATGAGAAGACCATTGAGGATTGACGCATTTATGCTAAGACATATCTGGCACTAAAGGAGACTGGGAATGTCCAGTTCTTCTACATTGATAAATTGTTGTTTTCCTCCTCACTCAGGTCTAGGCATGGGTGGGTTGAGAAGGGGTCCAAGGACAGCGTAGCCCATTGTGCAGCTGTCCGTTCCCAGACCTATTCCATGGTAGCGCTTCTTGGTCCTTGCAGGTTGGACCAGTATCAGATGATCAAGGGTTCCCATAATAGCAGGACATTTCTTGATTTTCTCCAAACTGTCAAGGAGTATCTCCGGATCAATTACTGCAGTACAACCAACATTGTTGTGTTGGATAATGTCAGGCTCCACAAAGTGGATCTGGTTGTGTCCAAGTTCCCGCCCATTAATAAAAATAGCCATTTGGCCAGCCACCGCCTGGCTGACTGTCCAATGAGACTCCTCTTTCTCCCCCCATATTCTCCATTCCTTAACCCAATTGAGGAGGTCTTTGGGTGGATCAAAAATAAGGTGAAGCAAGGCCTCCCATCAGGACACCAAAGATCTCTTCAACATCCTTGAGGTTCAGTCAATTTGCAGATGCCACCTGATGTGGTGGCAGCTTTTTACAAGCACTCAGAATCCTTCCTCCCCAAAGCCCTGGCCTCTGAGCCAATCAGATAAATGGGCGCTCTGGGTTTTATTTGTTTTTATTTTTATTTATTTTGTTTTTATTAGGACTCAATAATTATTATTTATATATAATGATGTGACGTTTGATTGTATTATAGACATATAAGAGTATGTAGAAAAGGTAAGTAAAATTAATTATACTAGGTATGAGGAATATATTTTTATTATAATGCACTGAATATTATATTGACTGTTGCGCTAACAAATAAATAAATTAAAAAAGATAGAAATAGATTAATTTTATTTAAATAATTGTGAATCCTTGTTGGTACTTTGGCTTTTTTAAGCCACAAATTGGACCTTGCAGGTCATCATCTGATCCTTATTATTTCAGTGCCACTATAGCCACACAACACAACCACCAATGATTTTTATGTATCACTTACTAATTAGTACTTAGGACGTGGGTCAAGCATATCAAATATATTTATCAAATCATATTACAAGGGAAAGGTAATTTGAGTTCTAAACAATCACTTGTTTAGAATATAAGTGGAGCAGGCCGCATGATGCAGATAAATTCAATTCTTGTTGTTTGTATATGTAATAAATGAACCCGTACTCAACAAGCTAGTAAATAAAAACATTTTTAACTTATTTTTTATTATTTGACGTGGTTGCAACTATAACTAATGTCTTGTAATATATTTAGATATATTAATATTATAATTTACCTACTAAAATTTAAAATAAAATTAAAATATTAAAAGTAAAATTATAATTATAAATCTTAAAATTTATCTATTAAAGTTTAAATATTTGAAATTTAACTATTTTTATTTAATTGTGATTTATTCAATATTGAAATATTATATATTAAAAATTTTAATATTGAAATATGTAATATTAAAATTTTAATATTAACTTTTAGATATTAAAATTTTAATATTACATATTTCAGTGAAAATATTTAATATTAAAATAAATAAAAATTAAAAAAATAAAATTTAAGTTGCAAGGGAAAAATATTTATTAAGGGGATGCTAATTGCAAAGGGGAATGTGATTATTCTGGGGAATTATACCCCAAAATTAAATTTTTGGCTAGAGCGTCCAATTGGATCCATGTACTCTTCTGTACGTGGTGGACAACCCTGGATGCAATTGCTAGAGGGGTGGCGCCCTGTACCCCAGTGGTTGTTGAACGTTTGATAAAAGGAAGCCGGGTGAGCAAATCAATTAATAGGTTTTTTTCAGGGGGCACATAGTACCCATACAACGTTGCCAATGCAAAGGAGTCATACAGGACATGCTCAACTGTCCTATACCCCCGTGGTGTCTTCTGGTGTTTGAGTGCTAAGCAGGCATATATCAATTTGAATAGGTACATCCTCCAACTTTTTGACGTTGGTTTTTAATATGCAGTGAAGGAGGATTCCCAGGTATACTGCGACGTGAATTCTTTGCAGGGTATATTTTTCTGAGAACATGCACAATTTTTTGAAGACTTGAACTAATCTATTGATATAGGATGTTTGATTGAATTTGAAGAGGGTTCCAGGGGGCGCCTGACTTGTATCAGCCCCCCATGCCTCTGAAAACAAAATAAATAAAGGTTTAAATGTGTTCACAAGGACTGCATCCCCAACTTTATTTGAAAATGCCTTGAATACTTCATTAAAAATTTCAGTTTTTAGATATTCAGTTCCTATTTGAAAGTCAGTTTTTATTAAGTTTTTTTTTCATATTTGTTGATGTTTGCAAATGGGAATCTTTGAATGCTTTCATATATATATTCATCAAAGTTTAGCTTGACATCCCAGCAAATTTCATTCATCTCTTTGAAGTTGATATTTGATCCTATTTTGTATGCTTCCCTTAACCACGGCAAGCACCCCACGGGTGGTAAATATTCCCTATCTTTAGCTTCAATACTTGAAAAATTATTCATATTCTGTTGAATTATTTTATTTATTTGGTTTTTATTTATTTGTTTTACAGGGGCTACCAGTGACTGGTAACCCCCGTAGAACCAACTCGGTGTAAAAGCCGCCACTTCCGCAACCTTGTCCCCATTCCTAGTGATAACTAAAATAAATATAAGTAAAACATAAAAAGACTTACTAATTGTTTTCCCTGTGGCCCCCTCAGCCACAGGCGCCACCTCAGCAAACTTCATGAGTGTTGGCTGCTCTTCATTAATTTTCCTAGGCTTAATTTTTCTTATCTTTCTTGCAACTTGTGTTTCTTCTTGGTTTTCATTTGATAAATTTTCTGTATTTCTTGAAGCGCTCCTGTTTCTTGACTGAGTTTTGTTTTCATCTGTTTCCATTTGGTCAGTTTCCTCTTCATTTGTGTTTATTTCATGTGGGATTTCATTTCCTTCAATTAGTTTGATTTTTTGAGTATTCTTTCTATTGGTTTTTGCAAATTCCCACAAGTTGTAACTTTCACTTTTGAAATCTAACTGCTTGAGTATTTCCTTTTGAAGATTTAAAAATATCTTTTTGTGTTCTTTGTTGACCATTGTTCCCAGGCTATTTTTTGCAGTTTCATTTTGCTGGACCAAGGCTCTTCCCTCATTTCCCAGTTGATTTACCACAATTTCCCTTATGTTGTATTCAAGCTTGAAAACCTTTTGGAGGACTGACTCTAATTTGTTTATTAAGTTATAGATATTTGACATTTTGTTTGAATTACATCAAAAAACTGGTTTTTATAGTACTACCTTCAACATGTGAATATTTTTCATCATCATTACTAAATTAAAGACAATAAATTTAAATATTGCATTAGAATATTGCAATTAGACGTCAACTCTTGATATTTTGATATTATGTGCATAACTCAATGCATTTTGTTTAATAAAATCCATTGTAAACTTGGCCTTTTCCATTATAATTTAATGAAATGGACTGTGTTTATATTAGAGAGCCATTAACTCTTAGTATAAATATTGATACATATTGCATTTAAAAGCCTGTATATTTGCCTATTGGTAATAATTCTGTAAACTTTTTAGTCAGATTTTGTGAGGTAATAATAATGTAATGGATCAATAAATTACTGTTTATTACCATTAATTGGCTGATTTTCTTTGCTGTAGTGATTGTTCATTTTCTGATATTTATGCACTGGTATACAATTGGTTGGTTTCACATCCAATCACATAGGCAATAGGAAATCAAGCTGCCACCCCAGACCACATGTGGTCTTGGGGTGGCAACCATATTTCCTATTGCCTATGTGATTGGATGTGAAACCAACCAATTGGATACTAGTGCGTAAATATCAGAAAATGCACAATTGCCACAGCAAAGAAAATCAGCCAATTAATGACAATAAACAGTAATTTATTAACACATTACATTATTATTACTCACAAAATCTGACTGAAAAGTTTACAGAATTATTACCAATAGGTAAATATACAGGCTGTAAAATGCACTATGTATCAATATTTGTACTAAGCATTAATGGCTCTCTAATATAAACACAGTCCATTTCATTAAATTATAATGGAAAAGGCCAAGTTTACAATGGATTTTATTAAACAAAATGCATTGAGTTATGTACATAATATCAAAATATCAAGAGTTGACGTCTAATTGCAATATTCTAATGTAATATTTACATTTATTGTCTTTAATTTAGTAATGATGATGAAAAAATCCATGGAAATAATTATATGTTACCACATATAAATGTACAACATTCTTTACATATGGGAAATGTTGATAATGTAAAAAGAAAATATTATTAATTATGAATTGAAAGAGAGATATTAATTTTAATAAGTTGTCACAAAGAAAAGTTTTATTTTACTGATCAAGGGACAAGTGGGGAGGGGAATGGGCGGAATGTATGTTGCCTTCATATGCGCCTGTGAAAGGGATGGCATCAGAGATAGTGGGGAGGGAATGGGTGGTGGCTTGGGAGTCAGGGTTGGAAGGCAGGTGGCTTGATGGGGGGTTGGGGAGGCAGGGTTTGTTGACTGGGAAGGGGCAGCAAGAGCTGATTGCTTCAATTGCTCAAATTTGTCTTCTTTCACATATGCAGGCTTGGTGAAACAGATGGATTGGCATGGGGGGAGGCAGGAGTCCTTTTTGGACTTATCACTATCACTTGCATAGAAAATGACAAGATCTGATAGGTCCTGGACAAACACAGAAGGGAAAAGCTCATGACCCTTATCAATTTGGGTGCATAGTTTGTTGTAGGTGGCAGGCTTTAAGCGCCTGAGGGCAGAACCAAAATTGTAGAGACATACATCTGCAAGATGCATGTTGGCGTGGTTGATGGGGTAGGACCAACAGGTATGCCCCACAGCCCTGATTTCTTGGGTTGCCCATTCCCGCTGATTCATCTCAGCACTCATTACAACTTTGTACACAGCTTGTTGGGTTGCCCACTCCTCCAGCATGGCCTTGAGCTCTGTCTGGTAGGCATACCCATCTGCAGCGTTTGATATTGATGAGTAGTGAGTGACACCCAATGGGGAAACTGCCAACAAAAACCAAAAAAATGATACAAGATTGGTCTGCACTTGAATACGTCAGACTGGATGCACTTTTTTCCAAAGTCTTGAATACTTGCCAAAATATTGGCATATGACAGGAAGATTACATTATTATGGGCCCTCATTGCCCTTTCTTTGATAAAGTTGATGATTCTAGAATCATATGGGTCAGTGTGCATCAAACTGGGACCACTGAGAACTTGATTGGACAAGATTTTAGCAGCAACCACAACTCTGTGCATCCACAAATTCACTGTTCTCTTATTGGTGAAAATGCTGTGGAGTCCCAGTTGGAAACGGACCTGGACCAAGGGCATCTGCAGGTCACATTCTATGATGGCCATCTGTGGTGCTCAAGGGTTGTAGAGATGGTTTGAGAGTAGCTGAGCAACTGAAAACACAACAGAATTAATATCTTCTTACTCAACAGAACCTCTATTGATGGGCTCTGCAAGTAGTCTAATATTTGTAAGACAGTTGTTGTGTTGGTGAATGATTCTTTTTATTGGGGACCTCATGGGGGTCTTTTTGTACTTGGAGGGGAGGAGGGAAAAGAAAGGGTGAGTCATGCTGACTAGGGTCTAGACTTTCAGGCAATGAGCTTATTCTTGGAGGACTGAAACATTTTAGGGAATATTCAGAAAGAAATGGGTTGGATTGGGCAAGAATTGAACATTTGGGCATGTGATCTGTAGTCAGGTGGCCGCAGCACATAGTAGGGCTGTCTCTGGGGAATTGAGTGTAGAATAGGGTTTCAGACTACTCTTTTTTAGGGTTCCCACTTTGGAAAAAAGAGGGGCGGAAGATCAGTATACTAATTTACATACTGGGCACAAGCAATGGGTCAATAATCAATGCATCTGCGGCTAGCTGCAGATGCATTGATGGGTTGTTAATTGCCATATAATAAACCTCTTTCAATTGGTCTATAATCAGAGACAACACTATTTAATTTAGAGGGTTACCTTCCAATGGTTTTAACAAAAAAGGGCAGCAGTTCCCCTTATACTTTTCTAAATAAGGAATCAGTCCCAATATGGCAATACTAGGGAGTGGCACCCTGCACCACACCATCATAAGGGGATGGGCTATGTCACCTTTGGTTAAAGTACAGGCACCAGTTGGGGTCTTCTTGGGAGGGGGCCACAGTTGGTGTAGGCTCGCAGGGTTGCAGCCACAGTGGACTTTGCAAAACCCATTGTGGCTGTGATTTCCCCAAGGGACATAAGCATCTTTGCTTTGTGACTATTTCAAGAACAATCTCTGGGTTAATTAGCTTTCTTCTGTATCTTGCAGGCTGATTGGCTGGAGGCAGTGTGTGTCTGCCTTGAGAACCAGATAGTGCCATCTGATTGGCTTTTTCTGGATTCTGGCTTCCATTGGTGGCCCCATGGCTCGCTTGGTTAATTCCAGATGCTAGTGTTGCTGTATGATTTGGGTTAGCAGCTGCCTGTGTGTGATGGGCAAACAGGGCCATGCTGGAAGACAGGAGAAAGAACAAACTCCTGGGTAGTGCTTGGGGAGGGGCCTGCAGGTTGGGAGTGGCCATAGACAGAGGCTTCACTGTCAAGAGACCCAGTGTAGCCCTGCATAATGTGTCAAGGCCAGGGAACAGCTTGTTGACTTGGTTGGTGTTGGAAGAAGACATAATAAATTTTTAATAAAACAAATTAAACTAAAGAAGAGGAATGTATATTTTAGTCAATTTTATTGTTAAATATGGTAAGTTGATGAATATTATGATTGAAATTTTAGCCATCCTAAACTGGAATAGGGCAATTTTTGAGAATTTCTATGATTCCTAAAAGAATTTGCACAAATCCACTCTAGATCCTTTGACATCCTTTTTGAGACACCCATAAATTATATTTATTTCAAATTCCTTGCAATTATGATTTGAAACTTGGTTCTTGGATTTGAAAATCTTGTAATTTCATATTTTTTAAGTTTTACATGATATCTATGATTTGTTTGAAATACAGCAAATCTCAAATTGTACATTAGAATCCCACATTTCTGATTCATGTATCCTGCATTTGTTTGCTGTGTTTTCTCTTTTGTTAGTTGAGTTATCTGCTCAAGAGATTTGAAATTTGCCAATCTAAATAAATCAAAAAAGTCAAATTAAATGGCTGATTTTATTAAATATTTTAATTTTCACTCAGCTGCAATTCTTGCAAAAGTGATTTAAAATTTGGACCAAGGATTTGGCAATCCCGCATTTTTGCTTTTAGGTTCTGAATTTACAGTAAATAAGAATGAAATCTAGAATAAAAAAGGAAATACATATTCTGAGGGTCTGTTTTGGGGTTAGAATCAATAAAAATATCAAAATCTATCCAAACTCATGATTAACAGTGCACATTCACAACCAGAAAGAAATAATATAGAAATCTAAAACCTAGTTTGGAATAAACAGTAGTTACTACAAGCTTCCATGATACTTTATATCGAGAGATAAAAATTAAAATAAATAAATTATACAGATAAACTGTTTTAATTTTATTTTATTTTTATACCAAAATGAACACATCCCAATAATAGAGCCAATCAGAATGGGTGTACATGTGGTGACTTTGTGCTTGGCTCAGATCAGACATGCCTCAGTTATTGTACCCAGTTTAACTTAATTAAATAAGATTGTTGAAAATTGAAGATTTCTTTGTTTGCAAATTGGCACACCAACTTGTGGACAATCTAGCACCAGGGAACTCAGTGGTCTGGTGATAGATTGACCACAAGTTGGCGTGCCAATTTGCAAACAAAGACATCTCCTATTTTCAATAGGCTTATTTCATTAATTGTTACTTTCACTTGAAAAACACATACTAATAAAAAGCAATAAGAATTCTATTAAGACAGAAAAGCAAAAAATTGTTTCTAGAAAACTAATTTTATTAAAATAAGTGCTCCTTTTTGAGACATTCTCTCAGACATAAACATCCAAATTTAGAAGTGTGTGCATTAAAAATAAAGCTGTAGTTCTCTGAATAGATTTTGGTGAATTTGCTCCTGAAATCCACTATTTCCAATTTGAGTCCCAAAAAAAATCAATTTTTTCAAAAAAATGAGTTGTTTTGTGTTTGGGTTCATCACTTTTGTGACTGAACCTCATGTTTTCTCTTTTTGTATCATATTTGCCACACACTCATTATCAAATTTGATGTAGAATGCTCCAGGAAGTGACCGGATTGCATGCGTTTTGAATATGAGTTACATGTGTTTGCTATCTTTTTTTAGAATTCAGTATTTGACTCTATTTTTGTTGCATGATTGACTATTTTTGTTTTCTGGCTGTAGATAAATGTAATTTTTATTGAGTAAATTAGCCTTCAACTGGTTCCAGTTAAATTTTGTTTGATGACTGAACCCATGTGTTCTAAACTGACTAATATATGTTTATCTCAACAGGTTTGAAGACTACTGTATAATAAACGGGATAAAGGGGAAAATTAAGAAGATAAATGATACTTTATTGGATATGAGTTTAGAGTATTATATATTTATTGAGAAGCCACATATTGTCCATGTACTTCATGGTGATCATGAGACTTTTCCAAGTAGTGTTCCATTTAGGATTCAAACTTTTGATCCCCATAATAGATGGGCAAATAATAAGAGTGCCACAAACTTAATTATTAGTCAGGGAATCATTTGGGGGAGTTTACTCAGGAAATTACTTTCCCAATAGGGAGTAATCAAAGAAGTTATGATAATAATATAAAAATTGAGCCAAAATAATATTTAATTATGTTTTTATTTGGGAATTATGTTCAACACATAGTTGATTAAACATTTAATATGCATCTTTAAGATCACATACTAATTTTAAATGTTAATATATTCTCTTTTTATAACTTGATTAAAATCCTTTATTTAAGAATTTATTATCATGCAAACAAAGATTTGTATTGAAAAATTCCAGGTCTAGTAAGTTTTGTTAGCTTCCCCCAAAAAGCTTACAATTTAAAAAATGGATATGAAATAAATGAGCCCAAATGAACTTTTCTTTCAATAAATAGCTTTGTAACTCAATGGAGTTGCCCTGAGATGGTTAACCTCAGGGTCAAGGGTTTGACCCCGGCCTGGCTTTGCGGCTATAGCTCAGTTGGAGAGCGTCAGACTCTAGACTTTTTCTCATTACAATCAGTTTTTTTGAGATAGATTTTCAATTTTACAAAAAAGAAGTTTAAAGTAGGTTTTATTAAAGCCAACCATGCTATCTCCGGAACCACTGCAGCCTGAAGCCTCAGGCCAAGCCCACCGCATAGAGGTGGATCAGGGCATCTCCCCTGATACAGGACAGGCGGACCTCCATACCAACAATGGGGAACCCTCCGCTGCCAAACCTGAAGCTCCAAACCCTCCTCCTGACAAGGGAGAGGAATTTAAAATTCACTCAGGAACATCAGTTGGTAATAGCCAATCAGAGGTGGGCGGCCCTGAGCCTGAGCTAATGGAAACTGACAATTTCTCAGGAAGTGAAAAAAGTCATAGGGTAGATGGCCCCCCCACTGGGGCCAGAAAAAAAAGATCCAAGGGCAGTAGACAATCTGCAAGCCCACCAAGAGAAGGCCAAGGCCCCGCTGTAAGCAGGATAACCCCCACAGCACCTTCCCGCAAGTGGACTTGGAATTCCTTGAACTGCACAACGTGAGCAAGGAAGAGGCAAACACCTGGGCAAGCATGGGATTCACTGTAAGTCAAACCATTTGTTGGCACGGCTTGGGGTTCAACCCTACCACCGCAATGGCATGGAAGCGCACTGGTCTTCCACCTGGCCTGGCCATGAAATGGCTGGGGGAAGATATAACCCTGGAATGGGCCCAGCTCTTCTGCCAAGGCGGAGTCAAGAAGCTCTAACTGGCTGAGGAATGGCGCAAAACCAAGATGCCCGCAGTGGAAATCAAATATGCCCTGGAAAACAAGATCCCCCTGGCTGAAGTCAAGCTCTGGAGAACTGATAGGTTTGTCGTATTCAAAGCGGTGGAGTTCTACCAAGCATACATCCCGGCTACTCTGGCAGGGGAACTCCAAAGCATTCCAATGGCGGCTGAAAAACTATCAGAGTACTTTAGCACCTTTTGAAACATTGATTGGGCTATTGGGTGGGCCAGAGCTGGAGTTACGCCCAGCAACGCTAAGGGTTGGGCAGTCCTTATGTTCAGCCCGGCAGAAGCACAACCCTGATCAAGGCGGGGTTTGGTGCCCAGGAAGCAAGGGACTTGTCATACTGCCAATGCTCCCCCAAACTGGCCCGCAGAATGAGAGTCGTGGGATGGCACCCCAACATCGTAGCAAAGTGGGGCCCATTCACCACATGGTCTCCTGAGACGTCGGCTGAGTGGAGAGCCCAGGGGTGGAACCCTGCGGACATGAAGTACTGGCTTAAAAAGGGCTTCACCATCACTGATGAAGATAAATGGAAGTTGCTGGGCATCACGGCACACATCCATAGCAACCTGGAGGACCGCCCAATTTCCCTTGAACAGTGGGGTAACTGGTGGAAGACTTCCTCCATCACCAAAGCAACCAACAGGATTGAGGCAGGATTCACTCCTGAATTGGTGGTCAAATGGATGGACAATGGCATATCCCCCAGGGACTCCATGATCTTCAAGGAGGTCCTATACCCAGAGGAAGCAGCCAAATGGACGGCAATGGGAGCCAATGCAGCTGAAGCAACCTACTTTGTGGGATGCAAATGGAACTTGTTTACAGTAGCCAACTGGCTTCACACAAACAAGTCCATGTACAAGACCTTCCATGTCTACATGCACCCATCAAAGAGCCCAGAGGGGATCATGGCATGGTCAAAGACAGAGTTTGGAGCCCTTGAAGCAAAGATTTTGATGCAACTGGTGATAGACATTGAACTGGCTCACAACTTCAAAAGCAGATGAATACCCCCAGGTCATCTTGAGCTTTACTAAGCGAGGGTATACCATGGAGGGGGCGGTGGATAACATAGTACGCAAGATCTCCCTGGCAAAGGCCAAACCACCTAAGAATGGGAAGACCCAGAAGGACATGTCCTACAGTGAGGGGGTGAAGAAGGGCCTAGACCAAACCCTGAACCCTGATGGCTTCCTCCCATTCACAGATAGAGCAAGGGAAATGCTCATGCAAGGCAACCCCTTCTGATCCCTACCACGCTTGACACTCCCCAACACCATGAGGATTCACTTCAACAACATGTTTAAAGGCAGTATGTATGAATGCTTTGACATGATCTTCACCACCCTTGATAAACACTTCCCTGACAGGGAGTTTGCACACAAGTGTTTGGCTGAACATGGATACGTGGACGTGGGCTTCACTAGCAATAGTGAAAGAGAAGCAGCCCTGAGTGCAGAATTCTCCCATGAAGGAATACCCCTCAAAGTGGAAAGCACCAGATACGCCAACCAGTTGGCCAAATGGGTAACTTTCACAGACGTCCCCACTACCAAGCCAAGGGAGTGGACCCATGTGGCAATCACCACAAGTCTGTCCTACTACAGGGTGGTGATTGATATCCAGGAGGAGATGGCTAATATGGCTAAGTGTCTCCGCCCTACGGTCATCCACTCTCTGGTAGAAATTGCACCCTCAATTACATGCAAGAACATCAAGATCCTAAGATTCATATGCTTGCCGGAAGCAGGTAACCAAGTGATCTATGTCAACCCTGAGAACAAGAGGCAGATCTGCAGGTTCTGCTACTGTCCTGGCCACAGCTTCAGCCAATGCCTTCACAAGAAGGGTGTGCATCCCAGAAGCATGGATTACAACCCAAAAGATGGAGTGTCCAGAGTGAACGGCAAAGAGTTCCTTTGCTCAAGAGCAGTATGGTGGTTCCTGGCCTCGGCTAAGGACTCCTTTGCCATGGAGGCTCTCCAGGGACAACTGAAGGAGAGAAACAAGAGAGACTGTGCCTGAGAAGCAGCTCAGACCAAGAGAGGGACAGTGGACAACTTCCATGACCCCGACGGTCCACAAGATGAGCCAATGGAGGAAAAGGCGGCCACAAAGGTACAAGAGCATCCCATGCAGCACAAATGGATCAAGGCAACAGGTAAGATGAACAGTAAGAAAGCCCCTAGACTCAAAGGGAGCCAGACCCAGCCAAAACAAACTGAACAGGCCCCCACAAGGAAATGCTAAGACCAGCCAGGCACATACCACTCCCCCTCCATTGGCACCCTTTGAACTGACACTCAAAGTTCTGAAGAGGGGTCACCCGCCTAAGGCCAGAGGCAATCCAATCCTGATACCCACCCAGAGTCGCCTGAAACCAACCCCAATGCCCTCCCAAACTAGCCCCTCCAACCTCCCAGGCAACACCTCACAGGACTTCACGCCTGAAGAGATGGTATCATTCCAGAAGGAGAGCAAGGGAGTAAGGGAGAGCACCTGGAACCCCCACAATTGTAAGCCCACCGGCCACCCTGACAACACCACCCAGAAACCAAAGCCTACCAAGACACCAAAGAAACCTCATACCTGTGGGTCAGGCAGCCAGGAATAATGAGACTAGGTACTATTAACGCTAGGAGCTTGTGCAACTGGGACACCAGAGCACAGAAGATCCACCACCTTAAGAAAAATAATATGAACCTAATGATTATCACCAAATGCCAACTAAACAACAACACAATCCCCCCTCCCATAGACTATGACCCCGAGAACCACCCATATGCGAGACAGATAGGACTTAAGTCCTTCTGGAGCAAACATGTGGCGGTCATGGCCTTCTCCCCACACATTGATATTTCCCTAATAGTGGTGCTCTCAGATGAGTGCATCCTTGTGGTGGACGCAGTAGACACCAGAACTGACCTCAAGTTGAGGGTAGTGGGGGTCTACCTTCCGCCAGACCCAACAAACAATGACCAATGGGACGTCCTCAACTCACTTGTCCTCCCTGAATACACAGTAGTGATAGGGGATTTCAACACCTGGACGGACCCATTCAGGAACACTTTCCTTACCAGAACCAAAATTCACTCAAGAAGCACCAGAATGCTCTCCTTCATGACTGAGAAGGGACTGGTCTTCACCCTTGACAACAAAGCAGAAGGCCCAGCCACTCTCACACGATGGGAGTTTGGGCCAAGAGGTGAGTTAGTCAACAGCTCCAGACTGGACTTCATCCTAGTCACAGGGCTGCTGGCTGAGATCACATCAAGATCAAACACAAGTGTGTCCCCAATAAGCAACCACATGCAGGTAGACGTGGTGATTTGTAAGAAGAAACCACAGCCACGTGAGTGGAGCATCAGGCCAACTACACTTAGGGACCCAGAGTGGAGGCTCCAACTATCCATTATACTCACATAACTTATCAAAGTACTTCATCTTCAACCAAACATAGATCCAGAACAGAGATGGGAGGAGATAAAAGAGGTAATTAAAAAAGAAAGTAAAAATATGAAAAAGAAAAGATAAAAAATTATTTAAAGAAAAACTAAGATTGGAAAAAGAAATGAAAGATCTTATGGAAAAGAGGCACGATATGCCAGAAAAGATATGGTTTGATGAGTACTCCAAAACTCACAACCAGATAAGGAAGGAGAAGAGAAAGGAGAATGCAAGGACAAGAGTCAATGCAACATATTGTTTCCAATGCATGATGGGTACTTCATCACGCAAGGCACTAGACCATCTTAAGGTCACCTGCTCCTGCACAGCCATGACTGAGGTAAGGAGAGACAACAGGTCCATAGCTACAGAGGAAGGGGAGATTAAAAGAGAGGTGGAAGATTTCTATACCTCACTTTACTCCCTGGACACAGTAGACATGCATGCAGCTGAAACTCTTTGAAATATTACAGCTCCTGCTATCATAAAGTGTGGTGAGGAAGACAAGAAGGACTTGGTGGCATAAATCACTATAGAAGGTCAAGGCCACTCTAAAGGAGGCGCCCAAAGGGAAGGCACCAGGCCCAGACAACCTCCCAGTGGAAGTATACCACTTACTGCAGGCTCCACTGGCTAGTGAAATGGTCAACCTCTTGAATTGGTGCCTGACAGAAGGATGCCAGTTCCCAGGAGGCAACAAAGTGAAGATCTGCATGATCTTTAAGAAGAAAGGCACAACCCAACAACTAAAAACTGGTGCCCCATTAGTCTTTCCAATGCAGACTACAAGGTTCTTACCAGGATCCTGTCCAACAGGCTTATGCCTATTGCGGCAAAGCCGCTCCACTTGTGCCAACATGGCTTTGTGCACAGCTGGTCCATTTGGAATAACATTGAGGCAGTTCAGAATATTGTACAGGGCAGACAGGGAGTCACAGAAGGCTACCTACTTTTTTAGATATGGAAAAGGCATATGACAGAGTGTTGTGGGATTACCTGAAGTTGTTCCTGGAAACAGTGGGCATCCCAAGCAAGTTCTGCAACTTGATCAACACATTATACATTGATCTAAAGGCAGAAGTAATAGTAAATGATGGTACCACAAACACATTCCCAATTGTTCAAGGGCTATGCCAGGGTACCCAATGTCACCCTTGCTCTTCAACTTTGCGGCAAACATCCTACTGACAGCATGCCAAGTAAGGTTAAAATGAATAGCTCACCCTGGCCAAGACCCATTGAAAGCATCTGTCTTTGCAGACAACACTGTGTGTGGGATTGCAGATCAGGAGGATGTACTGTCGTTTACGGAGCTTCTTGATCTCTACCAGCAGGGATCTAATGCAAAGGTTAATGTAGACAAAACTGTAACAGTAAGGATTGGGTTACCAGACTTCCAACCGCTGGTGGGCATGACATCAATAGACCCACATCTTCCCTTTAGACATCTGGGCATCCTGTTCACGTCAAATGACATTGCCCAAGCGGCTATGGAACAGAACCTACTGTCAGATCTAGTTGACCACATTGACAAGTGGAGATACAAGCAACTTGATCTTGCGTCAAAGGCACAAGCACTTAATGTATTTGTGTACTCCAAAATTTGGTACATGGTACACATAGTACCCTTTACAGAAGCCTTTGAGAAGAAAGTAGAGTGAATCACAAGGACCTTCCTATGGAACAAAGTCACAGCCGCACCTATCAGGTTAGAACTGGTGACAAGGATGGCCAAGGAGGGGGGAATAGGACTATTACCTGTGGCACAAAATGCAAGAAGATTATGGGGAAAATTGTTCCTGGCAAGCATGGAGGCGCATGGTCAAAGCCCAGCACAAGCAAGAGCTCAGAACTGGCTAAATAGCCTCCTACCAAATGGAAATGAAGAAAAGCTTACCTTGCGAAGTACCTGGCAAGTAGACCCAGGACAATAAGCAGAATAACCACAGAACCATACTGGAGAAACAGCATGTGGGCTCTACAACGGGGAGATTGGAAGATTACAACAGCACCCAAAGACAATCCCCATTACCTTGCTAATGAATTTATCCGATCAAAGTTAATGGCTGCAAGAAAGACACAAATAGGAAAAGATAAACTTCAAGTGTTAATTGACAACATATACTTCCCGGTTACCTGTAAAGGAACTAGAATTCATGGGTGGTGCTATGAAAAAGTCACAAAACAGAAGCCAAATGCTCAATTTCCGCGCCTTATAAGTGACTGGAGCCTGGAAGGCTGCAAAGTAATAGTATTGCCTAAAGAAGTAGTGAAATACATGAACTGCAAACTAGTGCCAATCAAAGTCAGATCGAGTAACTGGCGCATTTTGAATCGGGCTTTCAAATCAGGTACGCATGGTAGCAAAAACCATTGGTACAAGGAATGCAAAGTCTGCCTTCAACCCATAGCAGGAATTGATCATAGATATTATGAATGTAAAACAAGCACACAGTTCTGGAAAAAGATCCAGTGGGAATTGCAGGGCCCCAGAATCAAGAGCATGCCACCTGGCAAAGCTGTTTTTTTTCATCGCACGATGGGCGCCACACCCCAATCTCAAAGCACTTTACAATCACAGTGCACTAAACAGAATCCACATGTCTAGACGAGCTTGGATCCTTGAAAATAAGCCAATCAACGTTACACTGATGATTCATCAGTGGAAACTGGAAGTGATGCACCACCTGGAGCGTATCCATAAATTTGGTCACCTCATACCTGGGAAGTTTCAAACCAGAGGTGCAGCAATTGCGAACTTCCAGAATCTTAGATACAACTCTATTGACAAGCGTATAGAGCCTATATGGCGGTCTCCCATAGACTTTAACTTGGAAATCTAAACCGGCATGCCGGATCGTAGGGCGAGCCCTTGTGGCGTCCCCATTCCCCTTCGTCGAGCCCAATAATAAAGCTTGACTTTAAAAACTGGGAGGGCGTCAGACTGAAGATCTGAAGGTCCCGCGTTCAATCCGCGGTGGGCGCATAAATTTATATTGTTTAATTTTTTTTAAAAAAAAAATACTATTGGAATATAATCCACTTGTTTTCATTAAAACTGTATTTGTTTAAACAAATTTTTTCAATCAATAATATATTGTTATAAATGGTGGTTCTTTTGTATTTAACCCACATTTCTGTCAATGGTATTAATATTATATTATTATAGAGATCGAAAAATCGCGGTATATTGGATTATATGTTTTTGTTGGATCAATTAAGAATTCCACTATTCTAAAATAGTATTTCAGCTAGTATCTCGTTTAAAAAAATTTCTTAGAAGAAAAAATCAGGGAGACACCATTCATAAAATCACATATGATACCATTTATATTGATATAGTTGGTAATTTGCTATGGCTATATTTTTATTGCTACTGCATCTCATAATATAACGGACATAATTAATAAATCACACAAGGAGATATATTCTAATATTAAACACAATCATAAGTTTCCTTCTCTGGAAACAATATCTAATTTGGCACTAAAATAAATATTCAATTTTACCATTTAAGGTTGCTGGATATGTATCAATCATTTAAATACATTATATCAACGACCTCTTACCTGTCAAGGCTTGGCTATATTTATATTACCCTTTAGATCGCAGTAGTTTTACAACCAGTCGAGACAAAAGAAAATATCACATATTGAAACATAATAAGTTTGTCCCAAAACAAGATTCAACTTTTTGATATAAATAAGAGCTATTTTCACAGAAAATGAGCACTAAATAATGAAACTGTCTAGACACACAAAGAAAGATGCACACTAAAAAAATATATTTTGAAATAACAACACAACCAACCACACAAGAAAAATTACTTAATGAATATTTGTAAGGATTGACAATCCTTTCAACTTGAATTCCTTGATGAATATGGTGAAACAGGAACCAAACTGCAGGTTACTAGACCATCTTTATGAAGTGAGGACCATTTCCTTATACTGGTCATCTCAAATTTTAGTTGGGACACTTGGGTGGCTAAGTAATCCTTATGTGCATCCTATCAATTTTATGAAGTATCATGATTCAAACTTCTCCATGTAGTCACTACTATCACTATTGAGGGAATTGAACCCTGAACCTCTGAAGTGCTCAAAACCATCTAAAATTAACACTGGGTTAGTTGAAATCAAAAGCAAAATTTACTGCCAGGTTTGAATTCAAAAACGGGCTCCATAAAGCAGCCTGAGCGTAAACAACCAACTGTTTCAAAGATCAACCACCTAAATAGCCAAGGGATCAATCAAATCATGTTCAAAAAAGCTACAGCCAATAGGATAACAAATTTGAAATTGAGCACCCACTTAACACTGTCAACTATAATACCCTCCAATCAGTATGAAGAAGAGGGTCCTATCTGTGCAACAGATTGTAATAACCAACTAAACACAACCTTCAAATTACTGCTTCTCAATCAACTTGCAGGTCTGGCTGCTGCAAACTGCATCCTGCAAGTTTGCTGGCAGCAGTCAAACCAAAATGACCAAGCAGCCAAACAAACCCTGGTAACAAATACACCTCCAATTTTACCAGACAATATTCCACTTCCCCATACCAAAGCTCACAGTATTTAGTCAGAAGCACTTGGGGGTTTCCCAGTGCTCTAACAACTTCAAATTCTGGACAATAAATCTTGCTTCTATATTATTTACCTAGTAAATTAGTAGACTAAAAATTAACCTCCCAATGATCTGGAAGCAGAATTTCCTTCTGCTTCTGTTCTGTTTAGTATTTTGGAACTCTGTTGCTGAAGGTCGTGAATATGATTCTAATATTTGAATCAAAGATGCTACAAAGACTTTGGCTTGGGACTACCTGTATACCAAGAATCAATTTACTCCTACCTGTGACAAAACAAAGCCTCTACCTGCTTTGCCTCCTCCTTTGCCTGCTCCAGTTATTTGACCAGGTGTTCCTTGGTATGTATTAACATATGTTGCCATCTATTACGGGTTAACCCATTTTTTCTCCACTATTGGGATCTTACAAATTATGTGGGTATCTATTTAACACCTTAATGGCTGGGATTCCTGTTGGTTCTTCTCTTGTGGGATTTCATCTGTCTGCTCTTCTACACTACTTAGGTTCTTTCCTTCCTCAGGAATGGATCCCTGACAATATTTCATATTGTTACCAGTATATCCTAATTAAGATATACAATATAAAGCAGAGAATAGAAATAAGAGAATCTGAGTATCTGTTTTTGGGTGAAAATTATCAAATAAAAAGTATATTGTATATATTATACAGTAGTTTTACAATATGTTGAGATAAAAAATAGTTCAGTTCAGAACAAATTGTTTCAGCCACATAACAAATTTCAACTTTTTTGATGGAAATAAAAGTAAATTCCACAGAAAATGTGCACCAATTGTCAAAAATGTCCAGACACACAACATACTGTAAATTCAGAACCTAAAAATAAAAATGCGGGATTTTCAAATCTTTGGTCCCAATATGGGACCACTTTTGCGGGATACCTTTTTTAATTAAATTGATTTTTCTGTTTTTTTATTTGAATTTTTAAAAATGCAGGAACTTGTAGACACTTGGCAAATTTCAAGTTGGACTGCATATTTCTAATGGACAAAATGAATTAAATGGAATCTGATTTGAAGTATTCAAATCCATCAACAATTTTCATTAAGTTTACTATGTTTTTTGGAATTGTGGGATTGTCAAATCCAAGAATCAAATTTCAAATCACTTTTGAATGCCACTAGTAAACTCAGATATTAATTGCGGGAACTGGAATCCAAATTGAATGTATAGTAAGCACACTAGGAAACACCAACCCAAATCAAGAAGCTTTACCACAACTAAATTCAAATGAAAAATTTAATCTCAATAACCATGTTTAGACATAAAAAGTGATTATACTTTAAAATTATCCAAACCTGAAAAGTATACAATATTATACACTTCAAATCACAGATATAGAAAATCTGTTACTATTCAGGGCTAAATCAAGAGAAAAAACTACTAAAAACTAAACCAAAAAGCTAAATAAATACATATTTAATCTAAAATATATTTTTTTACTTTATTTTTATGGACCATCAATCATATTCTCAATCAGCTCCTGCACCAGCCTGCGGAGCAGTCTGTTCATGAGGGCATCCCAGATGGTCCAAGAATAGACCCAGAACCCAACTTGAGGGGAGTCATGCCAACACACAGGCCTCACAAGGCGTCATTGCCAGTCAACCACCTCCTGCATCCCAAGCCCAACCAACCAGCCTGAATCATAGACAGAAGCCACTCTCAAGGCCTGCCACCAAAGTCTCCTATACTAGGGTCACCGGGAACACTGAGGTTACTTACATCCCCACTGTGTACCCAGTTGTCACTGCTGTGAATGCCGCCATTCATCATGTTTCAATTTTGCCTTTGATAGGTTATTTTGAGGACAAATTCCTCTCTTTTGATTTTGCCCTTTGAAATGAGGCTGGCTTCAAATTGGGAAATACAATTGTTTGGTTTCCTGATTCTGTGCAACTCACTTGCTCCACACATGCTTGTGGCAAGTGATCCTACCATTCATGTACTTTTTTGTGGTAAAACTACATAGTATATAATCCCAATCTTTATACCCAATAAAATTTAAGTTCTGTTAATATTTTTATCTTTGTGTCTCCACGTACTTTGGTGCCTCTCTAGCCACGTCTAGCAAATATTATTCAATCAGGGCCACAAGGTAATCACACAGCCTTCCCTGCCATCCTAACCAAGACTTAGTATAAATCCAATCCTAAGGTTAGGATTTCCTGTTGTGACTCTGTGCTGTGCCTCAGATTGCAACAAGAATAATGTTCACTACAGGGGATGTAAGCCCCTTGGTTATCCCTTTGCAACCACGTTTTCAGGACCTTTGCCTCCTCTCATACAAGAGCTGACTTTGCCTGAAATTACCAGTCCTCCTATTGAGAAAGACATTGCCAACCTGCCTATTGTCCATACTATGCTGAACCTTAATAATTGTCCCCACCTAGTGGCCTACCCTTTAGGTATCCCTGACTTGGAACAAGTCATGGTAGTAGCCCTTGGGTTAGCCCATGATGGGGCCATCCCTTGCCTCCAGCTTCAGTTCAGCTGAGCAGAATACTATGAATTGATTGTAGCTTCACAACTTCCACAGCATCTCCTCTCAGCAGCTGGCTCTGCTGAACACTTATTATCATCCTTTGTACAACTTGCCTTAGCCCATCATCAAATTATATTAGGGATCCACATTCAGGAGATTTTGTCTCTACAAGTTGCCATCACTCATCACTGGGATCAGTTTGCAGCCTACCTGCAGTGGATTCACTCCCTGTATTCCTTAGTATCAGACAATCAGCACAACTCATTCACCTCCCAGTCTGTTTGGTCAATTTCATCAAAAAAATGCGCCAGTTCATCCCTGAGTATGTCAGAAAGCATCTACATGAGTTTCACCAGTTGGAACAGCCCTGTCACACCCAAGTTGATTCCACTCTGAACGCCTATCTCACCAATTTTGAACAAATTGTGCAGCAACTCAACAAGTTCAGTGCTTACTCATTTGAACAATTACAGGAAGTAGCAGCCCATGCTGCAAAGGGCCTCTGCAAACTTGGTGAGGAATTCGAT
Organism: Entomophthora muscae; assembly: GCA_014839935.2. Taxonomy (NCBI): domain Eukaryota; kingdom Fungi; phylum Entomophthoromycota; class Entomophthoromycetes; order Entomophthorales; family Entomophthoraceae; genus Entomophthora; species Entomophthora muscae. Next base: position 249,339 of record QTSX02000056.1, on the reverse strand, counting down.
CAAGAAAGGGCTGCTACCGCTGCTACCATTGCCAAACTCCAGACTCAAGCAAATGAACTGTCTACCACCAAATCAGATGCCCTGCCTTCTTCTTCATCTGATGAGTTAACAGATAGAGAACAGAGACTAAAGGATGCCATTCAAGAGTTAAGAGTGTCCACCTGCAGTCAGTATTGTCCTACCAAAGCCCCTCAGCCTGATCCTCAAGTGCTTGCTCTGATGACTCAGATAGCTGATTTGCAACATGAGTTGCTACCTTGCGTGAGGTGATGGCATCTGTTGTTAGTCCAACTGGGGTTGCTGATGAAGATGGCTGTTGCCCTGGCTTTTCAGGAGCTCCCTGCATTCACTGTGCTAGAGAGTTGATAGCTCTAGCTAATGAGGTGGACCATTTGAAACAAGACCACTCTGAGCTTGATAAAGACGTACAGGAAATGAGTGAGTTAATCAATTCAGCAAATGACAGGTTCACCCCTTGCCTTTTGGTGGTCCTGTCTCTTACATCCTGGCTGATTGAACTGTCCTTGGTAGTAACTGCAAAGGATCAGAACCTGGATGTTACTGAGCAGCAGACCACCCTAGCTAATAATACGGGCACCTGTACTGTTGAAACTTTGACTACCCTTGAGGAAAGTGTTTGTCAGCTGTGGGCCAGACAGCCCCTACTGAATCCAAAGCATAATTCTCCCCACACATAATTGTACTCAATATCAACAATAGTGGCCAACCCCAGAAGCACATTTAAAGCCTACCTTTAAGCAAGTCTTTGACCCCAAAACCTCAACAATTGCAGCTTTCATAACTATCTATGAAACTGCCATGAGAAGAGCCTCATATGAGGTCAAGAAGGAACACATTCCAACCTGTCTGCGCCCAACTTATCAAGAGGTAGTAGTGCCAAAGCTGCCCACCATTGAGACCTGGGAAGATATGAAGCAGCTTCTGATTGACAAATTTGATGGTGGCCTTAGCTTGGAAGTGAAGAAGGACGCCTTCATGCACATTCATTTCAAGCCAAAGGAGACCCTAGGTGGATTTGCAGATAGATTCTACATGAAAGGACAACAACTGATCACAAGCCACCAGTTGACTGCATATGAAGCATACATGGCTTGCGCTCAAGCCCTCAAGGTTAACCATCTCCTGTGTCTTCACTTCAAGGCCCAAAAATCCATACTTTCTTCTATGAAGAGCATAAAGAAACTGTTGCAGGATATGCACCTTACCCATTCTGGGGCAGGTATGCGGGAGAACCGTGCCACCTCTACCTCTGGTTCATCTTTATGTGGCCCATGTATTCTCACCATGAACTTGCAGAATCCTCCTTGACACCAGGGTTGCCATAATTGTGGAAAAATAAGTCATCATTCCTGAGTCTGCACCAATCCTTGAGTTGAAGGAGCTGATCCCAAAGAGCAGGCGGGAAAAGAACAGTCAACCTAGAGGCAGAGACGCTCTTGGTTGACAATTCTTACCAGTCTCCTTCAATTCCCCTCTTTATTGCTGACTCTGAGACTGCTGACACTGAGGCCCTCCCATTCTTCTGCTATTCCACGACATCTCTGATGACTCTGACATGGACAATTCTGATATGGAAGATCCCAACACCTATGGGTGTTCAGTCATGGCCGTCCCTGAAACTATTGCAGTCCCTTATAAGCTAGGTTCTGGGAAAACTACAACAACCACCAAGCCTCTGTCTGAAGACAAAGAGGTTGTCTCTTGCCCATACCTCACTCAAGCCAAGAGATCTCCTGTGCTTGTTGAATCTTCTGAGGAAGCTGCTGAGGTTGCTGATGATGTGTTTAAAAATGTCTCAGTATTTCTCCCTCTCCAGACAGTCTATAAGGAATTCCCGGGCATAAGATGCATGATTGAAAAATGGGACAAAGAACTGTAAGAAGCCCAAGACATTCTGGCTGTTCTCCTTTCCTTTGGTTGTACTACCACTTGTGTGGAAATATCCATTCAAAAGGTGAAAATCAAGGCTGTCTTGGACACTGGATCTCCTGTTAATGTTGTCTCCTTGAAGATTGTCAAGAAGCTCAAACTTGCCCCCAACCTTAACTATCACCAGTTATAGGCACAGCTGTGCTATCCATGACTTGTGCTATAGGAGCTTATTCCTCTCTTCCCATGCAGTTTGGCAAACTACTCTTGGCTGCACCTGCTGTTGTCTTGGAGAATGAGAGCTACAATCTCCTAGTTGGTACTTAAATTCCTTAGGGAAAAAAATGGGATCATCAACTTAAAGGACAGCTACCTCTCTATCTTAGGGTACAAGGTCCCTCTGATCTTTGAAGAGCCAGTTAAAGTTCCCGGGAAGCGCCTCAAGACATGTGCCTTAGAATATCCCACTGGTGTTTTCACTCTAAAATACTGTACCCATTCCTCCAACATGAAGTGCCCTCCTATGGCTTGTCCTGCGTCTGAAGGGATTCCTCTCTTGGCCACTTCTGCTGTAACCATTTCCCCTGGATCTCAGGCTATCCTAGACTCCCAAATATTGTATGAGCTACCCAAGCGTACGTCCCTAGAGTTATACTCTCCTCCCTTGCTAGGACGCAAAAAACCCAATCTCTGTCCAGGAATCTTGGATGTCTCTCATAAAAACCCTGTTTGATTGCTGGTTTCCAACTTAACTGCTCTCCCCATACATATGTCTTGAGGACAGGTTTTTGGCTATTGCAAGTTGTTGAGTGCTCCTGACGTTCTATCTCTACAACCCTTTGGTAAGTTCCAAGACTTTAATTTACCTGAAGACAAGCCTCAAGTCCTATCCTTGTTCACTGTTCAGGATTTCCTGCAGCTGTCTCCAGTTCAGCATAAAGAGGTGCTTGATCTACTGGATCAGTTTTTGGATATCTTTGCTAAGGACAGCACTGATTATGGTCTAGCCAAAGGCGTCATTCATCAGATTGATACTGGTGATGTTCCCCCCTTTTGTGCTAAACCCTATTGCTGCAGCCGTGTAGAGGATGCTCAGGTATCTAAAGAGCTCAAACAGCTTCTAGACGCTGGACTGTTTGCTCCTTCCTAAAGCCCATGGGCATCCCCCTTGCTCATACTAAAAAAGAAGGATGGAGGTCATTGTATTGTGATGGACTACCGACAATTGGACTCTTTAACCAAAAAAGGATTCCTACTCCTTACTACGCATTGATGATGATCTCTGCTGCCTTGGAGGTTCCAAGTTTTTCTCTTCTATAGACCTAGCCTCTGGGTACTGGAAAGTTGTTCTCTCCCCTGAGGATAGACAGAAGGCTTCCCTCATCACCTCTGAGGGGTTGTTTGAGCCTACGCAAATGTTGCAAGGACTCTGCAATGCTCTAGCTACTTTCCAATGAGCCATGGACTTCATCCTCCGTGATTTGAAGCTCTCATGTGTCTTAGTGTACTTAGATGATATAAATGTTTTTAGTGCTACCTTTACCAATCACCTGGCCCATCTCAAGGAGGTGTTCATAAAGATTCAAGAAGCTGGTCTTAAGTTAAAACCATCTAAGTGTGCCTTCTTCAAGGAACACATTGAATCCTTGGGACATGAGGTGACTCAGACAGGAATTCACCCCATGACTAAGAAAGTTGAGGTCATCAACAAAATGCTTCCGCCCACCAACCTGCAAGAAGTTCAGGTCTTTCTGGGCATGATGGGATACTACAGACAATTCATCCCTGATTTTGCTGACACTAGAAAACCCTTGGTCCAGCTGCTGCATAACGTCCCTTTTGAATGGACCGCCAGCCAGCAACAAGCCTTTGAAACTCTCAAAAAAAACTCAAAGAGGCTCCCATCCTAGTATATCCTGAATACAATAAGGAATTCATCCTATATACTGATGCTAGTGAACTGGCCATTGGAGCCATCTTGGCTCAATTGGACAATGAAGGTGTGGATCACTCTGTAGCTTATATCTCTTGTGTCCTGAATAAGCATGAGAAGAATTAAAGCGTAACAGAGAAAGAGTGCCTTGCTGTGCTGCATGCCGTCAAGAAGTTCTGCCATTACGTATATGGCACCCATTTCACTGTGGTTACTGACCACGCTTTGCTCAAATGGTTGCAACAACTTAAGGAATCATAAGGATGACTAGCTAGATGGGCTCTCTACCTGCAAGGATACAGCTTAACTGTGCTGCATCACCATGGGATTCAACATCAGAATGCTGATGGACTCTCCAGAATGCCTATCCTTGCTCTCCACCCTGCTGAGGCTGACAGGTTATGCAAACTTATTGGATATCCTTCTTTGTGGGAGAATGAGACGGAAGGAGTCTGAGTTACCCTTTCTAAATTATCTGAAGACACGCTCATTTGTGACAATCAGCTTTTCAAGAAAGTACAAGACCACTACTTGCTTTATGTAAGGCCTAGTCTTTGCCTTTCAGTGGTGCTTCAAGATCATAAGGAGACAGGACATGAAGGCGTTGCCAAGACTTATGCCTGGCTCCAGAAGAACTACTTCTGGGAAAATCTTTGCCTGCTGATCCCAGATGTTATTGCTAGTTGCCATGATTGTCAGCTCCAACAACCTTGAGCTGCCGCTCACAAGTTAAAGCTATTCCCTCCTCAACATGCATTTCATACTGTCAGTATTGATGCTGTAGGACCTCTCCCTTGCTCCTGGTCTGGTTGCCGCTTTATCCTAATTGCTGTTCATCATTTTAGCAAGTGGGTAGAAGCTTGCCCTAATAAAAACATCACTGCAAAGACAACCACGCCTTTCTGCTGCAAGATGTATTCTTTTGCCACAGTTGTCCTCAAGTGTTGTTGTCTGACAATGGGACTAACCTCAACGCCAAGTTAGTAACTTCTGTTGTTGAAGCCTTGGGGTCCCACCAGTCTTTCTCTGCTCCCTATAATCCTTCCACCAATGGGGCGTTTGAGCACACAAACTCAACTCTAGTTTCTATCATGAGGAAACTCACTTATTCTGACGCTGCCAACTGGGATATATAATTACCCGCTGCTCTCTTTGCTTATTGCCTTAGCAAACATTGTGTCACTGGGCATTCCACTTTTGCTATGTTGTATGGTTGTGAAGCCACCACTCTGTTGCTCTTGGGCCCCCCTAATCTCCTCTGATAAGGCCCTGAACCCTGATGATCATATCAAAGATCTAGTCATTTGAATCATTATATTCAGGCTTCTGCTTACACGTCTGCATATCAGACCAAGATGCTTGAGCTCTCTCCTGACAATGCTGAACAATCTTCCCTGCCATAGTTCAACATTGGATACCACATTCTTTACTATCAGCATAGAGTAGGAGGATGTGCTTAAAAACTAGACTTTTTGTGGATTGGGCCCTTGGAAGAGACCTTCAAACGAGGATCAGAGTATACTGTAAAACTTCTCTCTAGTGGTCAACTGTTTACCTGCGTGCATGCCAAGTTCCTCTGCAAGTACCACCCCCTAAGGCCAATCTAGAGGGGGGTAATGTTGTGAATGCCACCATTAACCATGTTTTGATTTTGCCTTCAATGGGTCATTTTGAGGTCAAATCCCTCTATTTTGCTTTTTCCCTTCAAAATGATGCTGGCTCCAAATTGGGAAATTCAATTGTTTGGTTTCCTGATTCTGTGCAACTCACTTGCCCCACTCATGCTTGTGGCAAGTGATTCTACCGTCCATGTACTGTTTTGTGGTAAAGCTACACAGTATATAATCCTAATCTTCATACCCAATAAAATTTAAGTTCTATTCACATTGTTGTCTTTGTGTCTCCACGTACTTTGGCGCCTCTCTAGCCACGTCTAGCAGATATTATTCAATCAGAGCCACAAGGTAATCACACAGCCTTCCCTGCTATTCTAACCAAGACTTAGTACAAATCTAATCCTAAGGTTAGGATTTCCCGTTGTGACTCTGTGCCGCGCCTCAGATCACAACAGTCACCTGGCCCCGCATTCTTGATCCAAGAGTTGCCACTTCCTGCCCCCGCGTTTTTGACACCACCTATGAGCCATTGGCCACAATTAAGGAGCTATCTGCACCTGTGTTGTATGCCACTATTGACGTTGCCAGCACAACCAAGCGTTATCTCACCTTCTATACAAAGGTCCCCATCCCCTGTGTTGAGCCAGCCAGCTAGGATAGAGCGGCACCTGCCAAGGGCTAGTGTAAGTTGATGGATAGTGAGCATGAAGCTCTCCTCAACTGCTTGAACGGGGGAATGACAGTCAGGATATTGCGTCCCAATTTAGTGTCACAGCCAGGTATGTTGGCAATCTCAACGCCAAATATGGTAATACTGGTCAAATTTTAAAATCCATCAAGGCTAAGCGGCATCCCAGCCTACTTCAGCTCACCCATCTCAAGGCAATCAGGCAGTGGGTGACCAAGGATTGCCACCTGAACACACTTGCTGTCTAATCAATGCTTGCCACAGAGTTTGGGCTTACTGTATCCAAAACCCTTGTATATAAAATAATGGTCAAATTGGGTTTCTCTTGGAAAGTCCATGGAGTTTCTCTGTACAATAGGAACAGCAAGAAAACAATCAAAGATTGACAAATTTATTCCAAAACTTATCTGGCCCTTAAGAAGGCTGGCAACATACAGTTCTTCTACATTGACAAATTGTTATTTTCCTACTCACTCAGGTCTAGGCATGGGTGGGTTGAGAAGGGGTTCAAGGACGACGTAGCCCATTGTGCAGCTGACTGTTCCAGAATTATTCCATGGTTGTGCTTCTGGGTCCTTGCAGGTTGGACCAATATCCAATGATCAAGGGTTCCCACAATAGCAGGACTTTTCTCAATTTTCTCTGAGCTGTAAAGGAATACCTCCAGATCAATTACAGCAGCACAACCAACATTGTTGTGTTGGATAATGTTGGGCTCCACAAAGTGGATCTGGTTGTGTCCAAGTTCTCCCATCAACAAAAAAAGCCACACCTCCAGACACTGGATTATGGATTGTCCAATGAGACTCCTCTTCCTCCCCCTGTATTCTCAATTTCTGAATCCAATTGAGGAGGTCTTTGGGTGGATAAAAAATAAGGTGAATAAAGGCATTCCTCAGGACACCAAGGATCTCTTCAACATTCTTGAGATTAGCCAATTTGAAATGCCACCCAATGTAGTGGCAGCTTTTTATGAGCACTCAGAATCCTTTCTCCCCAAAGCCCTTACCTCTGAGCCAATCAGATAAATGGGCGCTCCAGGTTTTATTTGTTTTTATTTTTATATATTTTGTTTTTTTAGGACTCAAAAATTCTTATTTATATATAATGATGTGATGTTGAATTGTATTATAGACATATAAGAATTAGTAAAAAATATAATTAAAATTAATTTTTCTAGATATAGATATATATTTATTAAAATCCACCAAATAGTGTATCAACTGTAAAGTTAACAAATAAAAAAATTAAAAAATGATAGAAATAGATTAATTTTATTTAAATAGTTGTGAACCCTTTTTAGTACCATTGATTTTTATTTTAAAAGGCAAAGAGTTGACCTTGTGATTCATCACTTGATCCTTAATATTTCAGTGCCACTATAGCCACACAAGACAAAAACCAATGATTTTCATGTATCTCTTACTAATTAGTACTTATGACGGGGGTTGAGCATATCAAATATATTTATCAATTCATATTACAAGGGAAAGGTAATTTGAGCTCTAAACAATCACTTGTTTAGAACATAAGTGGAGCGGGCTGCTTGATGCGGATAAATTCAGTTCTCATTGTTTAACTATGTAATAAATGAACCTGTACTTGACGAGCTAGTAAATAAAAACATTTTATTTATTTTTATTATTATTTGACGTGTTTGCAACTATAACTAATGCCCTATAAATATTTAGATATATTACTATTAAAATTTAAATATTATAATTTAGATATTAAAATTTTAATATTTAATATTTAATATTTTTAATAAAAAAATATAAAAGTTAAATTGCAAGGGAAGATGATTTATTAAGGGGATGTAATTATTCTGGGGTATTATACCCCAAAATTATATTTTCTGCTGATGCGTCCAATTGGGACCACATACTCTTCTGTACGTGATGGACAACTCTGGTGCCAATTGTTAAAGGGGTGGCGCTCAGCACCCCAGTGGTGGCTGAGTGTCTTATAAAAGGCAGTTGCAAAAGTGAATTGATGAGGAGTTGGTTCTCAGGAGGTATTGTGTATCTGTACAATGAAGCTAATGTAAAACAGCCATATAGGACATGCTCTACGGTTTAGTAGCCCCGCGGTGTCTTCATTTTATCCAGTGCCAGCTGGCAGACATCCATTTGAAGGGGGACGTCCTCCAGCTTCTTCATGTTGGCCTTCATAATGCAGTGTAGTACTAACCTGAGGTAAACAGCAAGATGCAGTTGCTGTGAGGTATAGATTTCTGCAAATAAGCAGAATTTCTTGTAGATAATAACTAATTAATTTGTATAGGATGCATTTGAAAATTTGATTAAAGGAGAGTCAGACATTTTGGAGGCATCTGCCACCCATGCCTCTGCAAATGATATGAATAAAGATTTCATCTTATTAACTAAAAATTCATCACCTATTTGATTTGATATTGATTTTATTAAGTTATTGAATATTGCAGCTTTTATGTTTTCTTGTGGAACTTGAAATTGACTTTTTTCAGGTTTATTTCATATGAGTTCATAGTTGAAAATTGAAATTGTTCAAGGCATTCAAAGATATATTTGTCAAAATTCATGTTGACTTTTATTTGGATATCCATCATTCCTTTGAAGTTGATACTTGCACCTACTTCATAGGCTTTTCTGACCCAAGTTGAACTTCCTTCTGGTTCTTTGAATTCCCCATTCATTGCTTCTTTTGTTGCAAAGTTATTCATATTAATTTGAATTATTTTATTTAGTTCATTTTTATTTATTTGCTTTACAGAGGCTATCAGTGATTGATAACCCCCGTAAAACCAACTCGGCGTTAAAGCTGCCACTTTTGCAACTTTGTCCTCATTTCTAGTTATAACTAAAGTAAACATAAGTAAAACATAAAAATAATTACTAATTGTTTCCCCTGCGGCCCCCTCAGCCACAGGCGCCCCTTCAGCAAACTTCATGAGTGTTTGCTGCTCTTCATTTGTTTTTCTGGGCTTGATCTTCCTTATTTTCCATGTCACTTGTGTTTCCTCTTGATTTTCATTAGTTGAATTTACATTGTTTCTTGAGGCGCTTCTGCTTCTTGATTGTGTTTTGTTTTCATCTGTTTCCATTTGATCAGTTTCCTCTTCATTTGTGTTAATTTCCTTTGAGCTTTCATTTACTTTGATCAATTTGATTTTTTAAGTATTGTTTCTGATTGTTTTTGCAAATTCCCACAAGTTGTAACTTTCACTTTTGAAACCTAACTGCAAGAGTATTTACTTTTGAAGATTTAAACCTATTTCCTTGTGTTCATTGTTGACTATTGTTCCCAGGCTATTTTTTGCGGTTTTGTTTTGCTGGACCAAGGCCCTTCCCTCATTTCCCAGTTGATTTACCACAATTTCCCTTATGTTATGTTCAAGCTCAACAATCTTTTGGAGGGCTGACTCTAATTTGTTGATAAGGCTGTAGATATTTGACATTTTTTTTGAATTACATCAAAAAACTGGATTTTATAGTACTACCCTCAACACATGAATATTTTTTTATCATCAATAATAAATTAAGAACCACAAATGTAAATATTGAATTAGAATATTGCAGTTAGCCATCAACTCTTGATGTTTTGATATTATGTGCATAAATCAATGCATTTTGTTTAATAAAATTCATTTTAAATGAGGCCTTTTTAAGTGTAATTTATATAAATGGACTGTGTTTATATTAGGGAGTAATTAACTCTTAGTATAAATATTGATATATATTGCATTTAACAGCTTGTATATTTGCCTATTAATAACAATTCTGTAAACTTTCTAGTCAGATTTTGTGAGTAATAATAATGTAATGGATCAATAAATTACTGTGTATTACCATTAATTGACTGATTTTCTTTGCTGTAGTGATTGTGCATTTTCTGATATTTATGCACTGGTATCCAATTGGTTGGTTTCACATCCAATCACATAGGCAATAGGAAATATGGTTGCCACCCCAACCACATCCGGTCTCAGGGTGGCTACCACATTTCTTATTGCCTGTGCAATTGGATGTGAAACCAACCAATTGGATACCAGTGCATAGATATCAGAAAATGCACAATTGCCACAGAAAAGAAAATCAGCAAATTAATGGTAATAAACAGTAATTTATTGATCCATTACATTATTATTACTCACAGAATCTGACTGAAAAGTTTACAGAATTATTACCAATAGGTAAATATACAGGCTGTAAAATGCACTATGTATCAATATTTGTACTAAGCGTTAATGGCTCTCTAATATAAACAAAGTACATTTAAATAAATTCCAATTAAAAAGGTCTCATTTACAATATATATTATTAAACAAAATGCATTGAGTTATGCACATAATATCAAAATATCAAGAGTTGATGTCTAATTGCAATATTCTAATGCAATATTTACATTTGTGGTTCTTAATTTATTATTGATATCAAAAAATATGTATGCTAATAATTTTATATTATTCATAAAATATACAACATTTTTTTGATTATGAGAATGCCAATAATGTAAAAAAATATGTTATTAATTATAAATCAAAAGAAATAATATCAACTTTAATAAGTTGTCACAAAGAAAAGTTTTATTTTACTGATCAAGGGATAAGTGGGGGAGGGAATGGGCAGATTGTATGTTGCCTTCATATGCTCCTGTGAAAGGGACAGCATCAGAGATAGTGGGGAGGGAATGGGTGGTGGATTGGGAGTCAGGGTTGAAAGATGGGTGGCTTGATGGGGGGTTGGGGAGACAGGGTTTGCTGACTGGGAAGATACAGCAAGAGCTGATTGCTTCAATTGCTCAAATTTGTCTTCTTTCACATATGCAGGCTTGGTGAAACAGATGGATTGGTGTGGGGGAGGCAGGAGTCCTTTCTGGACTTATCACTATCACTTGCATAGAATATGACAAGATCAGATAAATCCTGGACAAATATGGACAGGAAAAGCTCATACCCCTTCTCAATACATGTGCACAGTTCATTATATATGGCAGGCTTTAAGTGCCTGAGAGTGGAACCAAAATTGTAGAGACATACATCTGCAAGATGCATGTCAGCGTGATTGTTGGGGTAGGACCAACAGGTATGCCCCACAGCCCTTATTTCTTGGGTTGCCCATTCCCGCTGCTCCATCTCGGCACTCAGTAAAACTGTGTACACGGTGTTTTGGGTAGCCCACTCCTCCAGCACAACCTTGAGCTCCATCTGGTAGGCATACCCATCTGCTTTTTTTGATAACACAGAGTAATGATTGAAACCCAATGGGGAAAATGCCAACAAAACCCCAAAAAATTGATACAAGATTGGTCTGCACTTGAATACATCAGACTGGATGCACTTTTTTCCAAAGTCTTGAATACTTGCCAAAATCTTGGCATATGACAAAAAATGGCATCATTATGGGCTCTCATTGCCCTTCCTTTGATAAAATTAATTATTGTTGCATTGTAGGGGTTGGTATCCACCAAACTGGGGCCACTGAGAACCTGATTAGATAAGATTCTGGTGGCAACCACAACACTGTGCATCCTCAAATTCACTGTTCTCTTATTGGTGAAAATGCCGTGGAGTCCCAGTTGGAGACAAACCTGGACCAGGGGCATCCACAGGTCACACTCCATAATAGCCATCATGAGAGGGTGGGCTTTTTCACCTTCAGTTGAAGTACAGGCACCAGTTGGGGTCTTCTTGGGAGCGGGGCCACAGTTGGCATGGGCTCGCAGGGTTTCAGCCACAGTGGACTTTGCAAAACCCATCACAGCTGCAATTTCCCCAAGGGACTTAAGCATCCCTTGCTTTTCAAAATTTTTGAGAACAATCACCAGGGTGATCAATTTCTTCTGTGTCTTGCAGGCTGATTGGCTGGAGGAGGGATGTGTCCATCTTGAGAACTGGTCAATGCCATCTGATTGGCTATTTTGGGATTCTGGGTTCTCTGGGTGACCTATGGCTCAAATGGCTGGTTCCAGATGCCATTGTTGATACAGGATTTGGGTTGGCAGCTGCCTGTGCATGATGGGCAAACAGGGCCATGCTGGAAGTTTTAGGAGAAAGAACACACTCCTGGGTGGTACTTGTGGAGGGGTCTGCGGGTTGGGAGTGGCCATAGACAGAGGCTTCACTGTTAAGAGACCCAGTGTAGCCCTGCATGATTTTTTCAAGACCAGGGAACAGCTTGTTGACTTGGTTATTATTGAAAGAAGACATAATAAATCTTTATTGAAAAATTTAACTCAAAAAGAGGAGTGTATATTTTAGTCAATTTTATTATTAAGTATGTTAAGTTGCTGAATATTATGATATAAATTTTAGTCGTCCTAAAATGGAATAGGGTGATTTTTGAGAATGCCTATGATTCCTAAAAGAATTAGCACAAATCCACTCTAGATCCTTTAGCATCTTTTTTGAGACACCCATAAATTATATTTATTTCAAATTCTCCTCATTTTTGATTTGAAACTTAGTTCTTGGATTTGACAATCTTGGAATTTCAGATTTGTTAAGTTTTACATGATGTCTATGATTTTTTTGAAATACAGGAAATCTCAAATTGTACATTAGTGTCAAAACAGCAGACTTGACCTGCCAGCAAGGTTCCAAACAAGCGGGTTTGTGACCTGCAATCCAATTACCCGGCCACTTGAAGCCAGACTAAGAAGTCAACTCAAATTGCCAAAACCAACAACATGAACAGATGATGATCCTTTATGGTAGATACCTTGTTTTGGCGCTTGACTCATTACCAGGATCAAGCCACCCCCTTCACCATCCAGCTGTGTGATTAACACAATCATGTTCCTGTTATCCTTGAATCACCATGACTATATAATCACTATCTATCAATAAAGATTATTATCTAGTTTCTAAATATTTCCCCCTTGTAACTCTGCTAAAACAGCACAGTTACGACATTAGAATCCCACATTTCTGATTCATGTATCCTGCATTTGTTTGTTGTCTTTTGTTAGTTGAGTTATCTGCCCAAGAGATTCAAAATTTGCCAATTTAAATAAAACAAAAAAGTCAAATTAAATGGTTGATTTTATTAAATATTTTATTTTTCACTCAGCTGAGTTGCCCACAAAAGTGATTCAAAATTTGGACCAAGGATTTGACAATCCCACATTTTTACGTTCAGATTCTGAATTTACAGTATTAGAAAATGGCACAATCCCTGAAAAAATGCCCCATATGTGCATGGGATGTCAACTCAATCCAGTTTGCATGTGGATCCATATATTTTGTTTCACATTTTTTATTTTTGTTTGCAGTGGAAGCGCTTTGCTGCTGTGTTGGCCCATTTCATCCATTAAACCCCAAAATCCCTGCTAGCAGAGGGTATATTTTACACATATGGGTGGAATTGCTTACATCTGAATTCATTTTTTTTTAAGCCTGAAGTGTTTTTGCTTGACAACATAGTTTTTAAAGCTTCTGTACTGGTTAACAATAGAGCTGGATCCACTTGAATTTTGTTTACATCCAAGTTGGTGTCGCTTAGTGCCAAAGCTTTGAAACCTACTGTAGTTGTCAGGGAGCTGTGCAAGTTCCAGTAGGGTTAGTTTCCTTAAGCTGGATGATTGGATCTTGGATATTTGTATCTTAGGATATGTAGGGCAGTGGATTTGGTTAGAATTTTAGGATTATATGGGCCAAAGGCTTGAAAGAATATTGTGTCTTGTAGGATGAGCTCATTTAGATCCTCAAGAGTGAAGTCAATCCCATCGCAGTTGGTGATTATGGCCTCAATTTCCTGGAAGAGACTAGGGTTAACTCTGGGGAACCAGCTCATACCAGCAGCTATATTATAGTTCAAGATGGGTATCAAAAGGCCCTTCATGATGATATTGATAAAGTTTAAGCCAATATTGAAGGGGAAAGTTCCTGCTTCAATTAGAGCTTGGTTAGCCTCTGTCATTTGGGCATAATTGTAGTTATATATAAGTGTAGGAATGCTTTGTTCCAAAGAATTCTTTTGTTGATCATGGTTTGTTGAGCACCTGAACAAAACTTTTTTAGGGTATGGGATTTTAAGTGCATGGGTAGAAAAGAATTTATGAGAAAACATTTACGTCTAGTTCAACAAAAACAGCAGTATGGCAGGTAAGAGAATGTTTAGACAAACATTTATAAAAGGAAATGATTTCTTCTTACGAAGTTGAGGGGAGAACAGGGAACTTATCCTGGTCCACTTCCTCTTTCCCTGATCTTTGATACTGAGACCTTTAATATCAGAGAAGGTGGGTTCAGAGCAATAGCAAGTGGGGAAATGAAATATTTTAATCTCATTGAAGTTCTCTGTATTGAGACAGGAACAATCAGTGTTGTTTTTAAAGTTATGGTGTCTGTTGCCATTGATATCTATACAATCATAGTTTTTTGATCCATTGGAGTTTCTGCCAATTTGGGGGTAAACCAATTGACACTGTTTATCATAAGTGACAAGCCTCTGTTAACTATGCATGTGATAGAATCCCAGCTACTGGATTTGAACCCCAAAACCCTGCAGGCTGCCAGCCTGCAGGCCCAGCTGCCAGGTGTCTTCATTTTCCTGGGCTCAAACCAGAGCCAAATTTGAACTTGGAGAAACTACTGAGATCAATCAACCCAGAGTTGCATGCCTAAACGCCTCACCTGCAAAAGGATCCTGTTAGTCTCGCCAATGAGAGCACGGGCCTGGCCAACAATCCTGAGCTAACTGGGGCCACCTCTGGTAAAGAATTGAAGAAGCTTTCCATAGAATGTGGGCCGCCTGAGGATGACAAATCCTGCGGCTCAAAGGGGAAATTTGAGTTTCCCCATTATGCCCCAACCAATGAGAGATCCTCCAGGCAGGACGCCACCAATGATTTCCAAACCATGAAAGACAGTATCAACTGGCCCAGAAAGGTTTTTAAAAGTTTCTCCATGGCAGATGGGTATACTTATACCCTGGGACGCCAGGAAGTTGCCCATTGCCATTATTGCAATAAAGTGACATGAACCTTTGGTTCAACCAGGTTATTCCATGTTTGATTTTAGCTCTATTTCATTTGCATTCTACCCCCTGCGATTCCATACCTCACATCCATCAACCCCAAGAAACTGTGGACCAACTGCCTGAACTATATTATCCACCAGGAGCTCCCTTTGGCCCAGTACATTTCACTGAATACCCTCCCAACCCAGCGTATTTGGAATTCACCCTAGAGAAAATCCTGATCTACAGCTCAGAAGCCAGAGCTAGAGAGACAGAAACCATTGGCAGAGAAGGAACCTGAGTCACCATACCTCCCCTGCTGTTCCGTGACAAGTACAACTACTTGCCGGCCTACCTAGTTCCAATGACACCACCTCTCACCCTGTGGCCCAACTGCCCACAGGAATATGTTGTTACCAATGAATCTACCTCTACTCAGATATTTGGGGTGATGTATATCACCCTCACTGGCCTTATTAATTCAATGGTGCCTGCCAGCAGATCCTGGGCTCTCCTGGGCAAATCATTACCTTATATTGTAAAGTTAGCTCCAATTTGTGGTGGGCCCTCCCCGCAGGACCTGCAGGCTGTCTGCCTGTAAGTTCTCAAGAACCCCCTGCAGGCTGGATCCCTGAAACTGTTGTTGATTCTAGTGCCATTACCCATGCATGATGTATATCTCATGGCAATACACTTTTCAGCATGTTTGGCTTCACAAATGAATGCTGGCATGAAGATTTTTGTCTCAGGGTGAATACATGCAGCAATGAAGTTTTTCACATAGTTGATGAAGAAAAATAAGGGTATAAATTGATGCCTTGAGAAGGGGGTTGGATATTGGATCTGATCTCTTCAAATCCATTAGCATATGCAGCAATGGTTGGCGTTTGATGGAGGTTGCTGAGTTGGGTTGGAATTTCCTGGAGGGGTTATGTGATGGGGAAGTTTTTGGCAATGTCTGCTCTGAAGTTGTCCCAGATTTCAAGCTGGGTGCCGTTTTGGGAGCTCTTCAAGTGCCAAACAGTTGGAAGCAGTTTCAAAGTGGCACTTGCTGACTACTGAATCCAAAATTGCTGGGTAAAGTTGCTAGCACAATGTTTAGTTGCGGTGTGAGGAAACCAGTTTAAGAATTTTTTGTTTTTGTCAGTGAGGTTTTCTATGCCAATGTACTTGGCAGATGAAGGTTCACCTGGGAGAGGTTCAGCAGTAAGGGTTAAGGTACAACTGTATTAAATGATCTTAACACATGTCTTGGGTATGGTTTATCCTTAAAAACCAGCATGCCCTAAAGTAATTTTATCAAAAATGTTATAGAGGAAGACGTTTTCTTCTAGTTGTCTGTGGTTGTGACTTGATTGAGGACCTGTATGATGGTGAGAGGTTCAGTTGTATTTTGAAGTTTATTCAGGCATGGAAAGAACAATTAAGTACTAGTTACAAAAAGGCAACCTGTGAAGGGTAAGCAAGAAAAAATGAGAGAATAATACTTTTATTGTAAAACGTATTTGGCTTTTAAGCTAAATATAAATTAGTTTTTAAAAAAATGATGATGTATCAAGTATGAGTGAGGGAGAAAGGGTGTGGTAGATTGTCATGTGGCTGAACCATCTTATTAGCAAAGGGGAGGACAAAGATCCCAAAAAGGAAGGTTGGGGGTTCACGATCCAAAACACTGACAGTAGACTGGAAACAAACTAGTATAGTTTGTCTTTTAGTAATATAAACTCTGAATACTTTCATTTCCCCAAAGTTTCTAGATGGGATTGTCTTAGCAGCTAATAAATTCATATCAGACTCTGAATGCTATAGCGACGCTTAACCCAGGGAATAAAGTTGCTTTAGCCAAAGTCTAACAGTATTGATAACAGAAGTTAGAGCTGATGATTTGTCATAAGATCGGGGGTTTTAATCTATTGGAGGACCTTTGGAACTTTATTATTGATATCTTGATAAGTGAGTTTTTTTGCTCTGTAAGTCAATATGAATGCAATGGCTGCAAACAAGGCCATCTAAAGTGGGTTGTGTGGTAGCATAGTAAAGATCAACACTATGAGCTTGGACTCCGTGGGTGACTTTATATATAGGTATCATTGAATATGGAATATAGTTTGATGTATGGTTATAACTTGGATTTCCTAACAATGTGTAGATTTGCTAGAAGAGTGGGCAGGTTCTCTAGGATGGAGGGGGAATGCGGAGCAATTCCAGGTTGGTGGCTGTTAGGATGTTTGAGTTGATGAAGCGGCGGAGGTTTATGAGAGTTTCTGTGATTGTCTGGTTGTCTCTGGGGCAGGCGAGGACGACAAAGGCCTTAGTAGTCTTTTTCTGGGGGATGGTGATGCAGGCTTTGACATCGGAGGAGGCCATTATGATGGACCTTAGACGGTGGTGGGGGATGGACATTGGCTCAACAAACGCGTCAAAACCGAATGAGTTGATGATGGCGTCGTCTAGAATCTCGTACATGCCTGGGATAAGGCAGTTGACTGGGGTTTATACCTTGCAATAATCATGTTACTGTGGCTTGATCCACCGCAATGCTGGAGTTTCCTTTAAGCCATTACTAAATTCATGCTCTCTTATTTGCACCACAATTATAATAGCAACCCAAATGATGAACTTTGCATCAACCAAGACTAGTCAACTAAGACCAACGAGCTTCTATAACAAGTAACTATAGCTGCAGCTAAAAGCCTTGATGTATCTAGCCAATAAGTAATTCAAAATTCAAAATGCAATTTCAATTTCTTTCAATGCTTGTACCTTGGCTCCCACTTATTTGCTATATGGCATTCAACTGTACCCTTTAGTTTAGGATATATATTCCACAGAACTCAAGCCCCTCAGGAATCAGACCAAACGTGCATCATTTAAAAAAAATAACTTTATTAAAGTCAAGAGACAGCGCACCAAACGCGGATCAAGCTGCACTGCTCTACACCGCTTGCGTTGGCCATCAAGAGTCTGGAATAAAATCTTGATTTCAGCATACCAAATAAACATCTCTAGATAGCATCTCATCTAGCTAGAATATCTTCTAAACAAGCATAACTCTATTGGCAAGCCATTTCCTCTACCTTCCATATTGATCCCAAAAGAACGGCCTACCATTCACAAGTTGAGATGCTTCGGCTCAGCCCCGGCTGGTTTCCGGCTATTGGCCGCTATAGCTAAAGCGGAATTCAAGTATATTTGAACATTATAAAATAAATCTTTGATTGAGTGACCCAGAGCCAGAGACTGGCCGCGATTGCCCAGGGCTTGGCCGAAGCAGCCCTATTCACAAGTGCCATGTACAATTAATATATACTAGGTGGTTGCCCCGTCCAAGGACAGATATAAAATTAAATATAATATATCAATCCAGTATAGTTTATTGTATTTTTAGACTGCAATTACTTATCATATATTAAATTTTATTTCTATTTATATTATTTCTTAGTAGACAATTTTAATTATATCTATTTAAAATCAAAGCTCCATATTCCAAGTATAAACAAAAAATAAACTATAAATATAAATAAGTAGAGGGTTACAATTAATATTAGTAGAGCTAGAATAACAATTTTAAAGCCTTAAATTTTATTTTTTCTAAATTCTTTCAAAAATTAGAGATAATCTATCGCTTTAAAACAAGCCATTGTACATTAAGATTGGCTCAGTATTCACAGAGACATGTTGTTTTTAATTTTATGTGTTTTTAGAGCGAATTTAAATGAATCAAACTAACTATATACAGTAGTTTTCAAACCTACTGAGATAAACAAAAAATCTCAGTCTAAAAGCGGAATCAAAGTGGATCCAGATCTATTCTAGTTTAATTCAAATTCCTTGATTTTTATTTCATTTTTAGACTGGGTTATTTTTGTTTATCTCAACAGGTTTGAAAATTACTATACCTTTGGTTTTGACGTGAACTCAATTCCAGCACTTGACTATATATCTGAGCATTCAGAGCAGCTGGGGCTATCATGATTGGTATCATTTTTATCAGAATTGTCTGAAAACACATCTAGCTAAATAAATTTTATAAAAATCATTTCAATGAGTCTCAATATCATTATTGCCGGTTTACTCCACTAATATCATTATTTGAATGATGGATAGTAAGCAAGATTGGCTACCAAACAGTATGCAGCCACTTGGATTGTGTGATGCATCTGGGTGGAGTTTTCTATAATTTCACTTTAGAATAAATCAATTCAAAATGTAAAAGCCAGCCATTCTTTACTGAAACTGATATCTATACATCTATTTGAATCGGATTTTTAAATTGGTCAAGCTCTCATTTCATTGGTCAATCCAATCCTCAGCAAAGTCTAAACATCCAACCATATAAAAGGAGCTTAAACAATTGCTATCTCCTTTCTAATTTTAATCCACCCATTCTAAGTCTGGTAATCTATACAGATAAATCTCACTGATATGGTTATATAAGATTAGGCATTATTTTAAAAATCAAGTAGATAAATACAATTTTATAAAAGTTTGAGTGGCTTATATTTTAGTTCAACATAATTTAGACCACACTCTACTGAATTCAATCTGTGTACTTTCAAAGATTCATGTAAGAGATTTTATGCAAGGATGAACCAAATCAAGCTTTTGGCTTAGCAATCAACTTTCTGTTTAAATTTTACACAAATATCAGGTCAGTTAAATCCCTTACAGCTTGTGCCCACTTGAGATGACATTACATCCAGACAGATAGACTCACTTTTATATATGTTAATAAGCAAGTATGTCTTTCTGTAATGTCACCTCAAGTGCACCCAAGCCTCAAGGGGTTAAATTGATTGGCTGCTCCATATAATTTAAATTCAACGTTGATGGCTGAATCAAAAGCCTAATTTTGCTCATCCTTGCATACGACCCTTACAGGTGTCTTTGAAAGCATAAAGTTTGAATCCAGTGGTATGGCCTAACTTACTGTAAATTCAGAACCTGAAGGTAAAAATGCAGGATTTTCAAATTCTTTTGTGTGAAATCACCAACTTACTGGAGTAATTTTCATCCCAGAACAACTTAATATTTTATATAAAAGGATGAAAAATATTCCAGTAAGTTGGTGAGTTCATGCAAAAGAATTTGACAATCCCACATCTTTACCTTTAGGTTCTGAATTTACAGCATATTGAAATGGGAATATAGATCACTAAAAATTCAGCTATTTTAAAGATCAAGCAGCTGAGTTTAAAGTTATTATCCAACTGTTGCAACTATACCAATGAGGCTTATCTTTATAGATTACATGACTCTAGAATGGGTGGATAAAGATTATAAAGGAATAAACATAATGTCTAAGATACTTTTATATGCTTAAATGGTTAAATTTTCAGGGATTGGGCTGACCAAAGAAGAGAGAGCTTGGTTGCTTTATAGAGACCCAATCCAAACAGATACATAAATGTTAATTTAAGTAAGAGACAATCCTTTTGTGCACTTTGAGCTTATCTGATTTAAAGCAGAGTAATAGAAAATCCCACCCAGTGAGGTGAAAAACTTCAAATATACAGTATTTAAAATAAGAAAGACTTAATTGAAGCAAGCAGGTGGGATTTCAAGGTAGTTGCAAAGGTTTTTTTGGCCTTGCTAGTGTCAAGTATATACTTCTGGGAAGTATAATAATTAAGATAAAGGGGAAAATTAATAAGAGACTGCTACTTTATTTGATATGAATATAGGATATTATATAGTATCATGGGAAGCCACATATTCTCCATATACGTCATGATAGTCATGAGGCTTATCTGAGTAACGTTCATCTTAAGTCACAAGGTTTATTCAAGTTGTGTTCCGCTTAGGAACTGGATTGTTTGATCCCTGTAATAGATGGTTGAATGATAGTAGTGCCACCAACTTATTGATTAGTTGGTGAGCCATTTGATGACTCATGAGGTGGGCTACTTGGGGTGTTAATTCCTCAAGAGAGAGTAATCAAAGATGTTGCAACACTAGCCAAGCTAAAAATAAGCTTTTTGGTCTCAACTCAAGTTTGGCACCCCACACCCCCACTTGACCCAGCAGTACTACTGTCTCAAGAAGCGCCCATTGTAGGATCTGATCTACCCTGCCATCTCAGTGTTGTAGGTAATAACTAAAATGGTTGGCTATTGAAAATATAGTGAATTTGTTCACCCATATTGGATTGAGCTTCTTATAATGGGTTCCTGTCAGGTTTTTTTAAGCTCAAGGACAAGATCTCTCATACTGAATTCAGGGATGTTATGCTTGGCTGCAACTTGTGAAGCAGAAACTTTATTTGCTCCCTTCTGATGTGCATGTAGCATAAGGATGTTAATTTGTGCTTTCTTCATGTTGGTTTGTTTAGGTGCTTCAATCAGACAAGGGTTCAAGCTGTCTGGATTATTACTATACAGCACTTCAAAGGGTGAGCATTTTCTGAGTTCAAGCATTGTAGAGGAGGAAGCACTCCCCACTTGGGAGATGCTTGAGCTTATGAGTGAGCGTAAGCTCAGAGAGGATGTCAAAGGCCTTGGTAGGAGGGGGATTGGCCACAGTTCTTCTATTGCTTATTAACTTTACCAACTGCTATTGAGTTGGCACCAACTTGAGATTGTTGGGCTTTAAGTGCTGCAAGGCCTTGATAGTCATATCAGATGCTCAGAGGCGGGCAGAGGTGGGAATGCCTTGAATGAGA
Source organism: Entomophthora muscae (assembly GCA_014839935.2). Taxonomy (NCBI): domain Eukaryota; kingdom Fungi; phylum Entomophthoromycota; class Entomophthoromycetes; order Entomophthorales; family Entomophthoraceae; genus Entomophthora; species Entomophthora muscae. The sequence continues at coordinate 227,612 of QTSX02000056.1, read as the reverse complement.
TACCACATTAACATCCTCATGATAATGTGATTGGGGGCTCACATGTGTGTTCCCTCTTCTCAGTATTAACCCTTTTACAGCCCTCAGTGTTCATACAGGCCCTACAAGACTTATTCTTTCAAACAAAGTGCTTGTTTTTGGACTTCCACTTTTGATTATTATAGTTAAAAATGTAGTTATCAGCAACGCACCCAGGGCCACCCTTCACCAACATGATAAGGGATAAAGGAGGAATTGCTTGGGCACTTTAAACTCCCTACCCATATTGCAGATAATGTGGATGGCCAGTGGGTCCCAAGTCACATGGCCAGTGCCCTGAACTTCTTTGCATATTCCTTTGGCTCCTCCTGATAGTCAGAAGAAGAGAGGAGAGAAGAGCCATTGGGGAGAAGAGGGGAGGGGTTCCTTGAGGCCTTCTTGGAGGCCTCCCTACCCTTGCCAGAAGAAGAGGTAGGCTCCTTGGCAGCCTTTCTCTTCTTAGTGTGGCTCTGCTTGGTGGGCTCTAAGTCAGCCTTGGACTGGTAAAAGGAATGATCAGTAAGATCATCATCAGTTTTATTGGGGAAGGAATTGTGGGAGAAATGCAGGTAGAGGGGGGATGGGGTTGGAGGAGATGGGGTTGGGGGAGATGGAGTCTTAGCCTTGGCGGGCATCTTGGTACGCTTGGCGGTGGCAGGGACCTTGGAGCCTTTGAAGGCTTGGCGCCTGGGCTGCTTGTTGTTCTTGTTAGATCTTGGCTAAAAAAGTTTAGTATTGTAGATAAACCAATATGAAAGATAAAAATACAAATAGGTAAAGCAAAGCAAAAAGTAAAAAGGCTAATTAGAAAATCTTATTTAGCAAGAAAAAAACACAACAAAGTAAAGGAAAGCAAAATAGAAACAAAAATTATAGATTTAAAGGGTAAAAACATAGAAAATATGTGATATGTGATGAAGTCTCAAATATGTTAGGTTCAGCATAACATCTTAGCAATAAATCAATGGAAAAAATATTTAAAAATAAAATAAAATAGATAAAAATTACTGTAGATTCAGAACCTGAACGTAAAAATGTGGGATTGTCAAATCCTTGGTCCAAATTTTGAATTACTTTTGTGGGATGGCCTTTTTGAATTAAATTGAATTCTTTGTATTTTTATTTGAATATTTGAAAATGCGGAAACTCATAGACACTTTGCAAAGTTCAAGTTGAACTGCATATTTCCAATGGACAAAATGAATTAACTGGAATCAATTTTGAAGCTTTCAAATCCAATAACCATTTTCATTAAGTTTACTATGTTTTTTGAAATTGCGGGAAGTCAAACCCAAGAACCAAATTTCAAATCACTTTTGAATGCAACTAGTAAACTCAGATATTAATTGCGAGAACTGGAATCCAAATTTAATGTACAGTAATCACACTAGGAAACACCAACCCAAATCAAGAAGCTCCACCACAACTAAAATCAAATGGAAAATCCAATCTCAACAATCATGTTTAGACAAAAAAAGTGATTAAACTTTAAAATCATCCAAAACTGGAAAGGATACAATATTACACACTTCAAACTACAGATATAGAAAATCTGTTACTATTCAGGGCTAAATCAAGAGAAAATAACTACCCATAACTAAACCAATAAATCCAAATAAAAAAATATTTAATATAAAATATATTTTTTTATTTTATTTTTATGGACCGTCAATCACATTCCCAACCAGCTCCTGCACCAGCCCGCAGGGCAGCCCGTCCACAAGGGCGTCCCAGAGGGTCCAAGAACAGACCCAGAACCCAGCTTGGGGGGAGTCATGCTGATACACAGGCCTCCCAAGGTGTCAGCGCCAGCCAACCACCTCCTGCATCCCAAGCCCAATCAACCAGCCTGAATCACAGACAGAAGCCACTCTCAAGGCCTGTCACAAAAGTCTCCTACACCAGGGTCACCGGGAATGATGAGGTTACATACACCTCCACCGTATACCCAGTTGTCACCTGGCCCCACACTCTTGATCCAAGAGTTGCCACTTCCTGTCCCCGCGTCTTTGACACCACCTATCAGCCATTGGCCACAATTAAGGAGCTATCTGCACCTGTGTTGTATGCCACCATTGATGGTGCCACTGCAAGCAAGCATGATCCCACCTTCTACACAAAGGTCCCCATCCCCTGTGTTGAGCCTGGTAGCCAGGATGCTATGGTACCTGCCAAGAGCCAGCGTTGGTTGACGGATAGTGAGTGTGAAGCTCTCCTCAACTGCTTGAATGGGGGAATGGCAGTTTGATATATTGCGTCCTAATTTGGTGTCACGGCCAGATACATTGCCAACATCAACAACAAGTATGGCAATACCGGGAAAATTGCCAAATCCACCAAGGCAAAAAGACAGCCCAAACTCCTTCAGCCTATTCACATTGACGCAATCAAGCAGTGGGTAGCCAAGGATTGCTGCCTGGACACACTTGCTGTCCAATCAATGCTTACCACGGAGTTCAGGCTTTCTGTTTCCAAAACCCTTGTCTACAAAACAAATGTTGATTTGGGCTTCTCCTGGAAAGTACTGGGAGTTTTGCCATATAATAGGAACAGTGAAAAGACCATTGAGGATTGACACATTTATGACAAAACATATCTGGCACTAAAGGAGACTGGGAATGTCCAGTTCTTCTATATTGATGAATCGTTGTTTTCCTCCTTACTCAGGTCTAGGCATGGGTGGGTCAAGAAGGGGTCCAAGGATGGCGTAGCCCATTGTGCAGCTATCTGTTCCCAGACCTATTCAATGGTTGCGCTTCTTGGTCCTTGCAGGTTGGACCAATACCAAATGATTAAGGGCTCCCATAACAGCGGAACATTTCTTGATTTTCTCCAAGCCATCAAGGAGTACCTTTGGATAAATTACAGCGGCACAAACAACATTGTTGTGCTTGATAATGTTGGGCTCCAAAAAGTGGATCTGGTTGTGTCTGAGTCCCCCCCATCAACAAAAACAGCCACACCTTCAGCCACCGGCTTACCAATTGTTCAATGAGACTTCTCTTCCTCCCGCCATATTCCCCATTCCTGAATCCAATTGAGGAGGTGTTTGGTTGGATCAAGAATAAGGTGAAACAAGGCCTCCCTAAGGACACTGAGGATCGCTTCAACATTCTTGAGATCAGCCAATTTGCAATGCCACCCAATGTGGTGGCAGCTTTCTATGAGCACTTGGAATCCTTGCTCCCTAAAGCCCTGGTCTCTGAGCCAATTAGATAAATGGGCGCTCCAGGTTTTATTTGTTTTTATTTTATTTAGTCTGTTTTTATTAAGACTCAAAAATTATTATTTATATATAATAATGTGATGTTTGATTGTATTATAGACATATAAGAATACATAGAAAAGGTAATTAAAATTATTTATACTAGGTATGAGGAATATATTTTATATTATAATGCACTGAATATTATTATTGGCTTTTGCACTAACAAATAAATAAATTAAAAAAGATAGAAATAAATTATTTTATTTAAATAATTGTGAATCATTGATGGTACTTTGGCTTTTCTAAGCCACAAATTGGACCTTGCAGGACATCATCTGATCCTTGTTATTTCAGTGCCACTATAGCCACACAACATGGAAACCAATGATTTTCATATATTACTTACTAATTAGTACTTAGGACGCAGGTCAAGCATATTGAATATGTTTATCAAATCATATTACAAGGGAAAGGTAATTTGAGTCCTAAACAATCATTTGTTTAGAATATAAGTGGAGCGGGCCGCATGATGTGGATAAATTCAATTCTCATTGTTTGTTTACGTAATAAATGAACCCGTACTTGACGTGCTGGTAAATAAACAAATTTATAAATCATATTTTATTATCACACATGTTCACTTTATTAAATTGTTCCTTTATTATTATCAACCTAATTATATATTACTATTATAATTTAAAAATTAAAATATTAAAGTTAAAATTAAAATATTAAAAGTAAAATTATAATTATAATCTTAAAATTTAAGTATTAAAGTTTAAATATTTGAAATTTAACTATTTTTATTTAATTGTGATTTATTCAATATTGAAATATTATATATTAAAAATTTTAATATTAACTTTTAGATATTAAAATTTTAATATTTAAATGTTTAAAATTAAAATAAATAAAAAATAAAAAAAAATTTAATTTACAAGGGGAAAATATTTATTGGGGGGATGTTGATTGCAAAGGGGATGCGATCATTCCAGGGAATTATACCCCAAAATTAAATTTTCAGCTAATGCGTCTAATTGGATCCACATACTCTTCTGTATGTGGTGGACAACCCTGGATGTGATTGCTAGAGGGGTGACGCCCTGTACCCCAGTGGTTGTTGATTGTTTGATAAAAGAAAGGCAGGTAAGTAAATTGACTAGTAGGTTTTTTGGGGGGCACATAGTACCTGTATAACGTTGCCAATGCAAATGAGTCATACAGGACGTGCTCAACTGTCCTATATCCCCGCAGTGTCTTCTGGCGGTTGAGGGCTACGCGGCAAATATCCATTTGAATAGGTACATCCTCCAACTTTTTGACGTTGGTTTTTAATATGAAGTGGAGGGGGATTCCCAGGTATACCACAACATGGATTCTTTGCAAGGTATACTTTTCTGAGAACATGCATAATTTTTTGAATGTTTGAACTAACCTATTGATATAGGATGTTTGGTTGAACTTGAAGAGGGTTCTGGGGGGCACCTGACTTGAATCAGCCCCCCCAGGCCTCGGTAAACGATATTAATAAAGGTTTAAAATTATTCATGAGGACTGCATCCCCGACTTTATTTGACAATGCCTTAAATACTTCATTAAAAATTGCAGTTTTCAAATATTCAGTTCCAATTTGAAAGTCAGTTTTTATTAAATTCTTTTCATATTTGTTGATGTTTGTGAAGGGGAATCTTTGAATGCTTTTGTATATATATTCATCAAATTTTAATTTGATATCCCCACAAATTTCATTCATTTCTTTGAAGTTGATACTTGATCCTATTTCATATGCTTCTCTCAACCACAGCAAGCACCCCGCAGGTGGTAAATATTCCCTATTTTTAGCTTCACTACTTGAAAAATTAAACATATTTTGTTGAATTATTTTATTTATTTGGTTTTTATTTATTTGTTTTACAGGGGCTACCAGTGACTGGTAACCCCCGTAAAACCAACTCAGCGTATAAGCTGACACTTCCGTAACCTTGTCCCCATTCCTGGTGATGACTAAAATAAATATAAGTAAAACATAAAAAGACTTACTAATTGTTTCCCCTGTGGCCCCCTCAGCCATAGGCGCCACTTTGGCAAACTTCATGAGTGTTGGCTGCTCTTCATTAATTTTCCTGGGCTTAATTTTTCTTATTTTTCTTGCAACTTGTGCTTCCTCTTGATTTTCATTTGATAAATTTTCTGTATTTTGTGAAGTTCTCCTGCTTCTTGCTTATGTTTTGTTTTTGTCTGTTTCCATTTGATTATTTTCCTCTTCATTGGTGTTAATTTCCTTTGGAACTTTGTTTCATTCAATTAGTTTGATCTTATTATTTTCTTTGGCCCCCTGCCAGAACTCCCAAAAATTGTAGGCCGCATTGTTGAACTTCAGACTTGATAGAATTTTTCCCTGGAGATTTAGTAATGCTTCTTTATTCTTTTTGTTTATAATATTTCCTAGTTTGTTAATAGCATTTTCTTTTGACTGGATTAGTGGCTGGCCCTTGTTACCCAGCTTTCCTGTCACTATTTCCCTGATATTTTTTCTATTTCAACAATCTTTTGCAGGTGTACTTCTAATTTGTTAATCAATTTATAGATAGTTGGCATTTTGTTTGAATTCCATAAAAAACTGGTTTTTATAGTACTATCTTCAACGCATATATATTTTTGATCATCATAAATAAATTAAAGACAATAAACGTAAATATTGCATTAAAATATTGCAATTAGACGTCAACTCTTGGTATTTTGATATTATGTGCATAACTCAATGCATTTTGTTTAACAAAATCCATTGTAAACATGGTTTTTTTATTACAATTTAAAATAAATTGACTGTGTTTATATTAGAGAGCCATTAACACTTAGTACAAATATTAATACATAGTGCATTTTACAGCCTATATATTTACCTATTGGTAAAAATTCTATAAGCTTTTTAGTTAGATTTTGTAAGGTAATAGAAATGTAATTGATTAATAAACTACTATTTATTGTCATTAATTGGCTGATTTTCTTTGCTATGGCAATTGTGCATTTTCTGATATTTACGCACTAGTATCCAATTGGTTGGTTTCACATCCAATTGCACAGACAATAGGAAATCAAGCTGCCACCCTGACCACATCCGGTCTCAGGGTGGCAGCTTGATTTCCTATTGCCTGTGCAATTGGATGTGAAACCAACCAATTGGATACTAGTGCGTAAATATCAGAAAATGCACAATTGCCACAGCAAAGAAAATCAGCCAATTAATGACAATAAACAGTAATTTATTAACACATTACATAATTATGACCTCACAAAATCTGACTAAATTTTTTATAGAATTATTACTAATAAGTAAATATACAGGCTGTAAAATGCACTATGTATCAATATTTGTACTAAGCGTTAATGGCTCTCTAATATAAACACAGTCCATTTAGATAAATTACAATGAAAAAGGCCTATTTTACAGTGACATTTATTAAACAAAATGCTTTGATTTATGCACATAATTTCTAAATATCAAGAGTTGATGTCTAATTGCAATATTTTAATGCAATATTTACGTTTATTGTCTTTAATTTATTAATGATGATGAAAAATATGTATGCTCATAATTTTAAGCTATTTGTAAAATGTACAATATTTTATTAATTATGGGAAATGTTGATAATGTAAAAAGAAAATATTATGAATTGAAAGAGAGATATCAATTTTAATAAGTTGTCACAAAGAAAAGATTTATATACTAATCAAAGGACGGGAAGGGGAGGGAATGGGCAAAATGAACATCACCTTCATCTGCGCCTGTGAAAGGGGCGGCATCAGAGATAGTGATGAGGGAATGGGTGGTGGTTTGGGAGTCAGGGTTGGAAGGCAGGTGGCTTGATGGGGGGGGGGTTGGGGAGGCAGGGTTTGTTGATTGGGAAGGGGCAGCAAGAGCTGATTGCTTCAATTGCTTGAATTCTTCTTCTGCCACATATACTGGCTTTACAAAACAGATGGACTGGTGTGGGGGAGGCGGGGTCCTTTCTGGACTTATCACTATCACTTGCATAGAAGATGATGAGATCAAATAAGTCCTGGACAGACGCGGAAGGGAAAAGCTCATACCTCTTATCAATTTGGGTGCATAGTTTGTTGTAGGTGGCAGGCTTTTAGCACCTGAGGGCGGAACCAAAATTGTAGAGACATACATCTGCAAGATACATGTTGGCGTAGTTGATGGGGTAGGACTAACAAGTATGCCCCACAGCCCTGATTTCTTGGGTAGCCCATTCCTGCTGCTTCTTCTCTGCACTCAGTACAACTGTGTGCACGGCGTTTTGTATGGCCCACTCCTCCAGCATGGCCTTGAGCCCTGTCTGGTAGGCATACCCATCTGCGGTGTTCAATATTGCTGAGTAATAATTGATGTCCAATGGGGAAACTACCAATAAAACCCTGACAAAACAATACAAGATTGGGCCGTGCTTGTACACGTCAGACTGGATATGCTTTTCTCCATAGTCTTGAATACTTGCAGATATCTTAGCATACAACAGAAAGATGACGTCATTACAGGCCCTCATTGTCCTTCCTTTGATAAAATTAATAATAGTTGAATTTTAGGGATCAGTATCCACCAAAATGGGGCCACTGAGAACTTGATTGGACAAGATTCTAGCAGCACCCACAACTCTGTGCATCCAAAAATTCACTGTTCTTTTGTTGGTGAAGATGCCGTGGAGTCCCAACTGGAGACGTACCTGGACCAGGGGCATCCACGGGTCACGTTCCATAATGGCCATCATAAGGGGATGGGCTGTGTCACCTTTGGTTGGAGTCTGGGAACCAGTCAGCGTCTTCTTGATAGGGGGCCACAGTTGGCGTGGGCTTGCAGGGTTGCAGCCACAGTGGACTTTGCAAACCCCATTGCGGCTGCAATTTCCCTGAGGGACATAAGCTTCCCTCGCTTTTCAACCATTTTGAGAACAATCTCTGGAGTGATTAATTTTCTTCTGCGTCTTGCAGGCTGATTGGCTGGGGGAGGGATGTGTCTATCTTAGGAGCTTATCAATGCCATCTGATTGGCTGTTTTGGGGTTCTAGGCTCTCTGAATGACCCCATGGCTCAAATGGCTGGTTCCAGATGCCATTCTTGATACAGGATTTGGGTTGGCAGCTTCCTGTGTGTGATGGCAAACAGGGCCATGCTGGAAGTTGCAGGAGAAAGAGCATACTCCTGGGTAGTGCTTGCGGAGGGGCCTGCAGGCTGGGAGTGGCCATAGAGGGAGGCTTCACCATTAAGAGACCCAGTGTAGCCCTGCATGATTTTGTCAAGGCCAGGGAACAGCTTGTTGACTTGGTTGTTGTTGAGAGAAGACATAATAAATTTTTATTAAAAAATTTTAATCTCAAAAAGAGACATGTATACTTTAGTCTATTTTATTGTTAAGTATTTTAAGTTGCTGAATATTATGATATAAATTTTAGTCATCCTAAAATGAAATAGGGTGATTTTTGAGAATGCCTATGATTCCTAAAAGAATTAGCACAAATCCACGCTATATCCTTTAGCATCCTTTTTGAGATGCCCATAAATTATATTTATTTCAAATTCCTTGCAATTATGATTTGAAACTTGGTTCTTGGATTTGACAATCCCACAATTTCAGATTTGTTAAATTTTACATAATGTCTATGATTTGTTTGAAATACAGTAAATCTCAAATTGTACATTAGAATCCCGCATTTCTGATTCATGTATCCCGCATTTGTTTGTTGTGTTTTGTCTTTTGTTAGTTGAGTTATCTGCTCAAGAGATTCAAAATTTGCCAATTTACATAAACCAAAAAAAGTCAAATTAAATGATTGCTTTTATTAAATATTTTAATTTTCACTCAGCTGAGTTGCCCACAAAAGTGATTCAAAATTTGGACCAAGGATTTGACAATCCCGTATTTTTACGTTCAGGTTCTGAATTTACAGTATATAGGGAGTAGTAGGAAGGGTAATAAAACATATTTACAAAAAAGTTATTATGTGGGATTTTTTATTAGGGATTAATCACCCAAAAATTAGTAAAGTGTTGAGTTTGGCACTGTTGACCAGCTGAAAACCCCCTAATTCTCACTGCTGAGTGAAAAAAGCCAAATTCTCACTATCAACTTTCCCAGAGTCAGCCAAAAAATTAAAATTGCTATTTTTTACATATAAAACTTGCTTAATTTAAAAATGGGCTTGAAAGTTAACCCAAAAGCAAGGCAGTTTCATATGCTCAAAAAATATAAGTGTCATGACATCTTCAATTACTCCCTCTTGGGAAAGTAATTTCCCAAGTAACTCCTCAAATGATTCCCCAACTAATCATTAAGTTGGTGGCACTCTTATTATCTGCCCATCTATAATGTGAATCAAACATTTTGAGTCCTAAGCAGAACACTACTTGGACAAGCCTTATGACTGCCATGATGTACATGAACAATATGTGGCTTCTTGAGATACTATATAATCCTCTAAATTCATATCAATAAAGTATCCTTCTCTTCTTAATTTTCCTACTTATCTTGTTTATTATACTGCTGGGAAGTATAGACTCAACATAAGTGAAAAAAGTGTTGAGGGTCTGGATGTAAAGGCATTCTGGCTACCGCCAACTTACTTAATATCCAGCCATCGCCCAATTTGGTGCCCTTTCAATATACCGTTTGACATACTGAGAATAGTAATCAAGCAATATCACATGACTATCCAAGTATCCAGTGGCTTGAACCCATCTCGCACATGACCAACCCCTAGGTTCAATCCAACTAAATCCCCACCACAGTCAAGTCTATATAAGTCTAAAGTATTATCCAATAAAATATACTTCTCTTCTTTCTTAATTACATATTTGAAGCTTCCCCAAAAGGCGCTCTTTATCAAAAGTAAATGAGCAGGGATGTTTTTATTAATAATAAGAGCGTACAGGGGGAGTTGGGAGTGGGTTATTTACTATAGTGAGTGTTAAAACTTCAGGAATCTCTCTGCACTAGTCACCCTGATAAGGTGTTGGCTTGATGGGTGTTGATCAGCACCCATAGTGCAACACTTGTTAATTTAGGCTTAAATCTGAGCCTTTGATCTGTTAAATGCCAAACCAATTATGTGGTGAGTGGATAGTGCTGAACAAGAAGGAGGTGTCATTTTGTTTTTCATAAATTACATATGAAATCTATTGATAAACCAGGTTTAATTTATGTGACATCAATTGATTTAGCAACCCAGAATAGAAAAAATGTAAAACAAGTGGGGTAGTTGATTGATGTATATACCACTAAATCCTGTATAGTGGTGCTTGGGAGCTTAATTAACAACTATGGACACAAATAATAAATTTATTTAGAGAATTAACTTTATATAAGCGCAGATGTGTGTTTATTAATAAAATTAGTTTTTGGCTTAAAAAGGGTTGACTTGGCCACTTTTACTTTTAGCATGTCAATAACAGGTGGTTTAATTTTCATTATTAAACTTACTTATAAATGCCCCCTAAATTGGTCTTTGAGCTAACTGATTTATTAAACTGAGTCAATTTCCAGTGTTCTTAATCTCAATTTTTTGGTTTCAAACCCCTTAGTTACTAGCAAAAAATTAGGTGAAATTGATTAAGCCAAAATTACTAATAGACTTACTTATGCGGTAGTTGACTTCACCACAGTTGCACACATATGCATCATGGACTTTGAGCCTGCTCAGTTCAATGCATAAAAGCGTCTGTTTGATGGGAAAGTGCAGGGATGCCACTTCCATTACCGTCAAGCAGTTGCTTGCAATGTTCAGGCCCATGCAGAGCTTAGTAGGTTGAGCTGCAGGGATACCTTGAACACCTGCAAATTTGTGCTGGCACAATTTAGTACCTTGGCTTTTTTAAAGCCAGAGCACACTATGCAGGGGTTTGAGATTCTATCCAAGGATCCCTATATAGTGAATCATACAGAGTTCAGGCCTTTCCTGGAGCACTTCAAGCCCCAGTGAATTGGGAAGGGTGTCACTCAGAGGCAAGACCAGAGCCAAGGCCTCATGGAGCGTGTACTGGGCTGCTATTAATGGCAAGTTGAAGACAACTTCAGCAATTGAGGCATACCACAAGCATCTCAAGTCCAACTTTGGACTTCACCGAAAGTTCAAAAAGTTCTTTTTCCTCCTTCAGCACAAGCAGGAGAAGGCAATATCCAAGCTGTTTGGCCTGGCTAATCATGTTCCCCACCAAGCCAATCATTAAGATAACCTACTTCACAAAGGAAATTCAGGATACCACAAAGCACAAGTACAAGGCCTCTGAGATCAAGAAGCAGCTTGAGCTCATTGCAACTGGCCTCCTGGAAGGGGCCAAGATGACAAAGGGGAAAATTGGGAGAAATAAACTTGCTTGCTTCTATGTTTTTTACTTTTAACTTTTAGCTTTTAAATTTTAACTTTTACTTTTAATTTTTGATAATTTAATCTTTATTTTTAATTTATCTATTTTTTAATTTAATTAGATAGAACTGATTTATTTATGTATAGATAGTGAAATTGAGATGTATAATTATAGCTGGAAGTGAATGGAATGCCTTAACTTTTGTTAATTTCCTAATAAAACATAAGCTATTCACAGTTGTGCTTATAGGAAGTGTCAGAAAATTGTGGACCGTGATATTTTATCATCCACCAGATAATCTCATATGTCTTCTAACATTAGGAAAGTACAGGAGAACCTGTGATTTTGGCGTAACCTACAGCCTGGAATATTTTATTGTCATCAGAAGTAGTAAGTCTGACAGGGCCCAATGTCTGAAGGATTTGGGACAATTCTTCCTACTTACAGATTTGGGTTCATAAGTTGTTGTCTCTATATTTTACTATAGGAACTGTTGTAACTGTGCTGTTTTAGAAAAGTTACAAGGGGAAAAATATTTGAAAAATGAGATAATATTCTTTATTGGGAGATAAGTACATTAGTTTTAAACCTATGGCAAAAAGCAAAAATAGTTCAGATTTAAACAAAATGAACTCAGATTTAAACAAAAATAGCTAATCTGTAAAAAAATTGAAATTAACCCAAATCTATTGTAAATTAATATAAATTCATTGGGTTCTAATTTTGTTTAAATCTGAGTTCATTTTGTTTAAATCTGAATTATTTTTGCTTGTTGCCATAGCTTTTAAAACAACTGTATTATATAGTCATTGTGAATCTTTGATAACAGGAACATGATTACATTGATAACTTGGTTATATAGTGAAGGGGGTGACTTGATCCTGATAATGAGTCAAGCGCCAAATTTAAGTATCCACCGTAAGGGATCATCATTTGTTCATATTGTTGGGTTTAGAAAAACAAGCCAACTTCCTAGTTTGGCTTCAAGTCACTGGTAAGTCAGGTTGCGGGTCGCAAACCTGCTTAATTGGAACCTTGCTGGTGGGTTGAGTCTGCTGTTTTAACAGAATTAATACTGTATGGCAACAGTATGATATTTTGCTCTTCACTTAATAGAATCAAACTAGGGAAAGGATTTGGACTATCAACTCTTTATTATATGACTGATATTGAGATTGGCCCAGCTGCCCATGTTTATCTGAGTTAGCTCACAACGCTAAAAGAGACTGAAGTAGCTTTAGGGTGTTGCAGCAGGTGGCCCAAACTTGGGTGTGTGTGGTTTATGAAGGAAGCTCACTTGACAACTTTCACAGCTTAGTATTCTTTCTGATGCTGTACAACTATCCCTTGGTCTGAGCGGAGTAGCTATCTACCTGGACCACATTCTAGGGCTAGCTATCCTGACTGGCTACTAGTTGGTGGAGGTGATTGTTCCTCAATCAGAGCTACTCTAATACAATAGGCTCAGAGCCTTTTATCTTAAAGTGCTTGGCCTGGCGGCCCAGTCCATGGTGAACTCTTCTAGAAGTGTTTCATATGATGGCCCATATGATGGTCATTGTTCTAGAATATAATTAAAGTTTAGAATAGTAATTATTATGAGAAGCATGTTTGAGGTGGTTGTTGAGGTGGACTAATTAATTGCACAATATCTGCATATTTCACTGTTAATTAGGAATAGGAATTTTGTTAACGCCAGGATATGATTTGATCATTATTTCATTATTTCCATAAACCTTCCGCCCACATTATTTTGTTGAAAACATTCCTAAGAGCAATTAACTGCTGACCCATGTTAATTGATTGAATCTGTTAATTAGTCAATATCCAGAAATCCTGACACATAGTAAAATGAGAAATAATATCTCCTTTCTCATTATTATTATTAGCTAGGGTATGTTTTTATTGCTTTTTTGAGTTCTCTGGGGTCACTTTAGTATACCATAGTTGTATAGACTACTTTTTATTATTAAAAGTATTCAGTGCATCACGTACTGTTAATTAAAAAAGTGTCAACTTCCAGTAGTTGATCAGACAAAAAACCAAATTCTCACTTTACTTAATAGTCGACTACCCGGAAGTCAAATTCACCACAGTTGCTGGATCCCTTTAAACTTTATTGTATCTTTTAAGGAGAATATTTTAATAAATATAAATCAACTTTGATTTACTAAATATATTAAATTGATCATACTTTTGTTGTTTATGCCACATCATATCCTAAGCTACAGTCTGTGATTTCGCACTGGATGACAGGTGGGTGCCTATATTTTCCAGATGATAAACCCATCTTCACCCGGAACTAAACAAAAATTCATATTCTTCATATTAGAGAATCCACAACTTTGGACTAAAGCCAATCTTCCCACATGAATATGTGAAGGTCAGTATATAGTCCAAAATGTTACCACCCCCTAGTGGCAAGGAGTCAAGTGGTCTTCCAATGTTTTGTGGTGACCCAAAGCAGTATATGCCAGTATCCAATAAATCCACAAGTTCTGTTTGTCTTGTTTTTATTGGTACCTTTGCTGGCCACGCCAGAGAACAAATTTTATTCAAGCTACATCTCATGACATTAAAGCAACTATGCCCTTATTAACAACTGGAGGTTAAACCAGGCTTAGCAAACTTGATCCACAGGTTAGAATCACCCCCTTTGTCCTTCAAAGCCAAGCTTATAGCGGGAAAAAATTTAGTTGCATTAGCATCAAACTTGGCGAAGGAAGATGAAATAACTGGTTTGGATTTGAACCAAAAGATTTTTGAATCCATGATATTAGAATACGGCACCAGCTTTAAAGGATGCCCATGCCGCTGTTAACCGGCTTGGTGGATGAAGGTTGAACCCCCATCAAAAAATATTTAACACTATTTAAATATAATTTCAACTATCGCTTTGGTAGACCAGGACAGGTTTAGCTGGGTTGAAGCATTATTGGGTTAGAGTAGGGATGCTTCGGCTCAGCCCCGGCTAGCTACCGGCTTTTGGCCGCTCCAGTTAGAACGGAACTGTTTAATATTTAAGGACATTGAAAAACTTATTTGAGAGATTTGGCCAAGAGCCAGAAACTGGCTGGGGCTTGGTCGAAGCAGTCCTAGGCATAACCGATTCGCTTGTAGCCCCAGCTGAATATGTGAGCTAGCTCTTAAATCAATGAAACCATCATCTTTCTAGTGGGTGTATGGAATGGATAATAGACCTTTGGAATGCAATCATACGCCATCTCAATGGTCATCTTATAATAGATTTATCTTTAAAGTCATACAATAGAAATGATCGGTTGCTTAAAAGATGCATTAAAACTTTAATTTACAATTTATAGATGCTTCATGGCAAGAGTAAAGCTGATGGATTAACTCCAGCATACACCGCTCCTTTGCAATATCTGTCCATGCAAGTATTTCAACCTTAAAGCAACACAACTTAAAGGTCAGAAGCCAAGCTGTTGCGGAACTTTACCTGGTATGGATATAAATTTCTCTATGCAACCGTGGCATCAAGCCCCGCTGCTTAGACCCCATAGCACGATCCACCTTTCTTCTAAGCTGCCATCATCAACTCCTACTCAAGCCAGTTAAACCTGAATGGCATTGATGCTATCATGCACTTCATAAACACTATAAATACCCCATCTCACCGATAGAGAAGCAGAAGATGTACACAATAATAGACAACGCAATTGACAACTCGTACGGATTTAAATCTTTCCCGGAAAACTTTGACTCCCAACCCATCTCGCCTTCAGACCTGCAAGCTGCCCTGATGAACCACGTCGAGGTCAGTCACTGTGTGGTGGTCCCTCAGAAATCCACTCCAAAGGCCTACGTTGCCTTGAACCAAGCAGCTGGCCAGACAATCAAGCAAACCATGTATGAACTACGCCAGTTTATCAACTCAAAGCTCCCCCCTCCCTGGCCTCTAAACTGGAGCTGATCCACATTGCAATCTCGTCTAAATACACTACCCTGGAAAAAATGCAGAGTGTTGTTTATAAGCTGCATGCCATTAGAAAGACAATAAAGCTATAATAGAACATTTATAAAATCTGTTTTTTTACAAATAACTCTATTTTATGGATCCCTGCTATCACAAAGCATAAAGAAGCTAGTTATCCTTGTCAAAACAGCAAGGTCAACCCCGTCAAGGTTCTGCACAAGAGGATCTGTGACCCCCAAACCAGCTTCCCCATGAACTGTAGCCAAATGCAGAAGTCAACTTGGATTACCAAACCAGGAATCAAGAACCAATTACAATCTTATCTCAGCAGTAGCTTGATTTGGCGCTTTACTCCTTATAAGATCAAGTCACCCACTGCCCAATCCAACTGATTGATCATCACAATCTTATTCCTTTTAAAATGTTGAACCTCAGCTATATAATACACATATCTCAATAAAGATAATTATATAGTTTCAATCATTTTTACCTTGTAACTCTGCTAAAACAGCACTTTACAACATTGGTAGCACAGGTAAGCTCTTCATCTCACTTTCTCTACAAAATTCCTCCTGTTGCCCATACCTGCCATGGTCAACAAACATTCAAAATAATAATGTCTGGGCTTCCCATGGACTGGACGCCCTACACACTGGGAACCAAAATACCAGAAGGATATGTCCTTTACCAAAACATGTTAATTCTGGTCCCCACTGTCAGCGCAAGGGTTCTTTCAAGCACCCTCCTCTACTCCTTGAACAGATGATGAGAACATAATTCCTGTTTACATAGCTCAGCAACTTCACAGTGTGGGCTTAGAGCTGTTTGCAGGAGCCAACAACAACAATGCCATGACATGGATTCAACCTGCACAGAACAGATTGACACAAATGGAGTGCCCAACTTGTTTCTGGATTGCATAAATATCCATTTTTCTGACCCATGATGAGGCCACCTGGTGAAATAAGCGGCACAAGGATCAGAGAGAGAGGGATTAGACACCTTCAAACAAGGCTTCTTGGTAAGGTTTATCACGGTGGATACCACCCTCATGATTATCTGACAAGTAAAGATCTTGATATAGACTGGTACAGTAAGGGAATTAACAGGAGCCAACAAGAAGCTGTACATATCCTAGCCTTCAGAGATGGTGATGAGGAGCGCCTTTTGGGGAAGCTTCAAATATGGAATTAAGAAAGAAGAGAAGTATATTTTATTAGATAATACTTTAGACTTATATAGCTTTGGCTGTGGTGGAGATTTAGTTGGATCAAACCTAGGGGTTGGCCATGTGCAGGATAGGTTTGAGTCACTGGATACTTGGATAGTCATGTGATATTGCTTGGGTGCCATTTCCAGTATGTCAAACTTTATATTGGGAGGGCACCAAATCAGGCAATGACTGGATGTTAAGTGGGTTGGCGGTAGCCAGAGTACTTGTATATCCAGATCCTTGACACCCCCCTTAAGAGGTTACTCTGATACATTAGGAGGGGACTTTGTCTAAACGGCTGCCACCTGATGTTCCTAGAGTTGTTTGCTAGTTGGTACCAGTCTAGTCGAGTGTTCTCCTTTGCTAAGGCAGAGACGGGTTGTGTGGTATTTCTTGACAATAGGGGTTTTGGCACCTTGGAATTTCACTAGATATGTGTTTTGTTCTGGTCTGTACTTGATGATTCTTCCTGGTCCTCTGTGTACTGAGTCTAGCTTCTTTCTGTTTCTAGCTAGGACCCAGACAGGGGAGTCAATGGGAAGTGGTTCCTATGTGGAGGTTACCTTTTGTGTTTTGAGCCTTTTTATTTCTGCTAGTTTAGCTTTGAGGCGTATGTGTTGTATATTTGGTACTTGTTCTACTGTGGGGGGGTTTCCCTGGGGGGATATTTATGTATGGCTGCTTGTTGCGGGTAATTATTTCTGGTTTGTATCCGTGGGTTAGCTCAAACAGTGAATAGCCTGTCCCTTGATTGGTGCGGACCCGGGATACTAGTAATGCATATTTCACGTATAGTGGCCATGTGTCCTTGGCTTTTCCATCCATTATTTTCTCAAGGGTTCTGATAAGGCTGCTGTTTAGGCGTTCAACTCTGCCGTTGATCTGTAGGGCGAGGTTGTAGAATGTTTGATGTTTTGGATTTTAAATTGTTGTTTACTACGTGGCCTGATAGCTCTGTGGCTCCATAAGTTATGATGTAGTCTGGAGTACTGTAGTCAGCTACAATTGCTTTGTTAATGAATCAGTTTATTGTTTCTGATTTGTGATCCTTTGTTACACAGCATATAGGCCAGTGTGTAGCAAAGTTGATGGCTACAATTAGAAAACGTTGTTTTGTCTTTTTTTTCTGGGAAGGGGCCCACAACGTCCAGTCCCCAAACCATGAATGGTTCAGGGTCTGTTACTGGGTTAACTGTTGGCTGGAGAGCCTTTGTGTTGGTGTATTTCTTGCACACTGTGCACTTTTTCAGAACATCAATTATATCTTGTTTAAGATTGGGCCACCATACTATCTCTTTTAATGTGAGATATAGATTGTGAGCCTTTGTATGTACTAGTGATGGTGGTGTCAACTCTTTGTGCAAGTGGTATGTAGGGAAAATGTTTGTCATTAATTATTTGGTATACAGTGCCATTTGATATATGAAAATATTTTTTGTTCCTTACTAATGTATTGTGGGTCAGTGGATGTGTTGAGGGGTCTTTTACTTTGATTTTATACTCAGTATTATAAAAGTTTGGCCAGTCAGGGTCAAGGTGGTCAGGATGATCTTCTCTTGGCTGACATAGACTAGAGAGTGTCAGCTGTGACCAGATCTGCCCCTTTTTGTATTAGATGTCCAAATTGAGCTGCTCCAGCAGGGACATCCATTTGGCTTGTTGCTGTGTGAGTGCATTATGAGTTTTAAAATAGATTAAGGATTTATGGTCAGTTAGTACTCAGACCTTTAAATGCTCTTCTAGATAACATCTCCATTTCTTTCATGTGTGGTATATTCCTAGAAATTCCTTATTGTTTATTGGGTATCTCTGCTCAGTGTTGGTTATTTTTCTACTTTTGTAGCATACTGGCAGGAAGTCTTGCTGCCCTGGCTGGCAGATGTTTAGGACTATGCCAACAATGGTATTGCTGGCATCTGACTCTAGCTTGCAGCACCAGTTGTTATTAGGATATTGCAAGATTGGTGCTTCAATCAAAGCTTGTTTTAATAGTTGGAAATTCTTGCCGCATTCTGGTGTCCAGATGAATTTATTTTTGACATTACCTTTGGTTAGGTCAAGGATTGGTGCGGTTAGTTTTCTGCAGTCTTTGACGTATTTCCTTAGGTAAGCTACCATACTGAGAAAGCATCTTACTTGTTTCACAGAGGTGGGGCGTTGCATGTTATTTATGACTTTTATTTTATCTGGGTCTGCTTTGATGCCACCGTCAGAGACAATGTGGCCCAAGAACAGGAGTTCCTTTTCCATAAATTGGCACTTACTAGGATTGGCGTAAAGTTTGTGCTTTGCAAGTCAATTGAGTGGTTTGCGGACATGTGTTAGGTGTTCCTTTTTTTTGAGAATATAATGATATTGTTGAGGTAGCATAATGTATTTTAGAGGCCATTTAGTGCTTGATTCATCATGATGACAAATGTTGTGGGAGTGTTGGTCATCCCAAAGTTCATTTATTCATGTTGCCCAGACATCTCTGACTGGTACAACGAGCCCATAGGGTGATAAAGGAATGATCAAGCAAAGAAAAAAGGGACAGTCTAAGGGGGAGGGGTCAAGGAAACCGGAGGGCCTGGGGTAAACCCTTGAGGGGAGGGAGGAGGAGGGGCAAGGGGCATCTGGACCCCTTCTGAAAGGACAATGGCTGTCTTTTTCTGCTCTGGAAAGAGGATCAAGCCAGGGATTGATAACCATTCTTCTGCTAGCTTCTGGCACAATGCACTGAATGGGTTGCCAAAGAAGACCTGGATTATAATCCACCCAAGTTTATGGGCTATGAGAGAGTTTGGAGCTTGTGCTGGATGAGGAGTGGAGACAAAGGATTTAATGACATCAGAGTGGATTACCCACAGAGCGGTGTGGAATACTGCCACCCGGAAGGACTCAGGAATTTGGGAGGGGGTGTCAATGAAGAACCAGTCTACTTCCATCCCCTCCATGGGTGTAGAGTACAGGCGCGCCAGCCAAAGAATTGTGCAGGAGGTTTGCCATACTCTTATGCTCTGGGGCACTCAAAGAACCAGTGTTTCACTGTGTTGTTTGCCCCGCATCTGTTGCAGACGGGATTTGGGCAATTGCTGTGGTCATCTGTACAGTATATCCTGCAGAGAACCTTCCATGTGTTGGTCCGCATCTTGAGATTAATGATGTCCTTGTGGCAGTACTGCCATAACAGGTTTGCCTTGAGGCTGGTGTTGTTGTGTGGGAGTACCTCCAATATTTCTGGCACTGCCACTGGCCTTGGGGGTTCTGGGATGGGTGCCCCAGGGTGAGCGGGGAGGCCCATGAACATTGGGCACCACACCAGTCCTGCCCTGCCTCTATAGGCAGCTGAAGGTCTGAACAAGCTAATACTCCAAGATTATTTGTAAGCTGAGAGCATTACTTTCCAGAAAGGATCCATCCCTTGGGGGCCTCTTTCAGTTGTTACCCTTGACAGCCAGTTGTTAAGGGTATGTTGCTTGTGAGCTGGGTTCAGGCCTAGAGCCCTGGCCCATTGTGTCCTAAAGGCGTTAGTCCAGTGGGGTTCTGTCACCTGGGCAGAGATTACCATGGACATTGTGAGCCCAAAGATCTTGGCTGAGGCCCTGCACACATTGCATAAGCCCAGCCCACCCCTGAGCTTGTTACCAATCAACCTTGTGGTGGCAATTGGCTGAGAATCTGGTCTCCACAGTGTGTGTTGAACAATCTTATTGAGACTCCAGAAGAATTTTTTGGATAGAGGGAAGAACTGTGCAGTGTACCAGAATTTTGAGTACCCAAGTATATTTACTAGCTGAACCCAGCTGATCTGGGTCACCAGGTTGCACTGCCAAGAGGACATGGATTGGGAGACTTCACTAAGGATGACTGATTCCATTACCTGTGTATCAAAACCTCCCACCTTGACCCATGTGCCCAGATAGCACACCAGGTCCCTGGTTGGCTTTATGGCAAGAGGGGGTCTAAAGCCTGGGCTCCCCAAAATGATGGCCTAGAATTTATTGGTGTTCACTTTGGCCTGTGAGAGTTCAGAGTAGTCCTTGAGCGCCTTTATGAAGATGGACACATCACTTTTTGAGGCCAGTCCTACAATACAGTCATCAGCAAAGGCCTTAATTGTGAATGGGTTCTGCCCATATGTGCACAGGCCCAACAGTTTGCTGCTGAGGTGGCAGATCCATGAGTCAATGGCCAAGTTATAGAGAAGAGGGCTGAGGGGGTCACTTTGTCAAAGGCCTCAGGATAAGAATATCTCTTCTGTCTCCCCATGAGCCGTTGCCACTTGGATAGATGATTCCTGTAGAAGGGACTTCAACCATGCCCTAAAGGTTTCAGAGACCAAGTGAGCTGAGAGGCACGCGTCAAGGTATGGCCATGATACCCTGTCATATGCCTTCTCTTGGTCCAGGAAGATATCAATGTCATGCTGCCCTTTGTCCCACAGTATATTTGTGAAAGTGTTCACATTGTCAGCAATATTGCGGCCCAGAGTAAACCTGTGTTGGTTAGGGTGTGTGGCAAGAGGGATTATTTTTGCACATTCTAGCCGCCAGGATTTTGCTCAACAGTTTCTGATAAGTGTTCAGGAGTGTGATAGGCCATCAATTATTCAGCTCTACTCTAGATCCCTTCTTGTGGAGCAGGACTGTCAGGCCATTGCCACCACCTGGAATGGTTGGACCATTTCTTAGCGCCACATTAAAAACGTCTAGAAGAATTGTACTGAATAAGGCAAAATGATGCCGGTAGAATTCATATATCAATCCATTGGGCCCAGGGGCCTTCAGTTTTGGTGCCATGTGGATGGCTTCTTCAAGCTCTGCCATTTCAATGGGGTGTTTGAGATATTTCATTTTGGGGGTTGCTGGAACCTCCTCTAGCCATTTTCTGAGGGGCATAGGATTTGGTTCCCCTTCTGAGGCATATAGGTTGCTGTAGAAAGTGTGGGTTGTGGACAGCACCCCTTCCTTTGAAGTATGTGATATATCTTTAGCAACTACCTCAGATAATGTCCCCTGTGCGCTCCTAGTCTTGTAGATGGAGATAAAGGCCTTGGTGGGCTGTTTGCCCTTAATTGCCAATGAGGTTGCAGCTTGAAGGTGAGCCAGGTTTGCGCGGTTTTGCTCAATTCTGGCAAGTGTTTTGCAGGCTGCTTGCCAGGCAGCCGTCCAGCCTGCATTTTTTTGTTTTGGCAGGTTTGCCTCCAGGTGTCTAATGGTATTGGTTATGCGTTGTTTGTAAGCCTTCTTAGCAGTCATGAGTCAGGAGGATTCCTTTCAAATCTGTTCCTTAACATTGGCTTTAATGGCGGCCCATTGGTCTGCCCGCCCATGTTTTTTTGTTGATCTCAAGGTCCACGCTATTGATCTGCCAATCCATTGTTGGTTTGAGTTGTTGGGGAGCAAGTGTGATTGTCTTGTTGCGCATTCTACATGGTCTCCTAACCTAATAGTGGCGCAGAGGAGTCTGTGATCAAACCCAAGGATGTCCACTGGCAAGTATGGAAAAGCCACGGCTGCCAAGCCCAGGGAAATGAATATATAGTCAATGTGAGAGGCAGAGAACTCAATTGTTTCCACAGGGTTAATCTGAGTCATTATTGCGGGGTATCCTGCCTCAAAATTTGCAATGTCAATAAGTCCCAAGCCTTGCTGACAGTCCCCAAACAGACCAGAATGGTCTGGAAGGGGCATGAATGGAGCCATGTCTGCTGGCAGCAGCCAAGAGTTGAAGTCCCTTACAAAGACAGTTTTTGGAGGGAACTCAATCTGCTTGAGTTAAGAAAAAAAGGTTGCTTTATCCTTGTGGGCTGATGGGCCGTAAATAACTGCAAAGGTGAAATTTCCACTTCCACTATCAATATCTGCCATTTGTAGTCTGCCGTCAAAATATGTGCATTTGTTAGTTGCTTTGATTGATGATCCCCATCTGATCCATATGCAACATTTTATGGACCAAAGGGTGGTTTGGAGTAGCATGAGCCTCTGAAAACTGGGCCCAGCCTCAGAGCTGCAGTTGACTTCAGTCAAGCCAACCAGATCAGCTTTGAGGGAGAGCAGGATATTTCTTTTCTTTGCCTGGAACTGTGGATGTGAAAATCCTGCAATGTTGAGGGTCCCTATTTTAATTGTGGTTCCAGTAGCCACTATGCCAATGTGACCCCACTGGAGGTAGGACCACTATTGTTATTGGCCGCTGAGTCTTTGGGTTTCTTACCCACCTTAGACTTGTTTGGCTCCCCAATTATGTATGGGGATGGCTTGGTTCTTGCAGAAAGTTTAGACTAGACCTTGTGTTGTGGTCTGCCACCCTCCCGTGCGGAAGCTGTTTAAATCTGGTTGGATGAGTCCTGGTCCTGTGCATGTTGCATATTCTCTTGGGCCGCCGTAGTGGGGGGCTATCCAATAACACTTGGGCCGGGTTTTCCAGGGGTTCCTGATCCATCTGGGCCAGATTTTCCATTGGATCATCCATTTAAAGGACATTAAGAGACTGGGTCTCTTGATCATGCATTTGGGTGGTCTGAGGTGCCTCTGCTTGGTCAGATTCAGGTATCATTATTGGTTGAGACTGAGGCTGGGGTTGGGCCTTTGTATGAGCCTTTTTCTGGCACAACGTGATTAGCTTGACCACCTCATACTCAGCCATGGTGCCCCAGGCCAAGGCTACAAGAGCATTGGTCTGGGTACCAGTTGGCTCAGTATTCTGGGACTCTTTGGGGGTGTCTTGTTCTGTGGCCTGGACTCCTTCTATGGTTGTAGGGCATAGAGCCTCTCTGTGGCCAAGAGCGGAGCATAGCATGCAGATGGGTGAGGTTTGCTCTGGGAACACCTTGAACTTGCCACTCAATGTGCCATTATTTTTCAGAATGGTTGCACGGCGTGGAATGAATAAAATTATGTCATTTACATAAGGCTTGATCATGGCCATAGCCTTTGCTGTGGTCAGGTGTCCTATGTAGGGGTTTTTAAAAAGCTCAAACTGCATAATTTCCCCATACTTGGAGAGTCCTTTCTTAAGCTGGGATTCCATCTCTTTTCTGGGCATGTTCAAAGGCAGGGCCTCAAAGGACATTAAGAGTGTGGTGTCCTGGTTGAATCTGGTGCAGGTGGTGGGCAGGACTGTCTGGGTCTTCTTCCCCTTGGGATCAGTAATCTCAAGGGTTAAGAACTCTTCTGCTGCCTGATCTGCATCTTCCTTGCAGAGGAATCCAAGATCAAAGAAGTCCTTTAGAGGGCTCTGGTGAAGAGACACAGCCTTGGGATACGCTGTGGCAATTGTTTTGGCCGCCTCCTGGAACTTGGTGAGGTTGCCTCCAAAGTTGACTCTGATCCTGTGGGGTACAGAGGACTTGGGGAGGGCTCTGGTGACTTCCTGAAACCAGCGCTCAGAAGTGATAAGCTTGAGTCACCCTTAATATGGCACAAAGGGTCTCTTCTTGGTGGTTCTGGCAAAGTATGCCAGTTGGCCCATGACAGGGCATTTCTGGCCCTGGACCACCTTGGCCCAGGATCTGGAGTTGTTGGTTGCCATACCTTTCTTACCTATAATAAAAGCCTATATTAAACTTAGAATCTTATGCGCTTATCAATTGCTTTATTAATGCTTAGATTCCAAAAAGTGGAGCTAAGCTGTGAAAGAAAGGACATCCCAAAGTTCATAACTCTACATTCAAAAGTTTTAAATTGTGTACGGAACACAGTTTTTGGTATGTCCTTTTCTTTTACTTTGGCTTGGTTATAACCTGAGGTGAGGTCAATTTTAGAGAAAATTTTGGCTCTAGAGAGTCTTTCAAACAGATCCTCTATGAGTAGAAGGGATATTTATTCTTTACTGTGCTTGCATTTAGTGATCTGTAGTCTGTTACTAGATAGAGTGAACCTTCCTTTTTCTTTACAAAGAGCACTGCTGCCCCCATGGGGATTCAGACAGGCAAATGAATCCTTTGGCTAGGTTGTCCTCAATATGGGTCTTGAGGGTTTGGGTCTCCATGGGGGAGAGTCTGTAGAGAGGTGCAGGTTTAGGCATGGCTTTACATAGATCAATTTCATGTTTGATCTCCCGTTTGGGGGGTAGCTTGGTGAGTTCATCTTTTAATATGTGAGTGTATTCCTTTAAGATTGCTGCAAGTTCTGGGCATTGGATTTTTGTTGTTTGTATATTATTGTATTTTGTGTACCTCATTATGTGGAGGGTACTATCTTTGGTTAGATGTTCTGAGTCATCTTGGTTTATGATCTGGATAAATACTGTGTCTCTTAGAATGAGGTCATTGGGTTCTTTGAGGATATTAAAATTAACTCTGTTGCTTTTGATGGTCATGGTTTTTGTTTTCCAACATACACTGGGGTTCACTCAGGTGAACCAATCCATGCCTGCTACAATGACGTAGTTTATGTTGTTCATGACAAGTCCTTTGATGGACGTTTGTATGCCTTTGAGGTCAATTCTGAAGGGCGTTGTTTTGCCTTTGAGCAGAACTTTTGACTTGTCTTCCATTCTAGCGTATTTGAAGTTGGATTTGACAACTGGTATTTTGTACTTGGTTACAAAATGTTTGCTAACCATAGTGTGTTGTGCATCAGAGTTAAATAAAATTTTATGTGTATGAGATTTATAAGTGCATGGGTAGACAAGAAGTTGTATACAATCTTTAATTTTTACGTTCATAAAAATGGAGGATTGCGGGACATGTGGGATGCAAGCAGCAAAGTTTGTGCCTTGGTACAGTTTCTGGTCAGGTTGAGGGGGGAGACAGGGGCACTTAAGCCTGTTCCCCCTCCTCTTTTCCCTGTTCCTCTGTTTTAAGACCTTTGAGGTCAGATAATTTGGGGTCAGATTCATAGTGGGTTGCTGTTTTTGCATTGTTTACTTTGGCAGTGTCCTCCTTCTTGGGTCAGGAGCGGTTTGCACTTTGGCTGCTGTTGCACTTTTTACATTACAGCGCTACAATTATTTGAGATTATAGGAAACACAACATTTGCTGAAATACAGTCATATGTGAGGATATGAGTAGTATTTTATCAGAAGAGCCAGGATTGAATAGAACCATGATTACTGTCCAGCAATGGCTTCTGATTGCGCAGAAGCATTTAAGGATTAGGATAAAGGTCAACCAGATTAAAGATATATATCAGACAAGTCAAGATCAAAAGATTATTTTTATTGTGAGTGATTCATTCTTCTTATATCTTATGCAATGGTTAATTCCTGGGTACTAGCAATGTCTTCTAGGACATTCTAACACGCCCCTAATTTGGGTAATTACTAATCTAGGTTTGGCGCTTATTGCACAACAACCAATATAATATCATCATCTCACCCAGCACAGGTGATCCTTGCTGGCATGGAATAATTTAGTTACTTCAGGATCACTTCCTACTTTCCTGAAATACTGCAAGCTTAATGCTTATTAATGTGATAAATATGGGAATTTGAGATTATGGGGAATCAAACCCAGCACCTTGGTGCTCAACGTAAAAGTAAAGCGGTGCCTTGGCGCTTGCAATATTTGCCAGGCAGCGCCACAGTTCTTGCAATAATTTTCAGTTGGTGCAGAGGCGTTTGAAGTAAAAGCAGTTCAGTGCTTTGGCGCCTAATCCAGTTGCTAGGCGGCGCTGTGGCGCCTGTGTATTTTCCAAGGTGACGCGGCGGCAAATCATGTATCACTTAAGTGCTGCGGCAGCACTTATCATTGGCTAATTTAAGGTTCAGGTCAGCAGGCTACTGCTGATCCAAGATGCATATGATTGTAACTACCAATTTATGGTATTTGGTAGCTGCAATTCCTATCTGCAAGCTCTGTCATCATTGGCATCACTGTATTTTATACTACTAATTTATGGATTTTGTTGTAGCAATCCCAATCTGTGGGCTCCATCATAATTGGCATCATTGATTGGTCAAATTCCTAACAGCTGTGATTGTCATTTCTGTTGCTATGATTGGTGTTTTGGCATTTGTTGCCATTGGAGTTTTCTCTGCCGTTGCTGTTTGAGGGGCGGTTGCCAATGTGTGCAGCATATTCCATGTTTGCGCGTTTTTCTGCGCGCTTGTCTTCTGCAATGAGTGTAGTTATGGAGGTGTTGGCCTCTGGAAAGATGAGGGCAGCAAAAGAGGGTTTCATTCTGTTGATGAAAGAGGCTCTAGTGTGCATGTTGTCAGCTTGAGCTAGGTTTTGGATTTTGCGGCATATTTCCTCAAATTCATTGGCGTATAGCTGTGATGGTGGTCTTATGAGGAAGATCACTGAGATGTATTGTAATGTCTTGGAGGGATTTTTTCACGCAGAAATTGTGGGTGATGTCTGCTTTGAACTATTCCCAGTCTTCAAGCTGGTCGTGCATTTGTGAGACAACCCAGGTGGCAAACCAGTTAACTGTGGCCTCATACAGGCGCTTGCTGGCTTCCTGGACCCATTTTTTGTGGGGAATGTGGTTGGCACAGAGTTCAGCAGCTGAGTGGTCTAGCCAGTTGATGACATTTTCTTTGTTTTTATCAAAGAACTTGTTAATACCAATGTACTTGGTGTTGGTCACTTCACCTGTGATAGGCAGTTGTGTGTTTGTTTGTGGTTGAAAAGAGAAATTGTATTGAATTATCTTGGCGCATGACTTGGGCATTACCAGTCCTTCAAATACTGTGCATCCACTAGGTATATCTTTTTCAATGTTGTGGGCGCATAAGTACAACTTCCAGGTATCCTGAGATGTGGTCTGGTTGAGTATGTGAGCAAAGGTGGGCGAGTTTTGGTCAGTCATTTTCTCTTTCATGGGCGTAGTCAAAAAACTGTAGCTGCTACCAGTGATGAGGAGTGCCTTTTGGAGAAGCTTAAAATATGGAATTAAGAACAAAGAGAAGTATATTTTATTGGATAATACTTTAATTTATATAGCTTTGGCTGTGGTGGAGATTTATTTGGATTGAACCTAGGGGTTGGTCATGTGCAGGATGGGTTCAAATCATTGTATACTTGGACAGTCATGTGATATTTCTTGGTTGCCATTTCCAGTATGTCAAACTGTATATTGGGAGGCACCAAATTGGGCAATGCCTGGATTCAAGTGGCTTGGCGGTAGCCAGAATACTTTTATATCCAGATCCTTGATAATGGCTTTTGATAATCCTGCAATAAACCTCATATACTATGAAACCCTCAACCCTCATATAATGAGACATGTTAACTTGGACCAAGTGACCAATCTCCAGAGCCTGTACTGTGAAGAAGAGAAGGCGGAGCAAACACCCAAAGTGCTAAATAAGGTGCAGACCAGGAAGAGGTAGAGACCCAAGGACTCTCACCCCAAGGACTTTCATACTGCCCTCCACCTGAAAACAGCAACAACAATAAACTGCAGATATATAACGGCAATAGCAATGGAAACAATGGTCAGTCCAACTGTACTCACTTTAGAGTTACCACCACCCAATGCAAGCAAGATGAGGGAAAATCCCAGGGAGAGCAATAAGCAAGCCAAGATCTCCCCACCAACTATCAGCCTTGCCAAATGATGAGTATTGACCTGAAGATATAGGCCAGTGCCTTATGGTTCAGGTCCCCTCCGGAGATCTGGTACTCTACACTATCACCAGACACCCAAATAAACTGATATCTTACTCTTTCTGCTTCCAAGTTTTACGCTGGCTCAGCACTCTTGGAATCAGGCGCAGATTGTACCCTTGTTAACAGAAACTTTGTAGAAAAGTTCAAGCTAGCCACTAACCCTTCATGGATCAAAGACAGGGTTTTAGCTGATGAACATCACATTGCCGTTACTAGAGAGACTTCCCCTTCCCCATCACGCTGGAGAACCTTCACTACACCATCCAGGGACCTGACATTGACTCACATTGCTTCAATATGATACTTGGCTTGGATTAGTTGAGGCAAAACAGCCCCCATGTTTATTGTATTGTAACTGTGCTGTTTTAGCAGAGTTACAAGGGGAAAATGTTTGGAAACTAGATAATATTCTTTATTGAGAGATAATGATTATACAGCTATTGTGAATCATGTATAACATGAACATGATAGTGTTGATCACTTGGTTGGATGATAAAGGGGGTGGCCTGATCCTGATAATGATTCAAGCGCCAAAACAAGGTATCCACCATAAGGGATCATCATTTGTTCATGTTGTTGGATTTGGAAATTTGAGTTGAATTCCTAGTTTGGCTTCAAGTGACTGGATAATCAGATTTCAGGTCACAAACCCACTTACTTGTAACCTTGCAGGTGGGTCAAGCTTGCTGTTTTAAAAAATGGGTAACCTTGGTTCTAACTATAAAATTAGAAAGCCTCAATCACCAAATATACCCCAATACTTTAGATCAATGTTTATGAGATCATGTGTTTGCACACATAATGGGAATACAAGAAGAGAAGGAAACCTGTAAAGCATTGATTGGGAATCTTGCCAATATTAGCTCATACACCCAAAGACAATCAAGACACTTCATGCCAAAAAGGCAGAAAGATAGTTGCCTAACACCCAGAACCCTTCAAA
Source organism: Entomophthora muscae (assembly GCA_014839935.2). Classification (NCBI taxonomy): domain Eukaryota; kingdom Fungi; phylum Entomophthoromycota; class Entomophthoromycetes; order Entomophthorales; family Entomophthoraceae; genus Entomophthora; species Entomophthora muscae. The sequence goes on along the minus strand of QTSX02000056.1, from coordinate 198,387 downwards.
GAGGCTCTATCAGGGCTCTCTCCTGAAAAGTACATGCAGCACTGTGGGGGTTCAGTTCTCTAGTCCCCATTGTGTATCTGGGGTCAAAGCTAGGGACTGTCTGGAAGGATTTGTCATTCTCTAGTTGGTGTGATAGAAATTGTTGGATAGTAAGAAGCAGCCTCTAGTTGGTGAGGAATCACCACTTAGATCCACATAGAGTTGATGACTAACCACCAACAAAGCTTCAAATACTGTTTTGTGAAATTTCCAAAATGATACACTAGGGTTAAGCAAAATGATTAACCCTAACCAAAGAAGCCCAAGATAAATAACCTGGGAAAGCATCAAAGAATCTTTAGCGTAAAATTCAAGACATTGATATGCTTCAAATGTCTCAGCTTTGGATACGTTGGTGAAACTCCTAAATTTGTGGGCATCATATTGACTTTGGCCAGAGGTGGCAACAAAGTACCAACAGTGGGACCCCATCTTCCCATAATGATTCTACTAAGAATTAAATTGTGGGGAATGTAGCACAGCAGGCTGACTATAGGATGCATTTCAAAATAAGATCAGACCAGAGGATATTTGATTTTTATTGAGTAAATTTTGGGAGGACTCAACTCTTAAAGTTAAAACAGTGAAAATTAATCAATATGTATCAAAATCAACTAAGCAATACCACCTGGATCCTTATCTCCTATCTCTTCTGCATTGTCAAGTGAATACCTGGTCCAGTTTTCAAAGAACCCTTGTGTGACCAACTTCTGATGACTGTTCTGATAAATAAGGTCATATCTGGTGACTCTCATATTACAACAATTTATCAACGTCAGCTTGCAAGGGAAAATTGAGTGCACCTGGCCAACTGGAGCAGCCTTAACCCATTTTCAATCAACTTTCTGATTTATATCCACCAAATCAGTTAATTTTGTTAATGGGTTTCCAGAATTTTGAGCTTTCTTTTTGGGCCTATAATTCCTGGCATTATGGAATCTAATGTGACAGTTGGGGTATGTTGCAAGACTGGAGCTTGTATTTGGCTTGCGTCATGGAAAATTCTTCCAAGACTTTTCCTATTAATAGACAAGCATCCCCTCCATGTACCTGAATCTCAGCTGGGGCTAAACCCTATGAGAGCTTATACCAATCTTTCAAGAGTCTAGTGGACTCAAACTCAATGAATTCCCTTCCTCTATCTATCATCTCAAGGTGTCTAGTTAACCTTTCCCACTCTTCCCTTGAAGTTTTACTAGTAGCAAGCCTTTGACAAATTTGATAATATTTACCCTATTCCTATTGACTAGGGAAGAATATTTTGGGTAGATTATTCATGGGAAGCAATGCATAACTTGGAAATATGGGTAGGATTCAAAATGAGCGTTTTTTAGAAGAAATATCCCCTTAGAAACCTTATGCATTATGGCCCAGGTGATATAGAAAACAATAGGGTTTTGCCAATACTTGGGGTCCTAAAGAATTCTCTTGGACTCCTTTTACTTGGTCTTTTGCTCCTGCTCCTTATTCCTGATGTTGCAACTGAACCAATGAGGATTCAGTATTTGAATTGGGGAAGACAACAGTCTAATAGAAAGGACAGGAATAATAAGAATAAGGTATTGTTTATTATAGAATACTGCAATTAATATACTATATGGGAAAAGCCACTGAGCCACAAGGGGGTGGCATGGTGGCATGTTACATGTAAGGATTGGAGCCAAGGAATAACTTGTGTGGGATCAGTGGGAAAAATTGGTAGCACTCCTAATTAAGAGAAAGTACCTGTTGTTTGACATTGTCATCATATTGGTCCATGTTGTTAGATATGTCAAGGGGCAACTCATCAAGTGCCCCCTGTGTATTGTGAGATACATTGGCAGGCAAGTCTGGAGACTTGGTTACAACACCCCTCCTTGCCCCCTGCTTGTCGTCAGACACCAGGATTAGAGTTTGTGGGAAATCTGGGAAGGTCTGCACAAAAAAAATTTGTGTGCGGATGGTGCGGCAGGGGCGCAAGCAATTGTGGTGAAGCTTTTTGGTGTTCCCTTGGGTGTCCTCCAGCTGATAGGTGTGGTTGTCATAGACCGCAGCTATCTTGAAGGGCCCCAAGTGGTTGGGTTCTAACTTGGCTGAATTGGGGTTGAGGGTATAGACGGGGTCACCTACGGCGTACCTGGTCTTGAGGTGTTTTGTCACTCCCTCAATTTGCTTTTGTTCAATATCTTGGGCTTTGGCGCTTCACTGGCTCAGAGAAGGGGTAGGCAACAAGGGGGGTTTCATGGAAACTATGGATTGTAATGTCCCTTGCTCAACTCCTGCCAACCCATTGGGCATCCTAAAAGACAGGGTGCTGGGACTGAACCCAGTGCCCCTGTTGACTCTCGCTTGTAAAATGAGCAGTGCAGCGGGTATATGTTCAGTCCATGCAGTATTAGGATGTTCCTGTGAGAGTTTGGCAATCAACTGAAACAGGGAGCCATTTAATTGCTCTACCCGCCCATTGGCTTGCGGATGATATGGAGTTGTGACTATTTGTTGTAGGGCATTTTTGGCACAGTACAATTTCATGACATGTCCAAAAATCTTGGGACCCCTGTCCGTAATGAGGCATTTGGGTTATCCAAAACAGTCTACAATTTTCTTGCCAATGAAGCAAGTGATGGTGATGGTGGTGGTGTGGTTAGTGGTTGCTCATGCTACTGGCCAGCAGGTGAAGTAGTCAATGGCTGTGATGATATACTTCTTCCCAAGTCTGTCTTTGGGGAGGGGCCCAACAATGTCAAGGGCCCACTGCTTAAAGGGTTTCATGGCCTTAATGGGTAGGACAGACTTGGGAGGTGAAGGCTTTAACGTATTCTTTTCACACAACACACATGTCTCAAGGAGATCCAAGATGTCTTGGTGCATACACGACCACCAAACCTAATTTTTCATGATTTTGAAGAGGTTGCGTCCTCTGACATGGCCCAAGGTGCAGTGGTAGTGCAGTATGGTGTCTCCTTGCTGTGTGATAGGAATATAGGGTGTCTTTTCTCCTGTTTCTGTGTGGCGGCAGACATTGCCTGCATTGGTAGTGAACTGATTTTCATTGTCCTTCAGTTTGGAGATGATTACCAAATTAAGACCTTCATAGTGGGTTGCTTCAGGTTGGAGGTAGAGCATTGGCCAATTGGGGTCCAAATTGTTGTCCCTGGTGATGGACACTATATAGAGCCTTGAGAAAGCGTCAGCTGTGAAAAGTTTCTTCTCAGGCTTGTACTTGATACACAACTGGTAGGGGGATAGGCGCTTGACCCAGCCTGCCTGGCAGCGTGTCAAGTGGGACTGTGTGTTGAAGTACTGGAGCAACTTGTGATCCGTCAAGACACGGGGTGGGAAGGTGGCCCCTTCCAAGTAACAGCACCACTTCTCAATGCAGTGCACAATTGCTGCTAGCTCCTTGTCATGAATTGGGTAACATTGTTCTGAGTCAGTGAGCTTCCTGGATTTGTATGCCACAGGGAGGAAGACGCCCTTGTCAGTTTCTACCTGCAACACGCCCCCTATGGCTCTGTCAGAGGAATCAGTCTTGAGTTTGTATTGGTAGTTTTGATTTGGAAACTGTAATACAGGCGCTGTTGTAAGTCTCTGCTTCAGCATCTCAAAGGCTTGATCTCTGACAGGGGTCCACTGGAAGTGCTGTTTAGTAATCAGGAGCTTGATGAGAGGTGCAATAAGTTCTCTGCAATAGGGATGAACCTGCGCACATAGGCAACCATGCCCAAGAAGGTACACACCTGACTGACATCAGTGGGGGTGGCATGCTGGTGATTGCTTTGATTTTGGTAGGTTCAGGCTTTATCCCTTGGGCAGAGATGATGTGCTCAAGGAATAAGAGCTCAAACTTGAGGAATTCACATTTGGAGGTCTTAGCCTTCAACTGGGTTTTCCAAAGGGTGTCAAGGACAGCACAGAGGTGTTGGAGGTGTGTGGTTTGATCTTGACTGAAGACAATAATGCCGTCAAGGTACACTATGACACATTTCCAAATCAATTCCTTGAATGCTTTGTTCATCAGCATGGCAAAGGTGGAGGGAGAGTTGGTCATCCCAAAGCTCATGACCTGGCACTCAAACAACCTGTAGCATGTTTGGAAGGCAGTTTTGCTTCATCCCCTGGAGCAATGCGGACCTGGTTGTACCCTGTGATGAGATCAATCTTGCTAAAGACCTTTGCACCTGCAAGTGTATCAAACAGGTTGCCAATCAGCGGCAAGGGGCACTTGTTTTTAACGGTCACCTCATTGAGGGCGCGGTAATCTGTGACTAGGCAAAGGGACCTGTCCTTCTTGGCTACAAAAAAGACAGCAGCCCCATTAGGCAAAAGCAAGGGGCGTATGGAGCCCTTGTCAAGTGTGTCTACAAGGTGCTGGTGGAGGGTTTAATCTTCTTTTGGTGTCAAGAAATAGAGGGGACGCGCCTTGGGAAGCAACCCTTGTAGCTGTACAGCATGCTGGATCTCCTGGAGAGGAGGTAGTTGGTCCAGTGCTTCACTGAAAATGTATTTATACTCCTCAAGGAGAGAGGCAAGTGCTGATGGAGTTGGAGTAGTCAAGGGAAGGGCCGCGGGTGGTTCCGCGTGGATAACTTTGACTGAGCATTGCGTAAAGTCTAGTTTCCCCCTTGAAATTGTATGAGCCCGTTTCTGTGATTCTGAAAAACACAGTATTGTGCAGCAGCTTGCTCATTTTGACAGGATATATCTGAAAAACCACCCCATTTCTATTGAGGGTGATCACAGACATATCCCAGTTGATGTAGGGCCAGTTGTGTCAAGGCCATCAATGACATTGTGGCTGAGCCCTGCCATGATGGGGCCAGAGAGCTTAACCTGGATGTTCCCTATTCTCACATAGAAGGGTACTGTCTCATGGGTAATTGCCACTCTTTGGGTGTTCCCACGGGAACAAAAGGGGTAGGCCAAGTGAGTTACTTTATTTGGAGAGTAACTGGCTTGAAGTATGGGAGTGTTGCTATGAACTTGGAAGACGTCAAGGGTTTCAACTTTTTGAATGTTGTAGTTGCAGGGATTCTTTTCTAGGAGGGATTGAGAGTGAGGGTCAAGTGGGGTTATAGAACCTCTTGTAACTACAACCCCCAGGCTTTTCCCAGGTCCTCAATTTGTGCTAGCTGGAGTTCCCCTTTACAGGGGCGCTTAACCCCGTTTTCCTGTTGGTGTGGCTGACAGCAACCTACTTGGTTGTGAGCACTGCCAGGTGTGAGACAAGGTTGGGGTGGTGCATTATTGGAGCGGCAGAAACCCATTGAAGCCTGATTATTAGCCTCCACAATGGCCTTATAGAAGTCATCAATGGAGGTGCAGCAACCTACAGGAACCCACTTGCAGATATTGGGGTTTATACCATTAACTATCAAGGTAAGGAGCATGGTGTTCCTGTCAGTCATGGCTTCTGGGGTGGCGGCAAGAGCTTGCTACCAGGCAGCAAAATATTCAGGAACAGAACCAATCTGTTTGATAGCCAGGAGGGGAGTCCCTACCACAATGGGTAATAATATCTTGCTGTAGCAGGACTTTGCGGCATCCCTGAATGACGCCCAGGTAATTTCTATTTCTTGACTGGCCCAGGTGGTCAACTAAACTGCAGCAGGTCCTGTAAGACAGCCTGAAGCAGTGGAAACCCACATAGGCTCAGGTACCTGGCATACACAGAGGCAGGTTTCAGTGGAGTGGAGCTACTGACAATGTCAACCCCTTCCACGCCACCCTCAAAGGTTTCCAACTGAAGATTGAGCATGTGTTGTAACAGGTCTGACTGGGGTGGGGTGACACTAGTGTTGTGCTGCCCAAGGCGGAGTCAATTTTACACACTCATAAGTACCAGTTGATCTTGATAGATGATGTACCTGTCAGGGACGTCCCCCTTGGGGATTGGCGGGAAGGTTTCTTAGTAGGGAGTAGCCATACAGCCCATACTCTGTCCTTTCTTGGGGGAAATTTTCTCTTTAGGTAGGTAATCAACCTACTGCTGCTATCACTGTTGCAACTGAACCAATGAGGATTCAGTATTTGAATTGGGGAAGACAACAGTCTAATAGAAAGGACAGGAATAATAAGAATAAGGTATTGTTTATTATAGAATACTGCAATTAATATACTATATAGGGAAAGCCACCAGGCCACAGGGGGATGGCATGTTCCATGTAAGGATTGGAGCCAAGGAATAACTTGTGCAAGATCAGCGGGTCAAATTGGTAGCGCTCCTAATTAGGAGAAAGTGCCTGTTGTTTGACATTGCCATCAGATTGGTCCATGCTGTTAGATACGTCAAGGGGCAACTCATCAAGTGCCCCTGTGTATCATGAGATATGTTGGCAGGCAAGTCTGGAGACTTGGTTGCAACACTGGGCTTTTTCTCCTTTATCTTGCACTCCCCAAGCTCCTGGTTCTGTCTTTGTGGCCTTTGTAATCCACTTTTTCTAATCCCTGTCTTGCTTCAAACTGTTTTCATTTTTATAGCTCCTTGTATCAGTCTTTTTAATCTCAGATCCTTGTGTTGTAACTGTGCTGTTTTAGCAGAGTTACAAGGGGAAAATATTTAGAAGCTAGATAATAATCTTTATTGAGAGATAGTGATTATATAGTTGTTGTGAATCAAGGATAGCAGGAACATGATTGTGTTGATCACATGGTTGGATGTTGAAAGGGGTGGCTTGATCCTGGCAATGAGTCAAGCTCCAAAAACAAGATATCCACTGTAAGGGACCATCATTTGTTTGTGTTGTTGGATTTGGTCATTTGAGTTGACTTCCTAGTCTGGCTTTGAGGGGCCAGGTAATCAGATTGCGGGCCATGAACCTACTTGCTCAGAACCTTGCTGGCGGGTTGAGCCTGCTGTTTGACACCCCCCCAACTGAAGGTTGGCCTCCTCTGGGGGTAGGTTGTCAGGGAGGTTTTCAGGAGCCCAGGCGCCATACTGGACTAACTGTTGTTCTGTGGCGGGCAGGGAAGTTTTGTGTTGATTTTATCTTGCTTTGCAGGGTCTCAGGCAATCATGGTGTAGGGTTTTGTCTTGTTTGCGCTTCCTGAGTCCTTGCACCAGGTAAGTTTTATTTTCATTTACCTTTAGAATGATTGCTGGACCTACTTTATTGGGTTGTAGTTTGCTTTTATCAACTTTCATGACCCAAAATTTATCCCCAACTTCATGTCTATCTTGGATGGGGACAAAGGTTTTTTTCAGGTGTTCATTTGCTTTTTTCTGTTTGCTTGCTGTTGACCTCTATAACTTGAGGATATGAGCAAGGGGGGACTTTGCTTGGAATTTCCAGTTTAGATCCTGTTAATTATTGAATGATATTTGGCTATGTGCTGTGTACCAACTCAAAAGGGCTTTTTCTGGTGGATCTGTACACTTGGTTTTGGCACATAAGTATTGTAGTTGATAGCTGCTTATACCAGTATTCAGGTCTCCTGGCGGTGAGTTTGGCTAAGGCTTGCACAAGGCTGCCATTAAGCCGCTCTACACGTCCATTGGCCTGTGGGTGATATGGTGTTGTCACAGCATGTTTGATCCCATTTTTAGCAAGGTATATGTTGGTGTTTTTTGGAGGTCAATTATTTCCCTCCATTGGTTATCAGGAGTTCTGTCTTTCCAAACTTGCTGATTATCTCTTTTACAATGAATTGTCATACATCATTGCCAGTGTGTGCCTTTACTTCTTGGGCTACTGACCATCTTATAGCAAAGTTGATGGCGGTGATGATGTATTTCTTATCATTGTGTTTTCCTGGCATGAGGCCAATGACGTTGAGGGCCCACACCTTGAAGGGAAGTTGTGTGTGGATGGATAGTACTGACTTTGGAGGGGTTTTGATCATGGAAAATTTTTTGCATGCCTCACATTGATCTAGGACTTCCTGAACGTCACAATACAGGGTTGGCCACCAGGCCTTGTGATTAAGGAATTTATATAGATTTTGACTCTTGGTGTTTCTGAGGTCTCTGTGATATTATAGGATGGTGTCTACTTGCTGGTATGTGAGGATGTAAGAGATGGTAGTACCATTGGACATAAATCTGTGCAAGATCCTGTAGATTTCAGCAAATAGGTGTTTGTTTTTGATGACTGTTTCCTTTTTTATGTCAGTTGTACCAAGGGGGAAGCCCTTGTTTTTTTTGTAGCACCAAGAGAGGCCAGTCTGGGTTAAGCCCATTTCCCCCTCTTGTGGCATGGACATATAGGCGTGAGAGGGCGTCTTCCATGGCAAACTCGGGGCCAGGTTTGTACTGTATGAGCATATTGAATCTCTCCAAGAGCTCCATCCAGTGGGCTTGGCGGCAAGATAGATTTTCTTGGATTTTGAAGTATATGAGCAACTTGTGGTTGGTCAGTGCCGTGAATTCTTCCTGTTGTTCTAGATAACAACAACATTTGACTAGGCAGTATACAATAGCTAGCAGTTCTTTGTTGTGGATAGGGTATTAACACTCACTGTCTGTCAATTTTTGCAATTCATAGGGTATAGGCAGGAAGTCACCGTCATTATTTTTGATTTGTAATACTCCCCCAATGGATGCATCTGAGGCGTTGGTTTCCATTTGGTATTCCCTGTCATGTTTGGGGTATTGTAGGATGAGAGCTGTTGTGAGTTTCTCCTTGAGGCTTCTAAAACAGAGGTCACGTTAGGGAGTCCACACAAACTTGGATTTGGCGCCTGTTATGGCGGATAAGAGAGAAGTCAAAATGCCACAGTCAGGTATGAAGCATTATACATATGCCACCATTCCCAAGAAGGTGCGGAGTTCCAACTTGTCCTTGGGTGGTGGCATCTTGCAGATGGCCTGTATCTTTTGGCTGTTAGGTTTGATGCCGTCCTTTGAGACTATGTGCCCTAAGAAGGGTAGTTGTATGTGGAAGAACTGGCACTTGGAGGGCTTGGCCAACAGTTTGTGTTATGCCAGGGTAGCAAAGACTGCCTCTAGGTCTTTGTGGTGCTGTTCCACCGAGGGACTGTAGATAATGATGTCGTCTAGGTAGACTAGGGCATGCTTGCCTATGTGTGGAGTGAATACTTTGTTCATTGTGACCGTACAACAGTCACTATTGAGTATTGGGCCAAATAAATGCTCTGAAATACAAAGTTATCACTTTTTTCTTATTATTGTGTTGTGAATACCGCTATTCACCATGTTTTGATTTTGCCTTTGGTGGGCTATTTCAAAGAAAAATCCCTTGCTTTTGCTTTTGCCTCTCAAAATGAGTTGATGACTGAATTGGGAAGTACAATTGTTTGGTTTCTTGATCCTGCGCAGCTCACTTGCTCCACTCATGCTGGTGGCAAGTGATCCTACCGTCCTGGTAGTGTTTTGTGGTATTCTTAACCACTATATATTCCATTTCATATTCACCAATAAAAATTAAGTTATATTCACATTTTTGTCTTTGTGTCTTCTGTACTTCCACGCCTCTCTCTAGCCACAATTAGTAGAGATTATTCTTCCAGGGCTGCAAGGTAAATGCATAGCCTTCCCTGTCATCTAACTGAGACTTAGTATGAATCCAATCCTAAGGTTAGGATTTCCTGTTGTGTGTCTATGCTGCGCCTCAGAACATGACATATTGCATGTAGATAGGTTGGATTGGAAGTCTTAAGGTTAAGATTCCTGAAAACTGGATATCTAGGTTCAATAAAAGAAAAGAAGGCAAGATTGGCTGAGTCAATATGGGAGACAGGATGTCTCAAAAACAGTTTAATTAATTGGGAATATTAATTAATAAATACATGGGAATATAATTAATGAGGATTTAATTATATTGGTTAAATTGTCTTGACTATGTCAAGAAGTTTGGTTAAGGTCAACCATAAGTAAACCCCCAAATTTTGGGTTAAAAGCACTGCTTTGACAAATCCATTAGGCAGCGCCGCCGCGCTGCCTAATGGATTTGCAAAGCACCAAGGCGCTGCTATCAAATTTTTTCAGACACTGGGGCGCCACCTGGGAAAGTTCCTGGGCGCTGTGGTGGCACCTGGTTTGAGTTTCAAAGTGTTGTAATGGGTTTTAAGGAAAAAAACCATTAAATGCAAAGATAACTAAATAAAGGCAAGAATACCTAGGAATTCAGGGTTAATCAGCTGGTTCCCAGTTGGAACATCAATAGCTAAGTGTTGGGATGTTTAATCCACAGGGTTTTGATACCAGGAGCTGAGGAAGCTCCATGCTGAATTGGTACATTGGGATGAATGGATTCAGGTGTCTTCTTCCCATTGTAGGTTGATTCTTATAGGTTGAGAAATATTGGTGATCTTTTAGGTAAAGATCTAGGTTTGGATGACTCAAATGTCATAGATCACGTGAGATGAATCATAGGTTGATTCAGGAACCGGAGGGGTTTTCAGCCAAATATGCCCCAAATGGTATATAAGCAAAAATAGCTACACTTTAATAAAGATATATTGTCAATTTTGAAGCTTTCCCCTCAACTACCTTTTCAATTATTATGTCTTCTTTGTTAAATTTTGAAAGGGTCAAATTTGGAGTACTTTGTGTGGAAACCGCTGCTACCAGGAAAGAGGTTCCTACAAGTTTATTGGAGGAAGCTTGGGCAAGCTTGGAGGTCACTAAGACTGTGCCTGAGGAGTCCTTGGTGGAAGTAAAGGCTGCGTTTGAAGAGTTATATTCTGATTACTTTGCAAAAGAAGGGACTCCTGCCCAAGGAAACTAAATCTATGCGTAGGATTTCTGGAACCTGTTAGTAGGATGGTACAAAATCTTACAGCAAGTGAAAGCAAAGGCAAATTGTGAAATTGAGGCTTTAAGGGCAAGAGAGGAAAAGAGCGCTGAGATCATGGCCCGTTGGCGGGATGATAACAAAGTGTTGTCCCATAAAATTGCCTCTCTGGAGATAAAGCTCTTCAAAGCTTTGTCAAAGGAAGGTAATGGCAATAAGAGTCTAGGTCAGGATAATAGCAGGATGGACTGGTTGGACCTGTATCTGCCACATTCATGAAGGTCATAAAGGTGAAAGGGGCGTTTTTCATGCCAAAGTTGAGCACTGCACACCTGTAGGAGCCATATTTAGTGTGGAAGGCTGTTTTGGGGATGTCTTCCTCCTTAATACAAATCTGGTTGTAGCCTGTAGTCAGATCAATCTTGGAGAAGACTGTGGCTCCTCCCAAGGTGTCAAAGAGATCATCAATCAGTGGTAGTAGATAATAATTCTTTATGGTAACTTTTTTTGGGGCTTGGTAGTCTGTGACCAGACTCAAGGTACCGTTCTTCTTGGCCACAAAGAATATGGCGGCCCAAAAAGGAGACTGTGAGGGGCAGATAAGTCCTTTCTCTAATGCTTCCTTGAGTTAGGCGCGTAAGGTGTTGTCTTCATTTGGGGTCAGGCAATAGATGGGTTGTGCCTTGGGTACAGCTCCTTTGAATTGGATGAAGTGTTAAATGTGTTTCTCTGAGGGCAACCTGGGTAGAGCTTCCTTGAAGATTTCTGGATGGCAAGCCACAATTTTGTAATCCTGAGGTGTGGAGATATCCTGGTGGTCAGTGAAGTGTATGATCTTGTACTGGAAGGAGTCCCAGTTGATTTCCTTCAGGTTCTCCTTTTTGTTCAGAGTCTCTGTGATGTGCACAAAACTGTGGTTGTGTAGGAGTTGGTCCACTGAGTCAGGGTAGATCTGGTGATTGACACCTTCACGCTTGATGATCAACAGTGAGGTTGTCCAGTCTATGTGATGATTGTTCATTTGTAAACAATCTAACCCCAGTAAAATGTCAAACTTTGGGAAGTCAATGACGGGGCCTTGGATGGTAGAGTGTAGGTTCTTGAGCATGACAAAGAAGGGAGCAGTTTCCCTTGTCACAGCAATATGATGTTCATCAGCCAGGACCACATTTTTAATCCGCAAATGATTAGTGGCTAGCTTGAACTTATCTATAAAGCTTCTGTTGACTAGAGTTCAATCCTCACCCAAGTCCAGGAGTGCCAAGCCTGTGTAACTGCAAAAACAGAAAGGATAGGACATCAGTTTATTAGGATATCTGGCAATGGTGTACAGTACTGGGTCCTGCAAGGGTACTTGGATCATTGGAAATTGGTCCACGTCCTTGGGTTGGTACTCATCATTGGGCAAGTCAGGAGTTGTGTGGGGAGAGCTTGGCTTGCTTAATGCTCTCCCCGGGCTTTTCCCTCATCTTGATTGCCTTGCGTGGCAGTGATACGGAAATGAGTACAATTTGACTGGCCATTGTTTCCATTTCCATGTCTGTTTGAGCTTGTGGGTTTATGGTTGGTGTTATTCCTGTTGCTTCCAGGGGGTGGTCAAGTGGAGCGCCTGCATGTGTGAGAATCCTTAGGTCTCTCTTGTTTTCCAGTTTGTGCCTTATTAAGGGTGTTGGATGTTTGTTCTGCTTTCTCTGCCTCGCAGTACAGGCTTTGTAGGTTGATCACTTGGTCCAGGTTCACGTGTCTCATTACATGCAACTTAAGGACGTCACAGTACATGAGGTGTGTAGCTGGGGTATCAAATGCCATGTCAGATGGTGCTCAAAGTTGGAGTTCCTTGTAGGCGCAAGTGAGCTCCTTCACAGTGCCTGTCTGGTTTAGGTTCTTTACTTGGTGTATGATCATGAGCGCTGTGTCCTTAAGCACAAACCTTGCCAAGAAGTCTTGCTTGAAGGTATCCCAGTTCTTTTTGGTGTGTTCTTTGTGCCACTTGTCACACCAGGTGCTAGTGTTATGGGTCAGTTGGATGGAGATTTCTGCAATCCAAAATTGCTGTGGGCATTCCATCTGGGCCAGTTTGCTCTGGGCGGACTGGATCCATGCGGCAGCATTGCCGTTGTTGGCCTGGCAAAAGGTTCCAAGGCAGCGCTTTGCAGTCTTTGGGCTATGTAAGCAGACATGGTGTTTTTGTTGGTTGGTTGCAGAATAGAGGAGGGAGTCTGAAAGAACCCTTGTGCTGGCAGGGTATTGAATGCAGGGAGTGGTATCATCATGTTCTGGTACAGGACAAAGCCATCAGGTATCTTGGCACCAGAGGTGTATGGGGTCCAGTCTAGCAGGAGGCCAGACATAATTCTGTCAAGGATTTGTTGGCTGCAGCAAGTACAGGCAACAGGCAGAATTTTATAGGATAAGGTAGGATGGGAAACCTACCTGTGCTACCAATGTTGTAACTGTGCTGTTTTAGAAGAGTTACAAGGGAAATAATATTTAGAAGCTATATAATAATCTTTATTGAGAGATAGTGATTATATAGTCATTGTGAATCAAGGATAACAGGAACATGATTGTGTTGATCACACAGTTGGATGGTGAAGGGGATGGCTTGATACTGTTAATGAGTCAAGTGCCAAAACAAGGTATCCACCATAAGGGATCATCATTTGTTTGTGTTGTTGGATTTGGCAATTTGAGTTGACTTCCTAGTCTGGCTTTGAGTGGCCAGGTAATTGGATTGCAGGTCACAAACCTGCTTGCTCGGAACCTTGCTGGCAGGTTGAGCCTGCTGTTTCAAAACTTGGTTTTTCCAGGCTTAAAATGTCTATTTTTCCTTGCTCTATAATATAGTAACCTTTTTCACTTACTTCAGCCAGTTAAAAACATACTTTTCCTTGTTCATCCCCTCATTTTTTAGGCTTTTCCCCTTCAGTTTAACCACAGAAAACCTTGATCAAATAGGCTATGTTCTGCAGCCAATTAAAAGTCCAGATTGATTGGTTTTTATAAAATGTTTCTCTGGAGGACTTGCTCTTAATCCAGGTTTTGACCTGGCGTTGTCTTGCTCCAGGTAAGCACTGGCCCCATGTTTTGAACGTTTTTGCCTTAATTCCTGATACATTTCTCTGGGCCAACCCAATCACTTCTGCTTATGTCTTACTTAAGGGATTTTTGCACCTTTATTTCTTCAAGGCTTCTCTGTGCTTCTCTGCATTTTGTCCCCTTGGAGAAGTTCAAAACTGCCTGTTGCTTGCTTCTTGCTCCCTTATATGGTTTTAGCAAAGCTCCAGCCTTTGCCCTCAGAGTTTCTCTGTACTGTTTCCGGCTGCTCCTGCTTACTCTTACTAAATTAACAGCTTATAAATTCAAAGTCTATTTTATTTAATTGTTTCTTTCTTTTCTTATCATTTTTTCTTTTCCTCAATTATTTCTTAATTATCTCTTTCTTTTTACTTCTTTTCTATAATTAAATTTCCAAGTCTGTACTTCTCAACTCCTAGTCTTCTTCTGATGATCTTCTCTCATTTCTTCTGCTCCTTCTTCCAGTCATTTTCTATCATATTCTTCTTCTACTAGTCCCTCTCCTTTGGAAACCTTTTTATTCCTTTTCTGCTAGTCCTTCTCTGGTTCAACCACAACTTTTCCTTCTCTGTTCCTTCTCCCTATGAATCACCATGGATTCTTCTCTGTTCCTTCTCTGTATGGACCACAAAGGTTCTGTCCTTCTCTGGATAAACCACCAAGGTTATGTTCTTCTCTGGATGAACCAACTAGGCTCTGTCCTTATCTGTATGAAACACCTAGGCTCTGTCCTTCTTTGTAGTCCCCATCACTAACACCTCAGACTCAGTTAATAATTCTCCACAAGTGAGTTAGCATTCAACTTGGCCCCCATCAGTGATCTCCACTTTATGCTATAAGCCAGAGACAATCCTCATGTCTGTGCAGTTGTTTTTACTCACTCAAGTGGTGATCTTGAGCTTTCAGTTGCAAAGCAACCAACTTTACTTCCCAGAAACCTATCAATTACCAAGTTCTGAAGCTGCTCCCTGGAAAACTACCTTAATAATGTTCCTGGGCATATCCATGCCTCTCTGGTGACTTCATGACCTCCTTGAAGTTACCAGGAAGACATATAAAGGGAAACCTTACCCCCAAACCAGATAAATTTTGCCACCTGTAGACCTCCCAAAGGTGGCCTTAGGATCTCAGAGCTATCTCAGCCCATCCTTTTCTAAGCCACAACTTATCTACTAGTTTGGAGGGCAACTGTGGATAGTTTAAATCCCTGGTGATTGACTCCCTGGTACTCAACACTTTTTCAAGTACCAAGGAGTCAAGTGCTGCATATGTGAATCTATTAGTATTTTTGGCTTAACTGATTTTAAGCTAATTTTTACTAGTAATATAGGGGTTAAAAACCAAAAACCTAGTTTAAATTTACTTAAATTCAACTACATTTAATAATTTAGTTAGCTAAAATACCAATTTAAGGGGCAATTTATAAGTAAATTTACTAATAAAAATGAAAAAAACTTGTGTTCAACACCCTAAAACAAAAAGTGGTCAGTTTGACACTTTTTAAGCCAAATCCATATTTTATTAATAATTACTTATGCACTTATATAAAATTTGTTATTTACTATTATATTTTTATTATTAGTGTCCATAGTTGTCAATTAGGCTCCCAAGCACCACTATACTGGATTTAGTGGTATAGACATTAATTAAATACCCCACTTGTTTTACATTGTGTCATTTCTGGGTTTGTGGATTAAGTGGTGCCACATAATTTAAGCCCAATTTATTAAGAGATTTCATATGTAATTTATAAAAAACAGAAACTTGACTCCCCCTCTGTTTGACTCTATCCACTTGCCACGCAATCAGTTTTGGATTTAACTAATCAAAGGCTCAGAATTAAGGCTAAATTAATAAGTGACACACTATGAACGCCACTCAACACCCATCCACTTGACACTTTAACTTGGGGATTAGTACAGAGAGCTTCTTAACGTTTTAACTAACACTATGGTAAATAAGTCACTCCCAGCTCCTCACAGCATAAATTAAACACTAATAAACACCTTCCTACTCATTTACTTTTTTAACTTATGTTGTATTTTTTATTTTTGAGCATATGAAACTGCCTTGCTTTTGGGTTAACTTTTGAACCTGTTTTAAATTTAAGCAAGTTTTATATGTAAAAAATAGTAAATTTTATTTTTCTGCTCAACTCTGGAATACTTGACAGTGAGAATTCAGCTTTTCCCAGCTGATCAACAGTGCCAAACTTGACACTTTACTATGTTTTGAATTTTCAACTCCCAATAAAAAAATTCCATATGATAATTTTTTTATTTTTTTGCAATTATAATCTACTACTTTTCCTGCTACTCTCCATATAATTTTCATATATTTTTTGATTTTTAATTATACTTTTACATTGGTTTAGAACTAAGATGTTATGCTGAACCTAACATCTTTGATGCTTCATCATAAATTCACTTATTTTCTATGTTTTAACCTTTATATCTATACTTTGAGTTTCTATTTTTCTTCTATTTACTTTTTTATGTCTTTTTCTTGATAAATAAAACTTTATTTGCATACTTTTCATTTAACTTTTACTTTGCTTTACCTCTGTGTTTCATATCTTTCACACTGTTTTATTTACAAAACTAAACTTTTCTTTAGACAAGATCAAACAAGAACAGCCAACAGCCCAAGTGCCAAGCCTCCAAGAGCTCCAAAGAAACTGCCTCCACTCCTAAGCGTACCAAGAAGCCTGCAAAGGCAAAGTCTCCAACCCCATCTCCTCCCACCCCATCTCTTCTCATCCCATCTCCTCCTACTCCTCCACCCTCATCCTCCACATCCCCTTCACTTTCCCCCAAAAATTCCTCCCCCAATAAATCTGATGGTGATCTTACTGACCGCTCCTTTTACCACTCAGAGGCCTACTCTGAGCCCACCAAGGAGCGACATACCAAGAAGTCAAAGGCTGCCAAGGAGACCACCTCTTCTTCTGGTAAGAAAAAGGAGGTATCCAAGCAGGCCTCAAAGAACCTTTCCCCTCCCCCTCTGATGGCTCTTCCCCCCTCCTTCATCTGATACCCAAGATGATCCTGAGGAGTACTCCAAGAAGTCCAAAGCTTCTGGTCATGTGGCTTGGGATCCACTGGCCATCTACAATATCTGCAATGTGAACAGAGAGTTTAAAGTCCCTAAGCGCTTCCCCTGTTTTTTCCCCATCATGTCAGTAAAGGGCAGCCCTGGCTATGTCACTGACAATTACATTTCTAACTTTAATAATCAAAAGTGTGCCACCAAGAGCAAGAACTTTGTCTGTGAGGATAAGACTTGTGGGGACCAGCTAAACACCAAGGGCTGGGAGCAAGTAACTACTGAGAAGGGGGAGCACTCTTGTGAGCCCCCCAATCATCTTATAACCCAGATGTTAAAATGATACCTTGTCCAGGTGATCCCAACATCCTCTCACCTCCAGGCATCTGATCTGGCTATAAAGGCCCTGTACCATTCAAAACCCAACAATCTCAAGTTGGTGACAACTCAAGATCAGTTGGTTAAGTTCAAAAGCAATAAGTGTATTTCTGCCAATCCCCCTCTCCCCAAGGCTTTGGACGTCCTCTCAGAGCTTACGCTCACCCACAAGCTCAAGCAGCTTCCAAGTGGGGAGCGCTTCTTCCTCCTTGATAACAGGCCCACCCACCAAAGACCGTATAATCTGCTACTCAACTCATCAGAACCAGATGGAGTTAAAAAGGGCTTCAACCTGGCTAGTTGATGGTACCTTTGTCACTTGCCCCCAGATGTTCAAGCAGCTCTGGATAATCCATTCCCAGATTGACATCTGTGTGATTCCACTCGTGTTTTTTCTTCTTCCTGGGGCCACTGAGGCCATCTATAAACATGCTTTTACTATCCTCTGCCAAGCACTTTCCTTCCTTCCTTCCTGACAACAATAATGCCAAGAAGACCCCCCTACACCTGCTCCAACCCTCCTGCCGCTGACAAGGACCAGGTCACCCTGGACTTGGAGGAAAAGGTAAGGCTGAGAGCTCTGGGGCCTCACATTTTCATCATGGATTTTAGCCTGCTCAGTTCAATGCATTTGAGCAGCTGTTCAGCAGGGAGGTTCAGGGGTGCCACTTCCACTATTGCCAAGCAGTTGCTTGTAATGTGCAGGCCCATGCCAAGCTAAGTAGGTTGAGCCGGAGGGACACTTCAGACACCTGCAAATTTTGCTTGCACAATTTAGTGCCTTGGCTTTTTTAAAGCCAGAGCATACTGTACAGGGGTTCAAGGTTCTCTCAAAGGATCCTTAAGTAGTAAAGCACTTGGAGTTCAAGCCTTTCCTTGAGTACTTTGAGCCCCAGTGGATTGGGAAGGTTGTCACACAGAGGCAAGGCAAAGCCCGCGCCAAGGCCAGTTGAAACGTTTACCGGGCAGCCATCAGCGGGGAGCTCAAGACCACCTTGGCGCTAGAGGCTTATCACAAACACCTCAAGGCCAACTTTGGGCTCCACCCAAAATTCAATAAGTTTTTCTCCCTCTTGCAGCACAAGCAGGAGAAAACCATCTCCAAGCTGCATGACTTGGCAAACCACGTCCCCCCACCAAGCCCACAACCTGCTCCACCCTATTCACCAAGGCCATTCAAAATGCGGCCAAGAATAAATACAAGGCCTCAAAGATCAAGCAGCAGCTTGAGCTCATTGCAACTGCCCTCCTGGAAGGGGCTGAAATGAAGAAGGGGAAGAAGGATGAAGAATAAACTTGCTTGCTTGCTCACTTATATGATTTTTACTTTTAACTTTTAACTATTCATCTTAAACTTACCATGTATACATAAAAAAATCAGTGTTATCTAATTAAATCAAAAAATAAAAAATTAAAGCTAAAAACTAATTGATCAAAACTAAAAAGTAAAAATTAAAGTTATAGTTGAAAGTGAATGAAATATCTTAATTTTTGTTAATTTCCTAATAAAACATAAAATATTCACATTTGTACTTATATGAACTATATCAAATAAAATTATATTTCTTCATATTTTGCATAATTTTTATTGCTGTATTTTTTTATTTTTGTCTCATTGGAATTTTAATTTTTATGGTAATCGAAAAATATTTTTATAATGAAGAGTGTAAATTACATAGTAAAATGAGAAATAGTTGCTTAATTCTCCTTATTCTCATTAGTTAAGGTACACTTTTTATTGCATTTTGAGCTCTCTGGGGTCACTTTAGTATACCATATCTGTATAGCTTAATTTTTTATATTAAAATTTTTCAGTACATCAAGATCTGTTAATTAAAAAAGTGTTGATTTCAAGTTGTTGATCAGGGAAAAAGCTGAATTCTCACTTTACTATAGTGTTGAGCACCAGGGAGTTGAACTTACCACAGTTACCTGTTTTCTTACCACCAAGCCACCTAACCACTTTTAGTTATTTGTTCTTTCCCCTATCATTACCTCAAAACCCAAGCTGAAATAAAAGCTTGTGTTTCTTTCCAGTCTCAACTTAAGTTGAGATTGTTTGACTTGCACCCCAAAAAGGTACTTGTTAGGCTTTGTGACCTGTGTTTTCTTTTTCTTAACTCTTACATCTTCCCATCTTAGTTCCATGATTCCATTTGATTACATTTTTCATCAGTTAGGCAATTTTTATAGTGGGACTCAAACTTTGATTGTGGATAGTTTTAATCACCCAGATAGTGCTGATCACTTCCCATACTTAGAGATTGATTTTTTAACCAAATCTTCAGTCATTAAGACTGCTCTTTATTTTGTTTTTTTTTGGGTTTAATAAACCATCTTAGCCCCTATTTTACTTCATATAAGCTTTTAGGAGCCTTTATCCAGTTATTGTTGCAAACCTTGCCTATCCTTTTATATTTGACTAATATAAACATTCTTGGTTTAAAGGCCTTAGTTTACAATAATTTACCTCAAGCCTTCAGACCTTACACCCACTGGGCATACTAGGTCCCAGATTAGGAAGGGCTTGATTCAATTGGCCCAAATTATCAAGTGATGATTGGATCAGGTTGGATGGGGCCAAAGTTTCCCAGTCTCCAGAATGTGGCACAGGCTTGTGCTGGGCCTGGTCTTGGGAGCACCTTTATTGCTATTGGAAAAGCAACCTTTGGATATTCCTGGTGACACATATAACCTGGCCTCCTCACAACTTAAGTTTAGTTGGGTGTACATGGGGGCCATGGCAGTTACGCTTCCTTGATCAGCAGCCTGAGCTTGGAGTTGCTCTTGGTACTGCGCCTCAACAATGACAAAGTTATCTTCACTTGTGAAACTCATTGTAAACAAAAAAACAATAATAACTCTATTAAAAACAGAAAAGCAAAATATTTCCAGAGTATTTATTTTGTTTAAGTGTGTGGTCCTATTTGGGACATTCTCTCAGACATGCATGGCCAAACTTAGAAGCAAATCCATTGAAAACAATGCTGTAGTTTTCTGGATAGATTTTGGTGGATTCACTCCTGAAATCCACAATTCCTAATTCAAGCCCCAGAAATAATCAAGATTGTCAAAAAATGAGTTGTTTTGTGTTTGAACTGATCAATCTTGTGACTGGACCTCATTTACTCTCTGTTTGGATCATTTTAGCTACACACTCATTATCAATTTTGATGCAGATTGCTTTAGGATATGGTGGGGTTGTGTTTGTTTTGAATATGGTTTAGTTTATTTTCTGCCTCATTTATGGGATTTGGTAATAAGCTATATTTTTGTTGTGTGGTTGACTATTTTTTATGGACCTAGATAAATGGAAGCATTATTGAGTAAAGTGACCTTCAACTGGTTCCAGCTGGAATTTGTTGTGTGGCTGAGCCTGTGCGCTCTAAACTGAATCATATTTGTTTCTCTAAACAGGTTATAAAACTACTGTAGAAAGATAAATAGTAGAAATAAATAGAGAATAAAAAAGATTTTTTATTTAACAAAGCAGACCCAACAGTAGGGAAGATTCAAGCTGGAACAGGGATCTGGTTAACCCTTTGATGCGCAAAGTGCCAATGTTTCAAGCAGCTTGAGCAGTGAAAATCAATTTCCCAGCTGGATCACAGTGGATCTTCAGAAACGGTGTGGCTTTCACCCCTGTAAGCATCGGTTGGGGAATATTTACTAATGTGTATGATTGATTGAAAGCCAAAAGCTTAAATATATTCCCAAGAAGATAATAGATCAGTACTTAAAGCTTCTGAGAAAGTAGGGTTATAAGCTTATTTTATCATAAGAGAAAGAGAGTGCCAATAGTTTAAAATTTTGAAGAGAGCCATTCTGAAGGCGGGACTATTGAGAAAAGGGCACTATAAGTAGGGGGCTGATAGAGAAGTTAGAGGATCCTTCAGGAGCTCTTTGCAAGTCTTTTGGTTGCAAGCAGGAGCTTTTTGGGCACTTGATCTGCATCTTGATGGTTACACATCCAGTTGTTTGGAATATCTGGATGTCTTCTGAAGCTTTCAGAAGCACTTGCTGAAGAAGTAGCTGGTCAGAAGGGCTCCAAAACAGTGGAAAATCAGCATGTTTCTAAAAATAGCAGAGCAAGAGCATAAACAAGACCCAGAACAAGTTATACCACATAAATTTTCTAAGGGGATCCTTCTTCTGTGCTGATAAAGACTTTATCAGCCCCTATTCTCCCTTTTGGAATAATTGAAGGATTCACTGTTATCTTTTCTATAGAACTAGGATCCCTGAGGATGTCATCCCAACCCAGGACACCTTGGTGACTTCCTAGGAGCAGGAACTCCAAATGGGCCCTAGTGAAAAGAGAATGTGCTTTTTTCATTTATGATAACATAAATATTGGTCTGAAATAATTGCAAAACATTCTCTAAAAGTGATATAACTCCCCAGTGTTATGTAAGGTGGACAGGGAGACAGCCAACCAATAGCCTCCAGTAGGCTAGCTCAAGAGGAGTGTAGGCCACAGCTGGGATTTCATGTATGCCTTGGGAAGACTAGTGGCAACAAGAAACTTAGGGCAGCTAACCGGGTGAGGTGCAGCCAGCAAGAGAGGTTCACTTGCGCAGGTAGCCACCCAGACTGTCTGAAAGATCAGGGTAGAGAATATCAACGTATAAACAGATAAATATGTCTCAAAGACCAAGGGAAATCTTTTAGCTGCACAAGAAGATTGCAGTTGCAAGCTGGATCATATTTCAGTTCTTAATAAAGTAAGCATTTTTTCATTCACTTAAAATGTATTGTCTGTACTGTATTTTTACATAGAACAGGTAGAGTTTATTTCATTGGCAAGGCCAACTAAAGTTGTCAGATATTTCTTAGCTTTGAACTTCCCAAGAAGGACCACATCTGCTTCACAGTAGCACTACCTAGATGTTGGGGTATATGCCATGAAATATGATTCTGGTTGAGTTCTTACTGTTGCTGTGGCATTCTTGTGGGTGTTTGGAAGAATCCTTGCACTGAGAGATTGTTTAAGCTGGACAGAGGTATAGCTATTCCTTGATAGACAACATATTTTTCAGGGATGGAAGAGCTTGCTGTGTAGGGAATTCAGCTGGTAAATAGATGTTATTATACTCTTATGGATTTGCCTTTTGTGGTCTGTGTGGTTTAAATTGAAAACTTTGCTAATAACAGGACAAGATGGAGGATCTAACACTGCTACCAATGTTGAAACTGTGCTGGTTTAGCAGTTACAGAAGATGGGAAATATTATTAGTTTTAAATAGTGTGAAGAATTGTTGACCAGGGATTGTGGAAAGCTTAATTCATTAGGCGGCTATAGAAAATTAACCAGGGCCAATCAATTACCCTTCCGGAAATTAGTGTCAACTTATCATATAATTAAATATATGATTAGTGGACCATGACGTTGTTGTCAAGAAATATTGCGCTACACCACCACTACCTTAAATAACAAGCGCCACAGCACTGGGATTAATTATTCTTGGCGCTAGAGCGCCACCTTAGTTTACATCGAGCACCAGGACTCCAGTACAATTATTTGCAAGCACCAGAGCGCCACAATAATTTACATCAAGCGCCGAGGCACCAGCACAATTAATTACAAGCGCCAGAGCGCCGCAATAATTAATATTGAGCGCCAAAGCGCCAGCTTGGAGAGAAAATAATGCCAAGATGCCAGGGTCAGTTTGAATGGCCTATTTGACTCCTTGTTAAGAACTAGATATAGAAGTGATTGCATATCTTAAAAAGGATCACTGATTAATGTGCTAGCAGAGAGTGTCCTTGTGCTAGGCATTGCAGGATTGCGCCCTAAATTAGAAGGTTGTCCCTATTTCTGCCAACCCAACTCAGACTCTACAGTGCGCTGAAATGTCCTAGAAGACATTGTCAGTGACTGGTGATTAGTAATATGAGAATACCCCTATATAAGGCATTGGCAGTAAGCGCCAAGGGGCAGAATTTTTACCTACTTGCATAGGACCTAATAAAATTAATTACTACAATCCAAATTGGTCAATGTCTTCTGAATCTTCACATTTGAAGGCACATAGTGAGTGTGTGCCCCTGCCTCCTAATTCTTCTGTTGAATCTGCCGGCATACACCAATTTTCAACAAATAGCTTTATTTTAGAATATACAATTATATAGTATTTGATGTGGCAATCAGGGGTAGATAAGTGCCCAACTATACATGGGGATATCATTTTGAAATGCGCTGCACACCATATACGGAACTATCTAGCTATGGGGTCTCAGCTGGCAAACCTGGTGTGATATGTCCTAACTATGGGGTTTGGTTAATTGGATCAACTTGTGGATTTCTTTGCTGACTTTGAAATTCTCCAGGGGACCACCCTGCAGTTTGGGCAATAAAGATTGTCTGGATTGGGGCTGAGAATGCAACCTTGAAGCTCTCAGAAACCCTCTGATCTAACTATGGTTTGAATGCTTGGTGGATGAATTTTGCTGCGCAAATGGACCCTTTGGGGCTTTTTAGTCCACCCCAGGCCTTTGGGATGTTTATTTTATATTCAAAGGGGGGTTATGGCTAAAAGGCAGTGGAATGGGGGTTTCCTTTTGGCGGTTGATTTGTATTGTTTGTAATTGTTTTTTATTTTTGTTTGGGCAATTTCCTAGAAGCTGGTACCAGCTGGGGCGATTTGAGCCAGTATTTACTGATAGATTGGCGACCAAAGCTGGGCAAGTGGGATAGATAATCAGATCATCGCTATTAAATCAGAATTGTCAATAAAAGGATAGCTATGGCAAACCTGTATAAACTCAGGGGTGAACCAAGTGTTTACAGCGCTTAGTTGTTTGTGGGGAAGCCTTCCAATAGTTGATAAATTTACAGTTTAGTTAGAAGGGATTCCTTGGGTGGAACATATTCCCACGGCTGGTGGCAGCTGAGCCCAAGTTGACTAAACCGGAAATTAGCGTGGTACTTGTGGAGGGATGGAAGTATAGCAACAGACATCGATTTTGATTTGAGAAGCGATTGGCTTGGATTTGTTTGTCCCATCCAAAACAGTTGTTAGGAAAGTGATATATAATTATTATAGTTTACATTGATGATATGTAAAATAAAAATCTGTTAAGCAGGAATCAAACTGCGTTGTATATGAACTTCCTTGAAAAAATAAAATATCAAAAAAAATGTATTTATGATTTGGACAAACTGTGACGGTATATTGTGGCTTACTTTTAATGATATACCTTGAGTCATGGGGTGGTATTTGATGCAATTGTGTCATCAAAGTATGATACTTACAGAAGTATCTGGCATAAATCAGAAACATGTGCTAATGGGAAAGGCTGTGATTGTCCTTTCTTATGGCTCCATCTCTTTCAATGATCAAATATAAATGCTAAATTGATTAGCATTTTAAAAAGTTATTGGGTTTAATTTGATAAGTGATTGGTTGCTTGAAATTTTAATTAAATATTCAATAAATTCTATTTAAAGTCAGCCCTTTGCTAGTTAATTCTGGGTCAAACCAGGGGCTTCTTGATTAAGTAAAACGTGTTGCGTGACTAGTGAGGAGCTGGTGATAGATTGGTGTTTATTTATGGAGTATCTGATTTAACTTTGACGCGATCAAGAACAAAGCTAAGAGCAAGCCAATAAATTGGTCTGCTCAACGTCAGTGATCCTTGTGACGATATAAGGCACACTGAGTAAAGAGTTAAGTAATCTTCAGGTCAATGTCCCACCCAGATGAGATGGTAATTTGTTCAGGATCTATTCTTGCTGGCAGCAGTTTACAAGCTGTAATATTTATGTTCTTTCTTTTTGCAATTGTATACCCTGTAAATATACTTCAAAAGCTCTGTTCCCTAAAGTGCTTTGCTAAATTCTCAAAACAATTCTTCATTTAAAGAATTTCATGTCATTTTTATCACAAGACTGTCTTTGTTCTTTTTAGGCGAATAGTAAAGACCAGAAAATAAAAGCCCTTCCCTAATCTCATTAAGTAAAATTATAATAATTTCAACTTTGGATATAACCGAAATTCTAAATCAGCACCAGACTTTTTCGACCCCAGATGATATTGAGGTGGAGCGAGGTGTTATCGCTTATAGTGAAGAACCAGTAGAGATAGACCATTGCTCGATCGAAAGGGATACTTTAAAGTCACTTCCCATCCGTGGTAGCCGTACAGGATTCGGAAGGGAAGAAAAATTTGAAGACCCCATTTTAGCAGAAGCAGCTAGAAGCTTTTATGAAGCATCCTGCGACCAGCTATCTTCATCCTTTTCTCGTTCGGATGGAGTTCGTCCTCTTTCACCAGAGAACCTAACTGAATCTTTAATATCCCCCCGAAACCTTTTCTCGTCTATTACAACTAATGGACTGAACCAAAAGGCATTTTCATTGTTGGTTCCCAAAGAAATTCAAAGCGACAACTTTGAAATGGAGACCAAAAAGTTTTCATATACTAGATCTAAATCAGAAGGTTTCGAGCCTGAGGTTGCAGACCCTTCCTTTACCGCCAATGACTCTTTAGCTTCGGTCAATGGCAAGCCTAAAATCCAAGGCGAGCTTGGTAAGCTTCTTGACTGCCCCAGACAGAGCAGCTATGGGGCTCCATCTACCTCCGTTACCCCTTTTATTTCCCAAGCCCGGCTTCTCAAGTCGGGCTCCATATCGACTTCTAGCTCTTCTTCTAGCGCTTCAGCTCCCAATCATTTCTTTGAAAAGTTTAGAGTAACCCCGATATTCTTCTAACTAACCAATTGTGAAGATACGAATCATGAAGCTTGATCACAATATGGAGCTTAACCAACCCTATGTTAAGGTGACTTTTGGAGGTGAAGCGTTGCTTTGTTCGTACTAAAACATATCAGATAAAGTGTTTGTCACTCCCAAATCGCTAAGCCCTAGTGGCGACTGGGATGTGACCTTTGAATTCCTAGTCTCCTATCACTACCAGCTTTTTGGCACATGTCAAGTATGCCAGCATATGTTCCGTTCTAACCTTTAGCTTGATCTTTATGAAACGAACTGGCTGCTGCCCGACGTTCACCGCGGGCGCGCTGAAATCCGACTAGCTTCACTCGAGGGCTTTCCCAAGAAGTTTGATAAGTATGTGCGTTTCAGGGCATCTGCTAATGCTTAAGCTACTATGAGCTCTACGAAAAGAAGTATTCTGCTGGCACTATTTCCGAGTTGGCTCGGCGAACCAAGCATATGCAGAACTTGGGGGCGATTCAAGTCATGATCCAATACCGCTTCATGCGGCCAAGTGACTGGCAAGGCTTTGAAATAAAGGAGGAGCGAGAGCCCATTCCTAGACCGGAGGGTGATGAGCAGTTTGTCAAAATTGATGACGATGTTGTTAGTCCTCGCAAACGTCACTCACTTCTGGTATCCGATCCCAGCTACCTCGACCACGAAGATGAAGATAACATGTTTGATTTTGTTGGGTCCTACATCCTATCCAAGGAAGTGCGCACTGTGCTCCGCGGAGTATTGCGAGTTTATCTTGCCTTCTTCCAGGGGATGGAGCTGCGTTATGCCGAGTTCTTCTCGGGTGTGCTGCTATTAGAGAAGTTTTCACGGGACCAATCATCCAAGGCTACGCCTGCAGAAGACCTCGCGCTGACCAACTTCGATGTGGCTCGGGAGGCGTGCCTGATGCACCGCTTTGCGATGGCTGTCTATGGTTGGCGTGGGCTACTCGTGTTTGGGCATGGGACTATGGCAGGGCCTGGGAAAGCCTTTTCGGACCCCCATGCCGTCCTGACTTACCTTGGGATTAAAGAGTCACAGCTTCTTGGGTATGAATTCCATACCAGCCAGGTGTTTCAGCCTACGTACTTTATAGTGCTAGATGGCGATGCTCTGGTGCTCAGCATCCGAGGCACCATGAGTGTATTAGATACAATGACGGACTTGGTATGCGATTATCTGCCTTGGCGTGGCGGATTGGTTCACTCTGGTATCCTCACCGCAGCCCAAGCTCTTATGCGTAACGTTATACCTGGCCTCATGTCACATGCCGTGCAGCACCAAGTACGCCGTATATATCTTGTTGGACATTCTCTGGGAGGGGGCGCTGCGTCACTGCTGACGATGATGCTTTTGGATCATCTGCATGAATTTCGTCTTCCTGGCCCCACCATAGATATTCAGTGCTATGCTTACGGCCCGCCCCCTTCAGTGTGCATCGAGTTGGCCAATGCATTGCCTTACCGAAACCATATCCATTCCGTTATAAATGGACATGACCTTGTGCCACGACTATCTTACGGATCCATGATGGATTTCAAACATATGGTTATGGCTGCCACCGAGGTCGCCAATGACAACATTGGCAGCTTTCTTTCCTTTGAAGTAAGTATCCCACTATGCCTTTCTAATCCTTTAGCGTCTGGCTTCTGCTTTTCACTCCAGCGAAGTTGCCGCAGAAAACCTCAACCTGCAATTCAAAGCCCTCGAAAAAGCACGCGAGCATCAAGGTGAGGTGAATCATTTGAATCCAAAGCTCTACATTCCCGGAAAGATATATGTTATCAAAACAAGCAACCAGCTTCCCGAACCATTTTCTTACTCCAAAACCGCACTCGACATCCCCTCCTCCCTCTCCGACAGCGGCTCTCCTTCTTCAGAGCCCGACGTTCCCTTGCTTGCTGCGGTACCAACCTCACCACCCCTAGTCAAAGAAACTCTTAAGCCACCTTACAAGTTCATGATAGTTGAAAAGGCGGACGACTTCCTTGAGTTCCAAGTCCACGCTTCAATGATTCCGGATCACATGCCAACCCATTACAACGACTCGCTCGAGAGCTGCTTGGAGCTCATTGAAAGGTTTGATGCGGATACCAGGACATGAACATTCTTTTGTAAAATTATTTATAAGGGATTTCCCTCTCCTAATCTACTTTTATTAAAGGTTTATTATTTCAGTATTTACCGACTGCGTTGGAACTCCCTACTATGTATTCAGTAATAAGCAAATGCCTGCCTAAAACCAGAAATTTAATCATACGTCAAGGGCGCCAACAGTAGCATATCTGATGACATAACACTAGGGCAGCAGTGGATTACTCACATAGTCTGTCTTATTAAAAAGCAGCATTCCCGAAAATCCTAAACACAATCCCAGCAGAATCGGGCAACATCCGATCCTACTGGAACTGGGCCCTTATTTGAGCTACCAATGCAGACCTATTTTGAAATGATCCTACCCATCCATGGATAAATCGAACATTTACAAATAATTATTTTTAAAGTTAAATGCGCTACAAAGTTACAAATAAAAGGTGGATGTATTATTCTTTATCTTTAAATATCTTATATTTTTAAAAGGACATAGGTAACCTTGCTACCCCAGGTCTCTCAGTCCATGATCCTCCACCAGATGCCGGCCGGATGGCACTGTTCTCAGGAGTATGCATATCACATCAATTCAACATGGACAGTTGGTTTATTTTTTGTCCAGCACGCTCCCCACCTGATCTCTTTGTCCACCTCAACAGCTCTGAAAGGTACCGTACCCGAGACCAGCTAAACCCTGCCTACAGTGTCAGGAAATGCCGCCCCATCACCCTGGGCAGAGCCGGAGTTCCAGCAGCCAAAAGTTGTCAAGTTACCAAAAAAGCCGCTGTGAGATTAGGCTTATTGACCACAAATGATCAGGCTAATCATTGCACGCAGATCTCTATCAATTACACATTGTATTATCACTAGGTCAATATTCTATTAAGTGTAGTAATTATACGCTGTATAATCACTAGTTTATTATAATTGATATGGCAGTTATACACCGTGTAATTGTTAGTTTATTATGATAGATGCAACAATTATACGCCATATTATCACTTGATTATCATTCCAATGTGCAGTGATTATACACCGTATATTACTAGTTCATTATAATTGATGTAGCAATTATATGCCGTATAAATGTTAGCCAGTATAGTGATTATCACTGATTACACGCCGTATAATCATAAGATCATCAATCGTGTATCTCCCATTCCACCCTACTGGACATTGTATCAACTCAGTCCCATGCAGCCTGATGGGCGTATAGAGTCATATCAAACAAGTGATATGCAAATGGCTAGGAAATACCAAGTTTGGATCAGCATTACATGGCATATAATTGGGTTCCTTATCAGTTCGGATCAGCATTACACGGTGGATAATCTACAAGTCAATATTGGATTGAGTCCGCTATTATATGGCATATAATCCCTAATTCAACCTGTTGCATCAATAAGCATAAGGCTCGCCAGCCAGAAAAGGATTCTGATTAAGCCCTGCAAATGGAATACCGGAATTCTACCTTCCAATGTGGGAGGGCTTAACAGGGACAATTTCTAAGCATCAACTAAATACGGCAAAGTTTCACAGTGCAATAATAGGCGTGTAAGATACAGCCAATCAATAAATGATAGTAGGCTAGCTCAAGAAGAGCGTAGGCTGTAGCTGAAGTGCCATGTACGCCTTGCTAAGGCCAGTAGCAGCACACATGCCAAGGACAGCCAATCAGGATAGGCACAGCCAGCAAAGATGGACCTATTGCAAAGGTAGCCACTGAGAACTGTCTGAAAGGACAAGAACAAAGGTTGTTGCAGTATATATTGATACAGATGCCTGAAAGGATAACAACAAGTTCTTAGTTACACCTGGATAGATTGCAGCCGCTGGCTAGATTGTACTCCAGTTTCAATAAACATAATTATCTTCAAAGTTCTATTCTATTGTAGTCTGTAATGCTCTTGCATAGGATTAGGCAGAGTACATTGGCAAGGCTAATATCTATATGTAGCTTTGAACATACCAGCAATAATCCAAGTTGCTCAACAGCTGCTACCCCTGGTTTATGATACCATGAAATGTGGCCCTGACATCTCATAAAAAATATGCCCCCAAGCCTTAAGACTGCTATATTCAAGCCCTGGCTTTATTTTCTGAGCTCAGTGGTGGTATAGCTATCACTATACTATCAAACTTCAAGCTATACTTTGACATTCTGGATGCCTTCTTTATGCTGTGGGAGAGAGGGTCAGGAGTAACAAAATCTGGCTCTCATTCAGTCAGCACAGGCAACCCAGATACCACTCAGTCCAAGGCTGGGACAGTTGCTCCTAAAGGGCTCCACAACAACACAGTTGCAGAGAGGGGAAAGTTTTAATGGATCCAAAATCACAAGTTGGATCTGTCATCCCGCTACTGGATGGCAAAATCCCTACCTCATCTCCACCATGGACCTTCTCAACTCTCTTCTTAAGAGTTGAGGCCTGCTGCCACATCCCGTCCTTCTCTTCCTCACACTGGGCTTTATAGACCCAGGGTAAGGTTTGAGAAACCCAACTTGGTTCCCTGTACCCTCAATAAAGAACTACAAAAAAGCTAGAGACTGATTAAATTCATCTTGGCACAAGAACCATTTAACTTAATTTAGTACTTTCAAGCTTCTCAAAAATAATGAAACTGGTTTTAAGAAAAGTGTTAGTGTAAAGTCACCCCTCTCTTTAGCACTGGATAAAATGCTTTTCCTTCATCAAACCAAGAAAACTGCCCAAAAACCTGCCAAACCCCTCAATTTCTTGGAGGATCTAGCCCATACTATTGATAAAAGATTTTTGTTGGCTTACCCTGCTGATCTCCCTGCTTCTGTTGCTCCTCTTCAGAGGTAATGTTGGCAAATTTTTTCTCTCAGCCAATTGGATTCTCTCCCCCATTTTGTGGCCCCTCAAATTCCAGCTCTGCCCTTTAAATTCAGCAGGGGGCTTTCAAGTCCTTGCTTGCTCATTTTCAAACTTAATGGAGTTTAAATTTGATATCATACTCTTGGGGTTATTCTCTTTCTTAAGATACTTGGAGTTAAAGTTTTTAAAACCCCCTTTTAATTTCTTCTCTCTGCCTTGCCTGGTGCTTCTACAAGTCTGTTAGCATTAATAACATTAACTTACCTATTTTTAGTTTCAAATTCAAGTCTGAATCTAAATTTAAAGTAAAATGTTAGAATAAAACCGCTTTAATCCTCACACAAACTGCTGCTATCCTGTTTTTGACTTTGGTCCCACATTCTTTTGATGTTACAGGTCCCTGTATCATTTCTGTAAATTCACTGCCACCTCTGGCTTTGGACCACTCAATCTTTCCCTGTCGTACCAAGAAAGGTCCCAAAACGCCTACCAAACCCCTCCATTTGTTGAATGATTTAGCTCACACGGTTGATGAGAGGTTTGTGCTGGCTTATCCTGTGGAATCCCTGCCTTTGGTTGCTCCTTCCTGGGAAGAAACCCTGGTTAATTTAGACTACCTATTAGCCTGGTGTTGTCCGTTTTTAAAAACTATCAGAGCCACCCAATCAGGTGTCGCCACATCAACGCTTGATAACCCAGTTGACCCCCAAATGTCTGGCATCTCTTCCAGCCAATCAGATTTGATTTCGGAAATTGGAGTAAAACTCTCCAGTCCCCCTGAGTCCATCCAGCAAAGTTTTGTACCTAGCCAATCAGGCTCACCCCCAACTGTCATGTGACCAGTTTTTTTGCAATCCATTCCTTTTAACCAAGCAAGGGGACTTTCAGTCCCATGCTTGTCTATTTTCCACTTACATTAAAGTTTGGAGTCACCTGCACCTTAATTTTCTTAATTTTGAGTTTCCTGGAACCAGTTGTGTCCCTAAAGCTCAAAATATTAGAGTGTAGCCCCTGGCCTAAGCTTACCTTTAGCCAGCCGGTTTTGAACCCGGCTTCTCTTCTGGCTCCTTGTACAAGTGTTCTTTCACTTAGTCGTCGTCTCTTTTGCTCTCGCTTTCAAAATTAAAGTTTGAAGCTCAAAATTTCAATTGAATTTTCCTATAAATTCTATTATTATCTTGAATTTTCCTTTAAAAATCATTGTTTTCAAACCCGCTTTCACTTGCAGTTATAATCCAAGGGCCCCAAGACAACAGCGAGGATACCCAAACCCGTTCTGCTGTTTTCCCAAGGATTTGCCAAAGACTACCCTAGTCTTGCCATTTTCTCTCCTTTTTCTCCAGAAACTATACCATCCTACCCCAAATTTTGTGCTGGTTCTTTCTATGATACTGCTGGCTCTTAAATTTGTCATCTTTTCCCTGGCTCTGTTTCTCTTGCTTCTGTGGTCCACCTTCCCTGACCTGTGAGGGAAAATCTCCTCATCAGTCCGTCTGGTAGGTAGCAACCCTGCCAGTCTCTGGGACCTCCCCAGCAGTCTTCTCTTTTCTGGAGAGGCTGTGGTTAAGAGCCTGACATGTGACAATCTTGACCTGGACGTCGTGGAGCTTGCTTTGCCTAGTTCTGAAGAGGTAGTGCCCCCCACACCTCCTCTCCCCTCCATGGTTCAGAAGAATGTGGTACCCCCGGGTCCTCCAAGGTGGCCTCCCCTGCTCCTACTTGCACTCCCTGGTTGCTCACTGGCCTGATTCTAATGGGTTTGAACGCCTACTTCCCCCAGTTGTCCCTGGTGTCCTCCCTGTGGTCCCCTCTCCAAGCGGCCATCCCAGTTGCGCACTGGATGGCATCCTGGTGGTTTGTTGCACCGGGATGGGAGACAAACTTAGTTAGTTTAGCCCCTCTCTCTCACAATTTCTGTCACTGTTGTGGCCTTTTCTACAAGAGTGGGACTTCAAAAGTCGCTCCAAGGCACCCCCACTATTGGTTGGTTCATCTTTCTTCTCCCACTTTCTCAGAACTATTTCCAGGCTAAATCACCCATAGAATTCAAATATGCTGCTACCTGTGATCAAATCTGTGGTCATGACTATCTTCTCAGGCATTTTGTTTCTACAGTTTACCACCATAGTTCTTTGAAACAACTTTCTCTCCTCAGCCCTTTTGGTGGTTGCTAACCCCCACCTGTTGGTGAAGGGAGTGAAATATTTCCTTTATCACATCCAGGGTTGCTTCTTGTTTGATACCAACTTGGTGCAGGCTCTGACCTCTGATGATCCCCCTTGATGGTTTCTCCTGCTCCAGCGTCCATCCTTATTGGCAGTGTTTATTTATTCTTGCCTCCCCAGCCACCTGATTCTCCTCAGAAATCAGTGTTTCCCCAGAAGGATCTCACCCCCCACAACTGTGACCCTTGGCTGCTGTCTGGGATGGTCTTAATAATTCTGATCTCTTTATTCCTGAAGGTCAGCTTGTCATCTTCCTTTTGGTCTCCTTTTCAAGCAACTATCCCAGTTGTCCACTGGGTAGCATTCTGGTGGTTTGTTTCCTCAGAATGGGAGCCAACCTTGTTATTTTAGCTCCCCTCTCTCACACGGGCCCCATGCTGATTTGCCCTAATGCTACCTCAGTCTCTACTTAGTGTTGTAAGCTATCTCAGAAAAAGGCAGGCTGCCAGACCAACCTTAATATCAGTCAGTTAAGAAGGACCTGTTATTCTGAATCCTTTCCTTCATTCAATTAATATTAATGGAGAGAAAAAGATGATAATTTTATCATACAGTATAATTTTCTATAGTGAAATATAGCAAAAAAACTTATGGACCTATATCCAGAAGTAGGAAGGACAGCCCTAAGCCTCCAGGCCGCGGGCCCTGTCAGGCTTGCTACTTCTGAAGACAGCAAAATATTCTGGGCCACAGGCTGCACCAAAGTCACAGGCTCTCCTGTACTTCCCTGATGCTATAATGCATAGGGTTGTCTCCAAGGCAGATGATAAAGTACCACAGTCCACAAATTCTGACACACAACTTAAAATATCTCATGTTTTATAGATAACTTATCAAAACATAATATATTTCTTATTCTTACACCTTGAAATTATACTTGAAACTTACCAGTTATACCTAAAAAAGTAGTGCTATCTAAATAAGTTAAAGAATTAAAATTTTAAAAGTAAAAATTATCCCATCAAAGCAAAGCAAAGTCTACTGGGCTAATTGAAGCCACCATCAAGGTCAGTGTCCATGTTCTCAAGGTACTTCTTGATCTCTGCCACTTTTTACTTCTTCTTCACCACCTTTTGAACACCCTCCTGGTAGTCCTGCTCCTTGGACTTCCTCTTTTTGGGGGCCAACTGGTTAGAAAGGTCCTGGAACTTGGAGACAGCTCTTGCTTGATCCTCTTGCAGCTTCTGGAAGAACTTATTGAACTTAAGGTTGGCCCCAACTTTGGTCTTGAGGTGTTTATGTCACACCTTGAGGCTATACATTGTCTTCATCTCCTTATTGATGCAGGCACTCTGAAAGTTCCAAGGTAAAAGTGGCCCTGCTCTTTCCTTTCCAGGCAGTCACTTTCTTACCTACCTATTGCTTCTTGAAGTAATCAAGGTAGCCCTTGAAAATAAAGGAGTGCTTCTTAATGTAAGCATCCTCCAGGAGGGCCTCAAAGCCAATTCCAGTGTTCCAGGCCGCACAAAAGTCAATTCAGCAAACTGGGTGAGGGCAAATTGGCACTTCCCTTTACCATCATTAAGATATTTGTCAAAGAGCTCATTCTTACTCTTGAGGTGTTTGATGAGGGTCTGCCTGAAATGGAATAAGTAGCCCTTAACTTCTCCATTAAAGGTGGTCTCAAAGGCTCTGAACTGACCAAGCTAAAATTCCATAATGATAACCTTTGGACCAAGTGAGTGTGTATAAGCTAGCTGCTCAGTGGCCTGGGCAGACTCATCCTTCTCAGCGGAGGAAAAGTTTGCTCTGGTGGAGTGGGTAGAAGGAGGGAGCTTGTTGTTGAGAAGGGTGTCAAAACAGCAGGCTCAACCTGCCAGCAAGGTTCCAAACAAGCAGGTTTGTGACCCGCAATCCAATTACCCAGCCACCCAAAGCCAGACTAAGAAGTCAACTCAAATTACCAAATCCAACAACATGAAATATGATGATTCCTTACAGTGGATACCTCGTTTTGGCGCTTGACTCATTAGCAGGATCAGGCCACCCCCTTCACCATCCAACTGTGTGATCAACACTATCATGTTCCTGTTATCCACAATTCACAATGACTATATAATACCTATCCCTCAATAAAGCTTATTATCTAGTTTCTAAATATTTTTCCCCTTGTAACTCTACTAAAACAGCACAGTTACAACATTGGTAGCAGAAGTAGATTTTCCATCCTACTTTATTCCCCAAAATTCTGCTTGTTGCCTGTACTTGCTGCGGCCAACAAATCCTTGATAGAATCATGTCTGGCCTCCCAGTGGACTGGACACTGTACACACCTGTCACTGGGATACCTGATAGGTTTGTCCTCTACCAGAACATGGTGATACCACTTCCCGCATTCAATGCCCTGTCCACCCAAGGGTTCTTCCAGGCACCCTCCGCCATGCCCTCTGCAACTGATGAAAATACCATACCAGCCTACGTAGCCCAAAGACTTTGAAGCGCTGCCCTGGAATCCTTTTTCAGGGCCAACAACAACAATGCTGCCGCATGGATCCAGCTGGCCCAAAGCAAACTGGCCCAGATAGAATGTCCACAAAAGTTCTGAATTGCAGAGATCTCCATCCAACTGACTCATGACGCTGGTACCTGGTGCAACAAGTGGCAAGAGGAACACACTAAGAAGGACTGGGATACATTCAAACAGGACTTCTTGGCAAGGTTCATGCTTAAGGACACCGCACTCATGATCATACGCCAAGTAAAGAATTTGGTAGGACACGCCATTTCAAAAACAGCATCTCAAAAAACGCCATCTTGAAATACGCCATCTCAAATTTCTGCTATCTCAATTTACTAGTAAAAACGCCATTTTGATTTATGGCATTTTGACTAAGAAAAAACAGCTTTAAAATTTTAGATTTTTTGAACTCCAAAAAATACCCAAGAAATTCCCAAAAATAAAAATTCAAAAACCTTTATAGTCTTAAAAAAGCCTCAGAATTCCAAATCTGCAATAAAAAATGGGGTTAATTAGTAGCAACATAGTTGCGTAAAGCCCAAAAGTTAAAATAATCCCTAAAACAACTATTTTCATCTATTTTAACTACAAACTATACTTTAAAATAAGCATACAGTTATACCAAATACTAAATAAAACTAAAATAATGATAAAATTAAAGGAAATAAGAGAGAAGATAAAGTATTGTTTATTAAAAAAGAGCTCAAACATTGGTAGAAAGAGCAACTGAGATAGCTTGGAGATGCTCAAGCTTGCTATCCTTGGGATAGTAGGCAAGGACCACCTTGCTGATTTCAGTGTACTTTTTCACCGCTTTGGTCATCTTGGGGGGATCACCCTTGGTCTTCATGCCAGTCTTGAAGAGGTGGGCAGCGATGGCTTGTTGGGTTTTGAGGTGGACCATGATCTTATTGAACTTTGGCTTCTGGACCCTGACTCTTGTAGCAAACTGACTATACCACCCTTCAAGGGAAGAGGTGGTCTTGATCAACCCATCTTTGACCTGCTTATAGCAGTTCCAGGTGATTGAGTCACCGCCTTTTCTAATGTGGCGTGCTCCTTGGAAGATGCCAATCCATTGAGTCTCAAAGTACTCAATAAAGGGCGCAAAGGCTGCTTGGTTGGCCTGGATATAGAGATGGCAGAGGAGGGCATCATAAAAGGCATTGGTCTCCTCCTTTTGTACAAGGGCAAGAGCAGCAAAGCAATTAAAAACGTCCTTTGCTTTTTTGGTGCTTTCAGTTTAGACCAGCTCATGGAGGTCAGAGCACTTTTGGAGGCAGCGGCAGAGTGTCTGCCTGAAGTGGAAGTAGCACCCCTGAGGGGAGCTCTTAAAGACACAAATAAAGGCATTTGCCTGAGCCTGTTCAAAATCCACTACCAGATATTTATGGTAGGGAAGGCTTTCAGGCTT
Organism: Entomophthora muscae; assembly: GCA_014839935.2. NCBI lineage: Eukaryota > Fungi > Entomophthoromycota > Entomophthoromycetes > Entomophthorales > Entomophthoraceae > Entomophthora > Entomophthora muscae. The sequence goes on along the minus strand of QTSX02000056.1, from coordinate 161,430 downwards.
TTTCTTGGTTGGGGTGGGAGCATCTTCTTCTTGGGAGATGGATTTTTTCTTACACCCTCTAGTCTCTTTGGGCTCCTCTTCAATTGTTGGGAGGATTTCATCCAGTTTGGCCTTTAAAATTGTGAGTGCCCAGACATAGGTTTCCTGCTTCTTATTTGGGAGGAAAAAGAAGACCAGGGGAAGAACCAGATTTCTAACCTGCCCATGGATATTCCAAAGCTGGCTAAAGAGCTTTGGGCAGGTGGAGAAAGTGCCATCTGCAAGCCAGGTCTTGCACTTGAGGAGGTTGTGCAGATCCTGGCTTGTTGCAAAGCAGATGATACACTCTGGGGCATGTTGACCATCATCATGGAGGAGGAATCTCTCTTCATGGTGAGATAGTTTTTGCTCCTCAGTAATAATCAATTGATCAATGGAGCTTGCACTGACGCCTTCAGTGCTCAGAGCATATCTTTGATCAGTAAAATATCTCTGTAGTTTTGAGGCGCCACCAACAGTTGCTAGTTGGGTATCATTTAAATTGAGGAGCACATCATTGACAACCTCAGTTGCAGTTTGATCCTTTGTGGTTGGGATCACCTGGCAAAGAAACCAGCAGATAAGTTGATAGAGAGGGTCAAAAGGCTTGGCGCAGTTGTGGTTAACAGTAAGGGTCTTAAATCTGGTGAACCCATAAGTTGTGAGCCTTGCTGGGCAGCCAACGTTATCACATTTGAAGTGATGTTGGCAGATGGGCTTCTTCTCGTCATTACAGCTGAAGCTGTAGCCCTTGTAGACAAAACCGGCTCCCCCTTTCTTTGTCATAATTGGATAGCTGATAGGGTATGTTGTTGGCATAGCAAAGGTGCCATTTTGGTTGCATATATTGTGGATAGAGTTAAGATCCCAGAGCTCAATTGGCTCATCTGCAGGAGCACCAGGCTCCTGCTCCTCTTCATCCTCAGGCTCTGAAGTGGGGTCAGAATGGCAATTGAAGTTAATTAACTTCTCTTGAGGATCAGATGGGGAGTAAACAAATGGAGAATGGGGAGGGGTAGGACTGTTTCCCTCTTGTTCAGGTGACAGAGTTGGGGTCTTGGGGGGAGCTTTGGCCTTAGAAGGCTGCTTCTTTGGGGTTGTCTTGGCCTTTTTGGCCTTGAGCAGAGTGATTTTGGACTTTGAGGCCTTGGGCGCAGCTTTGGCAGTTGACTTGGGAGGCATCTAAAAGTGAATTAGTATCAAAATATGAGCACTTTGGGGGTTGTTTTTAAAGAGAAAAATGAGAATGTTTTTAATATAAAAGTATCATTTTTTTACATAGAATTAAATAGGAGATTAAAAAATATATACTATCAAAATTTCAATGTTTTTTATTTTGTAAAAATAATTTTTTATTAGTAACACAAGTAGGCAAAACTTTGAGTTTTGACTGAAAACTTGCTCTCAAGATGGCGTTTTTGAAGTGACGTAATTGAGGTGCTGTAGCTCAAAAACATAGTGTTTTTGACCATTTTTATATTAAATTAACAAATCTACAGTGGAGCTTCCTCAACCAGGCCAAAGAGTAAAACTTGAATTTCTCAAAAACTAGCTTATACAACAGGGGTTAAAAAGTACCAAGTTGTTTATAAGAGATCAAAAAATATATATTTGCAAAGTTTCATATGTTTTCTTACATTTTTTGCTTAAGTGGTTTTAGACATGAAACTATACTTTTGAAAAGTAGAAAGCAATAATCACAGTGGGGGAATCAATATAGCGTAGCCTGGCGTCATAGGTAATTTCTCCTTATTTTCCCCTATCCATTGTGCGCCTTGAATCAATTGGGTGATATGAAACTTGGTGGAATTCAAAGTGACGTAAATCAAAATGGCGTAATCACCCCCTTCCACATTAAAATCACTATTAAAATATTTTGTTAAGAAAACCCTTATCAACGTATTCATTTATAATAAATTTATAAATTACATATAACAAACCTGGTTTTTTTACCCAGCAATGACAATCACTAGAAGGACTATCATAGTGGCGTCTATTTAGGTTGTTCTTATTATAAGTGTCTTAGATTAATACTATAAGAACATCTTTTGGCACTATACCACAGGCTTTATTTTAGTTTGGGTATAAGCTTATTTTAGTTTAAGATAAATGGCGTAATTTGAAATGACATAAAGTTGAGATGGCGTAAACACGCCCCACACTAAGTGATTTCATATGTAAATAAAGTTAGCAAAATAAGATTTAATTAATCTGACTCAAGTGACAGAATTGAGATGGCGTAAATTTGAGATGCTGCATTATAAAGATATATGTAAATTTTAACTATTTTATTGTTTATTTTTTTTTGTGATTCAAAATCACTAACGCAAAAAATCATCTCAAAATAAATTCAAGATGGCGTTTTTTGAGATGCTGTTTTCAAAATGGCATGTCTTACCAAAGAATTTAACCCAGACGGGCACCATGAAAGAGCTTACCCGTGCCTATGAAGAACTCTGCCTACGCACACCCTCTGAATTGGTTTTTGACACCCCAGCCAGACATCTCATTTACTACAACACCCTCAAGTTGTACGTAATGAGACACGTGAACCTGGACCAAGTGACCAATTTACAGAGACTATATTGCAAAGCAGAGAAGGCAGAACAAATGACCTACACTTTTCACAAAGCACAAACTGGGAAACAAGAAAGACCTAAAGACTCTCATCCAGCTGGCTGTTCCAGTTGACCACCCCCTGGAAACAACAGCAATAGTGCAAACCACAAACCCACAGGCTCAAATGGACATAGAAACAGGAACAATGGTCAGTCAAACTGTACCCATTTCTGCATCACTGCAACACAGGGCAACCAGGACAAGGGAAAAGCCCAGGGAGAGCATTAAGCAAGCCAAGCTCTCCCTGCACAACTCCTGACTTGCCCAACAATTAGTACTGTCCCTAGGACATGGACCAGTGTCCAATGATCCAAGTGTCTTTGGAGAACCTGGTTCTCTACACCATTGTCAGACACCCCAATAAACTGAAGTCCTACCCTTTCTGCTTTTGCAGTTACACAGGCTTGGCACTCCTGGACTCAGGCGCAGATCAAACCTTAGTCAACAGCAGCTTTTTGGATAAGATCAAGTTAACCACTAATCCTTTGCAGATTAAAAACATGGTTTTAGCTGATGAACACCACATTGCTATGACAAGGGAGACTGCCCCCTTCTCTGTCATGCTCAAGAACCTGCACTCCATTATCTAAGGTCCCATCATTGACTTCCCAAAGGTTGAAATTGAACTGGGTTTGGATTGGCTGGGAAAGAACAACCCCCACAAGGACTGGGTAACCTCAGTATTGACCATCAAACACAAATGTGTCAACCACCAGATATACCCTGACTCAGTGGACCAACTCCTACGCAACCATGTCTTTGTACATATTATGTAAACCCTGGACAAAAAAAGAACACATCAAAACCATTGACTGGGACTCCTGCCAGTACTAGATCATACACTTCAAAGATTGCCAGGACACCACTACGTCTCAGGATTGCAAAATTGTGGCTTGCCACCCAGAAATTTTCAAGGAAGCGTTACCTGGGCTACTCCTGGAAAAACACATCCAAAACTCCATCCAACTCAAGGGAGCTGTACCCAAGGCACAACCCATATATTGCCTGACCCCAAATGAAGACAATACCTTATGTGTCTACCTTAAGGAGGCCTTGGAGAAAGGACTTATCCATTCCTCACAATCCCCCTTTGGAGCCACCATCTTCTTTTTGGCCAAGAAGGATGGCACCCTGCGCCTGGTCACATATTACTGAGCCCTAAACAAAGTTACCATCAAGAATTGTTACCCACTACCACTTATTGACAACCTCTTTGACGCCTTGGGTGGAGCCACAGTCTTCTCCAAGATTGGCTTAACTGCAGGATACAACCAGATCCGTATTAAGGAGGAAGATATCCCCAAGACGGCCTTCTGGACAAAGTATGGCTCATAAAAATATGTGGTACTCAATTTTGACATGACCAATGCCCCCTCAACCTTTGTAACCTTCATGAACAAGGTGTTTGCCCCCATATAGGCAAGCACACCTTGGTCTATCTGGACAACATTATTGTCTATAGTCCCTTGGTGAAGCAACAACACAAGGACCTGGAAGCAGTCTTTGATACCCTAGTACAACATAAGCTGCTAGTCAAACCCTCCAAATGCCAGTTCTTCTGCAAACAACTGTCTTTCCTAGGGCACATAGTCTCAAAAGACGGCATCAAGCCTGACAGTCAAAAGATACAGGTCATCTGCAAGATGCCACCACCCAAGGACAAGTCAGAACTCTGTACCTTCCTGGGGATGGTGGCCTATGTACGCCACTTCATACCTGACTGTGGCGTCTTGACTGCCCCCTTATCCGCCATAACTGGCGCCAAATCCAAGTTTGTGTGGACCCCCTAAAGTGACCTCTCTTTTGGACGTCTCAAGGAGAAACTCACAACAGCGCCTATCCTAAAGTACCCCAAACAAGATGGGAAATACCAAATGGAAACAGATGCCTTGGATGCATCCATTGGGGGATACTACAAATCAAAAACAATAATGGTGACTTCCTACCTGTAGCCTACAAATTGCAAAAATTGGCAGACAGCAAGTGCTAATACCCTATCCACAACAAGGAGTTTTTAGCCATTGTACAATGCCTAGTCAAATGGCGTTAGTATCTAGAGCAACAGGAGGAATTCACAGCATTGACTGATCACAAGTTGCTCATATAATTCAAACCCTAAGCAAATCTGTCTTGTTGCCAAGATTGCTGGATGGAACTCTTGGAGAGATTCAATATGCTCATACAGTGCAAACCTGGTCCAGAACTTGCCATGGCAGACACACTCTTGCGCCTGTACGTCCAGGCTACAAGAGGGGAAAATGGGCTTAACCAAGACTGGCCTCTCCTGGCACTTTGAACAAAAGATTAAGGTTCCCCCCCTGGCACCACAGACGTAACAAAGGAAACAGTTATTAAGAATGAACACTTATTTGCAGACGTTTACGGGACCTTACATCAAAAAATGTCCAGCAGGACCACTATCCCATATTTTCCCACCCACCAGCAAGTGGAAACCATCCTACGTTACTGTCGTGAAGTGATTGGTTATAAACTAGCTGTCACTATACTCACGTAATTGATCCATTAAGCTTGGTGAATCATGGAACAATGGTACTCTTGCTCTGGATGATAACAAGGTCAAACAATCAACTAAGTTGTATCCTGAGTTCATATTAACTAATGATCATCCAATTGTTAGTTTAATGGTGGGCTAAGGATAGAGGAAACAAGGCTGTAACCAGAGGATCCTGGCATTCTGTGCCTCTTGTTAATATCTTTTGTTACTATATAACTCCCTTCTTGATTGATTAAATAAAAGATTGAATTTACATACTTTAACTTTATTATACACATTAGGCTAGATACTTATCTTTACCTAATCTTTAGTAATAGAAGTATATTATTTTGAGTTAAGTGAAAGCAACTACCAACTCTACGCAGAAATACAAAGGTTACTATAGGTACCTAGGACACACAAAGAGTTGCAATCTCTACAAATTCATCAAACATAAGGAATGGTGGCCAATCCTGTATTGGGATCTCTAAGAAGTCTTAGAACAATGCAAAGTATGCAAAAAGCTTGCAAGAAGTGAGACACCACCTAAGTCAGTACTTCCTATCCACACGCAACTACCCTTCAAAGTATGAGCTCTCAACATTGTAGGCCCCATGCCAAGAAAACACAACAAAAAGAAATATATCATTATGGCAATAGACTTTGCCACCTGCTGGCCAGTGGCCCAAGCAGTAAAAACACACACCAGTAATGATATATGTTGATTCATAGGAAAGGAAATCATCACCAAGTTTGGAAAGCCAGAACTCATGATAACCAATGAAGGCAAAGAACTGACCTCCAAAGATACCAACATATACCTCACAAAGAACAGGGTCAAGCACACGGTAACAACACCCTATCACCCTCAGGCCAATGGACGCATGGAACAACTAAATGGCAGCCTCATGCAAGCCTTAGCCAAACTCACTGCCAGGAGACCTGAGGACTGATATAGACAATTATCATCTGCGCTACTTGTATGCAGAACTCGTGTGAACAGATCCACCAGTAAAAGCCCTTTTGAGTTGGTATACCACACATAGCCCAATATCATTCAGGCATTATCAGGACCCAGGCTGGAAATCCCAAGCCAGGTCCCCCCTTGTTCAGATCCCAAGATCTTAGCGGCCAACAGTGATCAAACAGAGAAATAAAACAAGCGTATAGAGAAGACATTTTCCCCATCCAGAATAGACATGAGGTCAGTGACAAAGTTTGGGTCATGAATGTCAACAAAAGTAAACTTCAACCCGAGAAAATAGGCCCAGCAATCATCCTAAAGGTAAATGAAAACAACACTTACCTTGTGCAAGGACTTGGGAAAGGCAAAAAGGACAAGGTCCTGCACCATGATTGCCTGAGACTCTGTAAGGCAAGACAGAAACAATGTGAGACCGCCCTACCCACCACAGAACAACAGCTAGTGCAGTATGACGCCCGGGCTCCTGACAGCCTACCCCCAGAGGAGGCTGACCTTCAATCAGGGGGTGTTGAAACAGAAGGCTTGACCCGCCAACAAGGTTCCAAGTAAGCAGGTTTGTGACCTGCAATCCAATTATCCAGTCACTTGAAGCCAGACTAGGAAGTCAACTTAAATTACCAAATCTAACAACGTGAACAGATGATGATCCCTTATGGTGGATACCTTGTTTTGGCACTTGACTCATTACCAGGATCAGGCCACCCCCTTCATCATCCCATCATGTGATCAACACTATCATGTTTCTGTTATTCATGATTCACAATAACTATATAATACCTATCTCCCAATAAAGCTTATTATCTAGTTTCTAAATATTTTTCCCCTTGTAACTCTACTAAAACAGCACAGTTACAACATAAAGATATAGAAAAAGATATGAGTAATTACTCAACTGAAATTAAATACTCTTTACTAAAAACAAAAAAAGAAATATATAAAAATGTGAAAATAAAAATGACTTTTCAGTTTCAATTTCTACTTACTACAAATTAATCCCTAAAAATATAATAAAAAGTAAAAAGCAAACTGATATGTGCAATATTTTTAATTTAAAAAATTCACTAGAAAAGAAGAAGGAAGAATGTGAAAGTAAAAACTTATCATTACCAGAATCTATAGACAATGACTTAAAGACTATTAATCAGCACCAAGACTTTTATGTTCATCAAAATAGGAAATATAAAAAAGATATTAATGTATTAGAAGATGATTCTTGTGTTGTAGTTATAGATTATAAAGAAAACTTAAAGGTTGGAGGTGATCCAATTGAGACCAATAATTGTTTTTATTCAAAAAAACCAATCTCATTATCAGGGTTTGCATTGGTTTTTAAAGAAAGCAATACAATTAAATATGAATATCATGATTTTTTTGTCTCAAATATTATCACATGGTTCTTTATTTTCAGGTGAATGTTTTATAAAACTTCTTAAATTAGATAGATTTAAAAAATAAAAAATATAAAAGTATGTACTGATGATGGAAATAATTTTAGATCATATGAATTTTTATATTACGTATTTAAAGAGACACCTAAATATATTAAGGGTTCTATAAAATATAATTGTTTTGTTGAATGTCATGGAAAAAGCATTGTTGATGGTCACTTTGGTGTAATATCAAATATGTTAAAGGAAAAAGAAAATGAGCTTTATATTAACAACATTAATGATCTAAAAAATATTTGTGAGCAAGAAGAAAGAAGAAAAGAATTATACAATTCAGATATAACTGGTTCAATTGTTTCTCAAAAAGCATTTTTATACTTATGAAAGGAAATTTAGGCCTATAAAAAGAGAGCTTGAAGTTAAAAATCTGTGCATTAATCTTTCATGTTTGATGAAAGATGAGAAGTTTAAATTTTTCTTTAACATTTGAAAGCTTCTCAGAATATTCTGAGATAAATTATCATTTGAAATCACATGATGATACCAGAGAAACAAAAATATCAGAAGATGCTAGTGATATATTGGGGCAAGTTCATGAAGTAGGGCAGCTTACTAGAGGATGTATTTTAAATAAAGTTATCAGTCTATCAAAAACAACAACCTTTTTTCCTGAAACAAACTAAGAACATTTATGATGAGCCAAAGATAGGGTAATAGCATTTATAGCTTTGGGGCTGCTATTAATCTCCCATGCAATTCATCATAAATATTTTTGGTTTGTAGTTTGTAGTAGCACTTAAGATATTTTCAAAAATACTATAAGTTGCAATTTTCAATTCAAAAATAGATGAATTATTTTTTAAAAATCACCCAAGCCCAATATCAATTAATGATTTAGGATTGATTGTATTTTACGCTTTCTGAAGAAATTTGAATATGAATATTGTAAATTCAGAACCTAAACGTGAAAATGTGGGATTGTTAAATCCTTGGTCCAAATTTCAAATCACTTTTTCCAGATGGCCTTTTTTAATTAAATTGATTTTTTTGTGTATTTATTTGAATTTTTAAAAATGCGGGAAGTTTTAGACACTTTGCAAATTTAAAGCCAAACTGCACATTTCCAATGGACAAAATGAATTAACTGGAATCAGATTTGAAGCGTTCAAATTCATCAACCATTTTCATTAAGTTTACTATGTTTTTTGAAATTGCAGGATTGTCAAATCCAAGAACCAAATTTCAAATCACTTTTGAATGCCACTAGTAAACTCAAATAATAATTTTGAGAACTGGAATCCAAATTGAATGTATAGTAAGTAACTAGGACAAAACAACCCAAATCAAGAAGCTCCATTCTGGATAAAATCAAATGAAAAATCCAATCTCAACAACCATGTTTAGACATGAAATTAAGTGAAATGTAAAATTGTCTAAACTGGAAATGATGCAATATTCTGCACTCTAAATCACTAATATAGCAACCACAAAACCATATAATGATATGTGAGCTACCCTCCTGATGACGCAGAAATCTTTTAAAAGTTTTTTGGCCCCTGGCTACGCTGGGAGCCAAAAAACTTTTTTCAAGGAAGAAAGGAGGGGGAAAGATAAACCATCAGTTTACTAACTATGTATTTATATATTGCTATTAAGGATACTTTATTACAGTAGATTTTAAAAAATGCTAATAACAAAATAGAATTATATATTACAATCTATCTTATCATGTTGTCTTTTCCTTGATATGTTGATAGTTCACTTGCTGTTGATAATGTGATTGCGTTTAATTGGATAGTTTCACCTCCAGTTGCCTTGACAATAGGAAATCAAGTTGCCTCCCCAAGACCAGCTGTGGTTGCGGAGGCAACTTGATTTCCTATTGCCAAGGCAACTGGAAGTGAAACTATCCAATTAAATGCAATCACATTATCAACAGCAAATGAACTATCAACACATCAAAGAAAAGACAACATGATAAGATAGATTGTAATATATAATTCTATTTTATTATTAGCATTTTTTTAAAATCTACTGTAATCAAGCATCTAAATTTTAGCCGTCCTAAACTGGAATAGGGTGATTTTTGAGAATGCCTATGATTCCCAAAAGAATTAGCACAAATCCACTCTAGATCCTTTATCATCCTTTTTGAGACACCCATAAATTATATTTATTTCAAATTCACCTCATTTTTGATTTGAAATTTGGTTCTTGTGTTACAACCAAGTTTCCAGACTTGCCTGCTAACGTATCTTACAATACACAGGGGGGCGCTTGATGAGCCGCCCCTTGACGTATCTAACAGCATGGATTAATCTGATGGTGATATCAAATGGTGGGTACTTCATCCTAATTAGGAGCACTGCCAATTTGATTTTCTGATTCCTGCACAAGTTATTCCTTGGCCTCAAACCTTACACGGAACTTCCCACTAGGCCACCTCCTTGTGGCCTTGTGGCTTTTCCCATATAGTATATTACTCACAATATTCTACAATAAACAATACCTTGTTCTTATCCTTCTGTCCTTTCTATTGGACTGTTGTCTTCCCCAATTCCAAATACTGAATCCTCATTGGTTCAGTTGCAACAGTGATAGCAGCAGTAGGTTATTGACCTACCTAAAACAAAATTCCCCCTAAGAAAGGACAGAGTACGGGCTGTATGGCTACTCCCCAACAAGAGACCTTCCTGCCAATCCCCAAGGGGGAGATCCCCAACAGGTACATCATCTATCAAGACCAGTTAGTTCTCACCAGCGTGTACAATTGGCTCCGCCTCAGGCAGCATAACGCCAGCGTCACCCTGCCCCAGTCAGACCTGTCCCAGCGCATGCTCAACCTTCAGCTAGAATCCTTTGCTGGTGGCGTCAAGGGGGCAACATTTTCAGTTGGCTCCAGTCTACTGAAATCTGCCTTTGAATCTGCCAGATTCCTGAACCCATGTGGGTTGCCACTGCGTCTGGTTGCCTCACAGGGCCTGCCGCTGTGTGGTTCACCAACTGGGCCAGCCAGGAACTTGACATTACCTGGGCGGCATTCCAAGACGCCGCCAAGTCCCGCTATAGCAAAATCTTCTCTCCCATTATTGTGAGAACTCCTCTTCTAGCAATCAAGCAAACTGGTTCCGTTCCTGAGTACCTTGCTGACGCCCCTGAAGCTGTGACCAACGGAAACAAAATGTTACTCACTCTCATCATCAATGGATTAAAACCCCATATCTGCAAGTGGGTCCCCGTGGGTTGCTGTACTTCCATTGATGACTTCTATAAAGCCATTGTGGAGGCTAACAACCAGCCTAAATGGGCTTCATCTGTACTAGTGATGCTCCATCCCAACCACGTACCACACCTGGTAGTGGCCACAGTCAAGTAGGCCGCCGCCAACCACGTCAGCAGGATAATGGGACTAAACGCCCCCTCAAGGGGGGAGCTTCAGCTAGCACAGATTGAGGATCAGGGAAAAGACTGGGGGTTGTAGTAACAAGAGGCCTTGAAACCCCACCTGACCCATCCTCTCAATCCCTGCTTGCAAAAAATCCCTGCAACTACAACATTCATGAAGTCAAAACCCTGGACGTCTTTCAAGTCCACAGTGACGGCTGGTAATGCAAGCAAGCCATTCCTCAAATAAAGTAACACACTTGTCCTATCCCTTCTGTTTCCGTGGGGGCATCCACAAATTACTGGTAGATACCGGGGCCGACTACACTATGGTGGACCAGACGTTTGCCAACTCTCAACAATTAGACCAAGTGCCCAGCAGGTTCAAAGCTGTACAGGTAGCTGACTCCCGCAGAGTGGCCATCACCCACAAGACGGTACCCTTCTCTGTGAGAATGGGGAGCGTCCAGGTTAAGCTCTCTGGGTCAATCATGGCAGGACTCAGCCACAACATAATTGCTGGTCTTGACTGGCTTTGGCACAACCGTCCCTACATAATTGGGATACCTCTGTCATCACCCTCAACAGAAATGGGGTGGGGTTCCAGATTTACCCTGTGGAAATGAGAAAGCTGCTCCATGATATGATTTTTGTCAGAATAACAGAGACAGGCTCATACAATTTCAAGGGGGGAAAACTAGACTTCAACCAATGTTCAGTTGAAGTTATCTGCGCTGAACCATCTGCAATCCCTCCCTTGACCTCCTCACCTCCACCAGTGCTTGCTGCACTCCTCAAGGAGTACAAGGAAATATTCAGTGAGACACTTGAACAACTACCTCCTCCCCAGGAGATCCAGCACGCTGTACAACTTCAGAGGTCCTTGCCCAAAGCATGCCCATTATACTGTCTTACACCAAAGGAAGATGAAACCCTCCGCCAGCACCTTGTGGACGCGCTTGATAAGGGCTTCATTTGCCCCTTGCTCTCTCCATATGGGGCGGCAGTCTTCTTTGTAGCCAAGAAGGACAGGTCCCTTTGCCTGGTCACAGACTACAACGTCCTAAATGAGGTGACAGTTAAGAACAAGTACCCCCTGCCGCTGATTGACAACCTGTTTGATACACTTGAAGGTGCAAAGGTCTTTAGCAAGATTGATCTCACTTCAGGGTACAACCAGGTCTGCATTGCACCAGGGGATGAGGCAAAAACTGCCTTACACACATGCTACGGGTTGTTTGAGTGTTGTGTCATGAACTTTGCAATGATTAACACTCCCTCCACCTTTGCCATGTTGATGAACAAAGCATTCAAGGAATTGATTGGGAAATGTGTGGTTGTGTACCTTGACAACATTATTGTCTTCAGTCAAGATTAAACCATACACCTCCAATACCTCTGTGCTGTCCTCAACACCCTTCAGAAAAACCAGCTAAAAGCTAAACCCTCCAAATGCAAGTTTCTCAAGTCAGAGCTACTATTCCTTGGGGACACCATCTCTGCCCAAGGGGCAAAGCCCAACCCTTCCAAAGTTAAGGCAATCACCATCATGCCACCCCCACCAATGTGGGCCAAGTGCAAACTTTCCTTGGCATAGTTGCCTACGTGCGCAAGTTCATTCCTAATTGCAGGGAACTAATTGAACCTCTCACTGAGCTCCTCAATACCAAGCAGCGCTTCCATTGGACCCCCGTCAGAGATTGAGCCTTTGAGGCGTTGAAGCAAAGACTCACAACAGCACCAGTACTGCAGTTCCCCAATCAAAACCAAAAGTACAAACTTGAGACTGATGCCTCCAACAGGGCCATAGGGGGTGTGTAAGGGTAGAGACTGACAATGGCGTCTTCCTCCCTGTGGCATATGAGTCCAGGAAACTTACTGACTCAGAACAATGCTACCCCATCCATGATAAAGAATTGGCAGCCATTGTACTCTGCGTTAAGAAGTGGCGCTGTTACCTGGAAGGTGCTACCTTCCCACCCCACATGCTGACAGACCACAAGTCACTTCAGTACTTCAACACGCAGTCCCACTTGACATGCTGCCAAGCAGGGTGGGTGGAGCGCCTATCCCCTTACCAGTTGCGCATTGAATACAAGCCTGGGAAGGAACTTGTCACAGCTGATGCTCTTTCATGACTCTATGTAGCGTCCATCACTGGGGGTGATGGTTTGGATCCAGATTGGCCCATGCTCTACCTCCATCCTGAGGCAACTTGCTACGAGGGCCTTAACTTGGTAACCATCTCCAAGCTGAAGGACAACAAAAGCCAGTTCACCATCAATTCTGGTAACATCTGCTGTCTGGCAGAGACAGGTGAAAAGACACCTTACATTCCCACCACACAACAAGGGGACACAATATTGCACTACCATTGAACCCTGGGTCACATCAGAGGTTGTAACCTCTTTGAGATTATGAAACAGAAGGTTTGGTGGCCGTGCATGCGTCAAGACATCTTGGACTTCCTCAAAACATGCGTGTTGTGCAAAAAGAACATGTCCAAACCTGCACCCCCCAAGTCTGTCCTACCCATCAAGGCCATGGAACCCTTCAAGCAGTGGGCCCTCAATATTGTGGGGCCACTTCCCAAAGACAGGCTGGGGAAGAAGTACATTATCACTGCCATTGACTACTTCACTTGCTGGCCAGTGGCCTGGGCAACAACCAACCACACTGCCACCACCATCACCTGCTTCAATGGCAAGGAAATTGTAGCCCGCTTTGGGCGGCCCAAATGCCTCATCACAGATGGTGGCCCTGAACTTGTTGGGCATGTCATGAAATTGTACTGCGCCAAGAATGCCCTCCAACGGATAGTTACCACCCCTTATCATCTGCAAGCCAATGGTTGCGTGTAACAGTTAAACGGTTCACTGGCTCAGCTGATTGCCAAGCTCTCACAAGAGCACCCCAACACCGCATGGACTGAACATCTGCCCACTGCTCTCCTTATCCTGCAAGCAAGAATCAACAGGGGCATAGGGTTCAGCCCCAGCACCCTGGACTTTGGAACACCTGACAGTCTGATAGGGGTTGAACAGGAAAAGCTACAGTCCAAGGTTCTCAACAAGCCTCCCCTGGTAACAACCCCATCCCTGGATCAATGGTGTGCCAAAGCCTAGGAAATTAAACACAAGCAGATTGCAGGAGGGACAAAGCACCTCAAGGCTAGATACGCCGTAGGTGACCCTGTCTACACCCTCAATCCCAATTCTGCCAAGTTGGAACCCAACCACCTAGGGCCCTTCAAGATAGCTGCTGTCTACAACAATCATACCTATCAACTTGAAGATGCCCAAGGAAACACCAAGAAGCTTCACTATGACTGCTTGCGCCCCTGCTGCACCATCCCCACACAAAGGTTGTTTGTGCAGACCTCCCCAGACCTTCCGCAGACTCCAGTCCTGGTGTCTGACAACAAGCAGGGGGCAAGGGGGGGTGTTGCAACCAAGTTTCCAGACTTACCTGCTAACTTATCTTACTATACACAGGGGGCGCTTGATGAGCCGCCCCTTGACGTATCTAAAGACATGGATTAATCTGATGACAATATCAAATGGCAGGTACTTCATCCTAATTAGGAGTGCTGCCAATTCAATTTGCTGATTCCTGCACGAGTTATTCCTTGGCCTCAAACCTTACATGGAACTTCCCACTATGCCACCCCCTTGTGGCCTTGTGGCTTTTCCCATATAGTATACTACTCACAATATTCTACAATAAACAATACCTTGTTCTTATCCTTCTGTCCTTTCTATTGGACTGTTGTCTTCCCCAATTCCAAATACTGAATCCTCATTGGTTCAGTTGCAACACTTGGATTTGATAATCCTGCAATTTTGGATTCATCAGGTTTTACATGATGTCTATGATTTGTTTGAAATTCAGGAAATATAAAATTTTACATTAAAATCCCGTATTTCTGATTCATGTATCCCGCATTTGTTTGCTGAGTTTTGTCTTTTGTTGGTTGAGTTATCTGCCCAAGAGATTTGAAATTTGCCAATTTAAATAAATCAAAAAAAGTTGAATTAAATGTTTGATTTTATTAAATATTTTATTTTTCACTCAGTTGAGTTGCCCGCAAAAGTTATTCAAAATTTGGACCAAGGATTTGACAATCCCGCATTTTTACGTTAAGGTTCTGAATTTACAGTAATGTGATTAAGTTATAAAATAATCAATCTGGCGCCTAGGCATAACAAGAAAAATAATGACACAGTTGTTAAGAAGTTGTCTTCAGATATGAAAAAGATAAAGTGTCAAATTTTTTACTGACAACATTTTAATTAGGTTGTGGCATATAAATTTAGGCTTATTTGTGCCACTCTAATTTTCTTAACTCCACCCCTGTGATTGATCACAAGCAAATTGTAGAGTTTTTGATTATCAATAATATTGTTTACTATAAATATATAGTAATTTTCATAGTAAATTGGGCTTAAATTACGGGATTGCTGTTGGCCATGAATCCATTTATGATATTAAAGACACATTAAGTACCATAGATGAATTTATAAGATGAGCATTCCAATAATCTTCCATATGTGCTAAAGCTATTTTTATATATTAATTTAATAAAAAATATTTTAAGTGTGCTATGCACATTTTTATTGTAGATGTTTCAGGTTTGCTATTAAAAATAAGTTATTCTTAAAAAGAGTTGATATTGACACTTTTATGTTGTGTATTCAACTTGGAAAAAGGTAAATTTTTATTAATAAAATAAAAGGAGAAACTAGGTTAAATTAAAAAAATTAAGCTTAATATTAATTGTGTCTAAATAGCAACAATTTGTTATATTTTCTGGGGTTTCACCTCTGAGAGCTAAGAAAAACGGGAATTAAGCTCATACAACTAGCAAGTTCCTTAATGCAATTTGTTTTTCTGATTGATAGTGGCCATATTAACAAAGTGTCAACATGGCCACTGTCAACTGGACACTGTTGCCCTAAAAAATTAATAAAGTTTTAAAGCTTAATTTTTTAGGGAACATTTATAGTGTTGTCAGAAAGATTCTTGTTTCATACAACCCTGCTACTATAAATTCAGAACCTAAACGTAAAAATGCGGGATTGTCAAATCCTTGGTCCAAATTTTGAATCACTTTTGAGGGATGGTTTTTTTTAATTAAATTGATTTTTTTGAGAATTTATTTGAATTTTTAAAAATGCAGGAGCTCATAGACACTTTGAAAAGTTCAAGTCAAACCACATATTTCCAATGGATAAAATGAATTAACTGGAATCATATTTGAAGTGTTCAAATCCATCAACCATTTTCATTAAGTTTACTATGTTTTTTGAAATTGCGGGATTGTCAAATCCATAAACCAAATTTCAAATCACTTTTTAATGCCACTAGTAAACTCAAATAATAATTGCGGGAACTGGAATCCAAATTTAATGTACAGTAAGCACACTAGGAAACACCAACCCAAATCAAGAAGCTCCATTCTGGATAAAATCAAACTTAAAATTCAATCTCAATAACCATGTTTAGACATAAAAGGTGATTAAACTTTAAAATTATCTAACCCTGGAAAGTATACAATATTATACACTTCAAATCACGGATATAGAAATTCTGTTACTATTCAAGGCTAAATCAAAAGAAAATAACTACTCACAACTAAACCAAAAACCTAAATAAATACTTATTTAATCTAAAATAAATTATTTATTTTATTTTTATGGACCAACAATTGCATTCCCAACCAGCTCCTGCACCAGCCCACAGGGCAGCCTGTTCACAAGGGCGCCACAGAGGGTCCAAGAACAGACCCATAACCCATCTCAAGGGGAGTAATGCCAACACACAGGCCTCCCAAAGCGTCAGTGCTAGTCAACCACCTCCTGCATCCCAGGCCGGATCAACCATCCTGAATCCAAGACAGAAGCCGATCTCAAGGCCTGCCACCAAAGTCTCCTACATAAGGGTCACCGGGAACACTGAGGTTACTTATACCTCCACCATGTACCCAGTTGTTACCCGGCCCCACACTCTGGATCTAAGAGTTGCCACTTCCTGCCCCTGCGTTTTTGACACCTCCTATGAGCCATTGACTACAACTGAGGAGCCATCTGCACCTGTGACGTATTCCACCATTAACAGCGCCACTGCAAGTAATAGTGATCCCACCTTCTACACAAAGGTCCCCATCCCCTGTGTTGAGCCAGCCAGGATGCTATGGCACCTGCCAAGGGCCGATGTTGTTGACTGATAGTGAATGTGACGCTATCCTCAACTTCTTGAACAGGGGAATGGCAGTTCAGGATATTGCATCCCAACTTGGAGTCACAGCCAGATATATTGGCAACCTCAACACCAAATATGGAAACACTGGTTGAATTGCAAAATCCACCAAGGCTAAGCAGCAGCCCAGTCTACTTCAGCCCATCCATCTTGAGGCAATCAGGCAGTGGATGACCAAGGATTGCCACCTGGACATGATTGCTGTCCAATCAATGCTGGTCACAGAGTTTGGGCTTTCTGTTTCTAAAACCCTTGTTTACCAAGCAATGGTTGATTTGGGCTTCTTTTGGAAGGTACTTGGAGTTTCTCTGTACAACAGAAACAGTGAGAAGACCATTTAGGATCAACACATTTATGCTGAGACTTATCTGGTCCTAAAGGAGACTGGGAATCCCCAGTTCTTCTACATTGATGAATCATCATTTTCCTCCTCACTCAGGTCTAGGCATGGGTGGGTCAAGAAGGGGTCCAAGGATGGTGTGGCACATTGTGCAGCTGTCTGTTCCCAGACATAATTGATGGTAGCGCTTCTGGTTCCTCACAAGTTGGATCAATATCAAATGATCAAGGGTCACCACCATAGCGGGCCTTTTCTCAATTTTCTCCAAGCCATAAAGGAGTACCTCTGGATCAATTACAGCAGCATAACCAACATTGTTGTGTTGGATATTGTCAGGCTCCACCAAGTGGATTTGGTTGTTTCAGAGTTCCCACTGATAGATAAAAATAGCCATTTGGCCAGCCACCGCCTGGCTGACTACCCAATGAGACTCCTCTTCCTTCTGCCCTATTCTCCATTTATGAATCCAATTGAGGAGGTGTTTGGTTGGATCAAGAATAAGGTGAAGAAAGGCCTCCCTCAGGAAACCAAGGATCTCTTCAACATTCTTGAGATCAGACAATTTGCAATGCCACCCAATGTGGTGGCAGCTTTTTATGAGCACTCAGAATCCTTCCAAAAGCCCTCAACTCCGAGCCAATCAGATAAATGGGCGCTCCATATTTATTTATTTTTATTTATTTTGTTTTTATTAGGACTCAAAAATTATTAATTATATAGTATGAATTGACATTGATTTGTATTATAGACATATAAGAATACATACAAAAGTTAAGTAAAATTAATTATACCAGATATAAAGACACATATTTTTATTATAATGCACTAAATATTGTATTGACTGTAGAGTTAACAAATAAAAAATCAAAAAAAAGAAATAGAGTAATTTTATTTAAATAGTTGTGAACCCTTTTTAGTAGCATTGACTTTTATTAAGCCACAAATTGGACCTTGCAAGTCATCATCTGACTTTATTTATTTAGTGCCACTATAGCCACACAACACAAAAACCAATGATTTTCATGTACCTCTTACTAATTAGTATTTATGATGCAGGTTAAGCATATTGAATGTATTTATCAAATCATATTACAAGGGAAAGGTAATTTGAGCTCTAAACAATCACTTGTTTGGAGCATAAGCGGAGCAGGCTGCTTGATGTGAATAAATTCAGTTCTTATTGTTTAACTATGTAATATATGAACCCGTACTTGACAAGCAACTAAGTAAAAAATATTTAGATCATATTTTATTATTTCACGTGTTTTCTTACTATAACTACTGTCTTATAATATATCTACATATATTACAATTATAATTTAAAAAGTTGAATTTAAATATTAAATTTTAAATATTAAAATTTAAATACTAAAATTATTATAGTAAATTTAAATATTAAAATTCTAATATTCAAATTATAATATTTAAGATTAATATTTAAAATAAAATTAAAAAAATAAAATAAATATAAAAGTTAAATTGCAAGGGAATATAATTTATTAGGGAGATGCAAATTGCAAAGGGAATGCAATTATTCCAGGGAATTATACCCCAAAATCAAATTTTCTGCTAATGCGTCTAATTAGATCCATGTACTCTTCTGTACGTGGTGGACAACTCTGGATGCAATTGCAAGAGGGGTGGTGCTCTGCACCCCGGTGGTTGCTGAACACTTAATAAAAGTAATTGGGTAAGCAAATCAATTAACAGGTTCCTTTTGGGAGGCACGTAAAACCCATACAACAATGCCAATGCAAAGGAGTTGTACAGGACGTACTCAACTGTCCTATACCTCTGTGGTGTCTTCTGGCGTTCTAGTGCTAATTGGCACATGTCAAGGTGTATTGGTACATCCTCCAACTTTTTAATGTTTGTTTTTAATATGCAATGTAATAGGATTCCTAGGTATACTGCAATGTGAATCCTTTGAGAGGTATATTTTTCAGAAAACATGCATAATTTTTTTATATATTTGAGTTAATCTGTTGATGTAGGATGTTTGGCTCAACTTGAATATGGTTCCAGAGGGCGTCTGACTTGTATCTGCCCCCCATGCCTTTGCAAACAAAATAAATAAAGGTTTAAACATATTCACAAGGACTATGTCCCCAACTTTGTTTGATAATGCTTTGAACACTTTGTTGAAAATTTAAGTTTTAAGATAGTCAGTTCCTATTTGAAAGTCAATTTTTATTAGATTTTTTTCATATTCATTTATGTTTGAAAAGGGAAATTGTTGAATACTTTCATAAATATATTCATCAAAGTTTATCTTGATATCCCCGCAAATTTCAGTCATCTCTTTGAGGTTGATATTTGCTCCTATTTCATATGCTTCCCTAATCCACGGCAAGCACCCCATGGGTGGTAAATATTCCTTAGTTTTTGCTTCAATATTTGCAAAATTATTCATGTTCATTTGAAATTATTTTATTTATTTCATTTTTATTTATTTGCTTTACAGGGGCTACCAGTGATTGGTAACCCCCATAAAACCAACTGGGCATAAAGGCTGCCACTTCAGCAACCTTGTCCCCATTCCTAATTATAACTAAAGTAAATATAAGTAAAACAAAAAACTTACTGATTATTTCCCCTGCGGCCCCCTCAGCCACAGGTGCTCCTTCAGCAAACTTCATTAGTGTTGGCTGCTCTTCATTTGATTTCCTGGGCTTTATCTTCCTTATTTTCCTTGATACTTGTACTTTCTCTTGATCTTCATTTGATATATTTTCATTGTTTATTGTAGCGCTTATGCTCCTTGATTCTGCTTTGTTTTCATCCGTTTCCATTTGATTAGTTTTGTCACGGCCCATACCAGAGTCCAACTGGACTCCCATAGGGGAGGCAGGCCGGGCCTGGAAGGCCATGTACCCAATAGGCACAATGCAGACCAGGTAGTTGAGAGCAGTGGCTAGGGGGCTCCAACTCCCAGTATGGGGCACAACCTGGTCAGCCAGCCCCAATAATGTGATGTAGACAAACCCCAACTTACTGAAGTCCTGGGCAGAAGGCACATTGGGTAAGGGGGAGCAGTAGTAATCTCCTTCATAGTAGGCAAGAGATCCAGATGATGGGGGTGGTAATACTCCAAGTCAAGAGCTCAGGGTGGATTGACTGAGATAGCAGGAGTATAACTAGGAGAATATGGGTAGGCAAGAATATATTGTGTTGTGGATTCCCAAATAGATACAAAGAGAATAATTAAATTGGTGATAAATAGACAATTCCTGCAGTAAGATAATGATTTCTGAGCATAAACTTGCTTTATTAAGATGTCAACAGTGAGGAGGGCTTCTCCCCCTCACTACTTATACTTACTGAAGACTCTGTGGCCTTTTGTGTCACCAGAGAACTGATGGCATCAATTTGAGTTGAATTTACAATTTTTACCAAAATTTGCGTACTTGGGCAAGGGGGCAAGAGCTCATTGGTTGCTATAACATGATCCTTTCTTGAACTGCAGCATTCCAAGGTACCACAGTTATTTATAAAACCCGCAAGTGATTGAGCGCCTGATTGCACAATCAAACAATTGCATTCCTAATGTACCATTTTCCAATAGGTGAGTGGCTCAAATTTGATAATAGGCTCAAATCCAGGGATTTGAGGCTTGTGTGCCTCTCAAATCCTGGGCCATTTTCTAGTCAAAAGGGGGGTTTTCTTGCCCTGGAAGATACTTTGTGGGGGTTCCCACACTGTGGGTTTTCTCAACTCTAGGGAGGCCAGCTGACTATCCAGGGCAATCTGGGCCCTGGAAAGTTTCCTCTTCATTAGTGTGTATTTCCTTTGAGATTTCAGTTCCTTCAATCAGTTTGATTTTCTTGTTGTTTTCTTTGGCCCCTTGCCAGAACTCCCACAAATTATAGACTGCGTCATTTAACTTCAGACTAGATAAGATTAAACCCTGTATATTGAGTAGCGCTTCTTTGTTCTTTTCATCTATAATATTTCCTAGTTTATCCATAGCATCTTCCTTTGGCTGGATCAGTGGCTGTCCCCTGTTACCCAGCTTTCCTGTTACTATTTCCCTGATATTTTTTCTATTTCAACAACCTTTTGCAGGTATGCTTCTAATTCATTTATCAAGTTATAGATATTTGACATTTTGTTTGAATGACATCAAAAAACTGGTTTTTATAGTACTACCTCTAATGTATGAATATTTTTCATTAACAATAATAAATTAAGAACCACAAATGTAAATATTACATTAGAGTATTTCAATTAGACATCAACTCTTGATATTTTGATATTATGTGCATAACTCAATGCATTTTTTAATAAAATTCATTGAGTTATGCACATAATATCAAAATATCAAGAGTTGATGTCTAATTTCAATATTCTAATGTAATATTTACATTTGTTGGTCTTTACTTTCTTATTGATAATGATAAAATATTCATGCAAATAATTATATGTTATCACATCAAATGTATACCATTTTATTAATTATAGGGAATGCCAATAATATAAAAAATATTTGTTAATTATGAATTGGAAGAAATAATATCAACTTTAATAAGTTGCCACAAAGAAAGGTTTTATTTTACTCATCAAAGGACAATTAGGGTAGGGAATGGGCAGAATGTATGTCACCATCATCTGCGCCAGTGAAGGGGACAGCATCAGAGGCAGTGAGGAGGGAATATGTGCTGGCTTGGGAGTCAGGGTTGGAAGTCAGGTGGCTTGATCTTGATGGGAGCAGGGGAGGAAGGGTTTGTTGACTGGGAAGAGGTGGAAAGAGCTGATTTATTCAATTGCTCAAATTCTTCTTCTGTCACATATATGGGCTTGCCAAACCAAATGGATGGTGTGGGGGGAGACAGGATTTTTTTCTGGACTTATCACTATCACTTGCATATAATATGACAAGATCAGATAAATCCTGGACAAATGTGGATGGAAAAAGCTCATAATCCTTCTCAATTTGGGTGCACTGTTCATTGTGTATGGCAGGCTTTAAGCGCCTGAGAGCTGAACCAAAATTGTAAAGACATACATCTTCAAGATGCATGTCAGCATGGTTGGTGGGGTAGGACAATCAGGTATGCCCCGCAGCCCTAATTTCCTTGGTTGTCCATTCCTGCTGTTCCATCTCTGCACTCAGTACAACTGTGTACATGGCGTGTTGGGTAGCCCACTCCTCCTGAATGTCCTTGAGCTCTGTCTGATAGGCATACACATCTGTGGTGTTTGATATTATCAAGTAATGATTGACACCCAATGGAAAAACTGCCAACAAAACCCTGGCAAATTGATTCAAAATTGGCCTGCCCTTGTAAACGTCAGATTGGATACGCTTTTCTCCATAATCTTGGATGCTTGTAGAAATATTGGCATACAACAAGAAGTAACGCCATTGTGCATCCTCATTTCCCTCCCTTTAATAAAATTAATCATGGTTGAATTGTATGGGTTGATATCCACCAAACTGGGGCCAGTGATAACTTGATTGGACAAGATTCTAGCAGCAACCACAACTCTGTACATCCACAAATTGACTGTTCTTTTATTTGTGAAAAAGCCACAGAGTCCCAGTTGGAGACAAACCTGGACCAAGGGCATCTGCAAGGCATGTTCCATGATGGCCATCATAATGAGATGGTCTTTTTTGCTATCAGTTGATGTACAGGCTCAAGTTGGGGTCTTCTTGGGAGGGGGGCCACAATTGGCGTGGGCTTGCAGGGTTGCAGCCACAGTGGACTTTACAAAATCTATTGCGGCCACAATTCCCTTAAGGGACATAAGCATCCCTTGCTTTTCAACCATTTTGAGAACAATTTCTGGGGTAATTAGCTTTCTTCTGCGTCTTGCAGGCTGATTTGCTGGAGGTGAGATGTGTCCGTCTTGGGAACCAGAAGATGCCATCTGATTGGCTGTTTCTGGATTTTGGATTCTCTGGGTGACTCTGTGGCTCAATTGGCTGATTCCAGATGCTAGTGTTGATACATGATCTGGGTTAGCAGCTGCCTGTGTGTGATGAGCAAACAGGGCCATGCTTGAGGATGCAAGAGAAAGAACACACTTCTGGGTAGTGCTTGGGGAGGGGCCTGCTGTTTGGGAGTGGCCATAGGTTAATGCTTCATTTTTAGAAGACCCAGTGTAGCCCTGCATGATTTTATCAAGGCCAGGGAACAGCTTGTTTATTTGGTGGTTATTGAAAGAAGACATAATAAACTTTTATTAAAAAATTAACCTCAAAAAGAGGAATGTATATTTTAGTCAATTTTATTGTTAAGTATGTTAAGTTGGTGAATGTTACAATCAAAATTTTAGCCGTCCTAAACTGGAATAGGGTGATTTTTGAGAATGCCTATGATTCCTAAAAGAATGAGCAAAAATCCACTCTAGATCCTTTTATATCATTTTTGAGATGCCCATTGTGAGATTAGGCTGATTAACCACAAATGATCAGGCTAATCATTGCACGCAGATCATTATCATTTACACGCTGTACTATCACTAGGCTGATACTCTATTAATTGTAGTAATTATATGCTGTATAATCACCAATATATTATAATGGATATGGCAGTTATACACCGTATAATTGTAGTTTATTAGGATAGATGCAACAATTATACTACATATTATCACTGATTATCATTCTGATGTGTTATATTATACGCTGTATAATTACTAGTTTATTTTAATTGTATGGCTATTATATGCCGTATAAACGTTAGCCAACATAGTGCTTATCATTGATTACACAGGGTGTAATACTTAAATCATCAACTGTATATTGCTCATACCATCCTGCTGGACGTTGTATCAACTCAGCCCCACCCATCCTGATGGTGTTTAAGAATGTATCAAACAAGTGATGCGCATATGTCAAGAAAATACTGAGTTTGGGTCAGTATTACACGGCGTATAATTGAGTTTCTTATTGGTTTGGGTCAGCATTACATGGCGAATAATCCACAGGTCAATACTGGATTGAGTCTGCTATTATATGGCGTATAATCCCCAATTTATCCTGTTGCATTAATAAGAAGAAGGCTCGCCAGCCAGAAAAGGATCACTGATTAAGCCCTACAAATGGAATACTGGAATTCTACCTTCCAATGTGGGAGGGCTTAACAGGGACAATTTCTAAGCATCAACTAAATGCGGCAAAGTTTCACAGTGCAATAATAGGCGTGTAAGATACAGCCAGTCAATAAATGACAGTAGGCTAGCTCCAGAAGAGCGTAGGCTATAGCTGAAGTGCCATGTACGCCTGCTAAGGCCAGTAGCAACACATGTGTCAAGGACAGCCAATCAGGATAGGCGCAGCCAGAAAAAATGAACCTATTGCAAAGGTAGCCACTGAGAACTGTCTGAAAGGACAAGAACAAGGGTTGTTGCAGTATATATTGATATAGACGCCTGAAAGGAAAAAACATGTTCTTAGTTACACCTGGATAGATTTCAGCTGCTGGCTAGATTGTACTCCAGCAACAATAAATGTAATTATCTTCAAAGTTCTATTCTATTGTAGTCTGTAGTGCTCTTGCATAGCATTAGGTAGAGTACATTGGCAAGGCTAACATCTATCTGTAGCTTTGAACATACCAGCAATAACCCAAGTTGCTCAACACCCATGAATTATATTTTTTCATATTCACCTCATTTTTGATATGAAATTTGGTTCTTGGATTTGAAAATCCTGCAATTTTGAATTCATTAATTTTTACATGTTGTCTATGATTTGTTAGACATACAGAAAATCTTAAATTGTACATTAGAATCCCGCATTTCTGATTCATGTATCCCAAATTTGTTTGCTGAGTTTTGTCTTTTATTGGTTGAGTTATCTGCTCAAGAGATTCAAAACTTGCCAATTTAAATGAACCAAAAAATTCACATTAAATGGTTGATTTTATTAAATATTTTATTTTTCATTCAGCTGAGCCGCCCGCAAAAGTGATTCAAAATTTGGACCAAGGATTTGACAATCCCGCATTTTTATGTTTAGGTTCTTAATTTAAATTACCTTCTACATCAACTATGTCAACCATATGGGCCAGCAGCTGGCCTTGACTCCTTGTGTTGTTTGTGAGCAGGAGAAACAAATAAACAGGACATTCCTGATAACAAAGAACTCACTCTCTGCACTGACATCAGGTGAAGGGGCAACTGAGTGAAAATTTGCAGCCTAAAAGAACACCTAATTGGTTTTCCTGGACCTGGTGACCCTCAGTGGATTTTCCTATGTAAACTTCATTGAGAATATTTTTTCAAAGTCCTGAGGACACTCTTATTCAAGAACATACCTGATATAGAGTGGACCCATGGGGGCACTTACTTATGTTTCCCTGTGGAATACATCTTATATTAAATAATAGATAAGTTTGTGGGTGGTGTCTAAATTGGCTGGCACCAACACAACAGCTTTAAAGAAAACAAGAATTATTCTGGTTGACTTTGGGCTGGCCTAGAGCGGGATAAGACAAGGATATCTGCAACTATTGAGACAATGTTCTTTAAAACAAAACACAAAGATAAGGTTAGTGTGGTTCACAATAAGCTGTGTGAGTTTACAGAGGTTTTTTCTGGACAGAGGCTCAATCTTGTGGTTTAATTGGGTATTTGTTTTACTTTGGGATGGGCGCCTGTATAAAAGACAAGGACAGTGTACCACTTGAAATCAACAAGGCCAGGCTCTCCCTGGATGGGAGGAAGGTCCCTGGGACAGAAATTGTGTTATAATATGAAGCTGTTTCTAAGTGATGGGGAATTACCACCCAAATCCACATAGAATTAATGATTAATCACCAATGCAGCTTCAAATACCGTTTTGTAAAATTTCCAAATGAAATACTAGGATTAAGTAAAATAATTAATCCCAACCAAAGTAGTCCAAGATAAATAGCTTGTGAAAGCATCAGAGTATCTTCAGAATAAAATTCAGGACATTGAGATGCAACACAATTTTCAGGTTCCAAGACGGGGAATCACTCCAAGATTGGCAGGCATTGAATTAACATTGGGAGGTGCCGACAACAAAGTTCCAACTTCAGGGCCCCATCTTCCAGTAATGATCCAGCCTAGAATAAGATTGTAGGGAATTTAGTGCAACAATCCAACTACAGGATGTATTTTGAAAAAGTAAATTAGACCAAGGGATATTTGATTTTTATTGAGTAAATTTTTGGGAGGACTCAACTCTTAGAGTTGAAACAGTAAAAATCATTCAATATATATCAAAATTGACTAAGCAATACCACCTGGATCATGTGCTCCTATTCCTTCCACATTGTCAAGTAAGTATCTATTCCAGGTTGCAAAGAACCCTTGGGTGACCAATTTCTGACAACCATGCTGATTAATAAGCTCACATCAGGTGACCCTCAAATTACGTCAATTTATCAACATCAATTTGCAAGGAGGAATTGGTTTCAGCTGGCAGACTGGAGCAGCCATAACCCATTTCCAATTGACTGTTTGGTTTAAGTCTGTTTATTAAGTCAATTTTAGTAAGGGTTTCCCAGCTTTTCAAGTCTTCCTACTTGGCCAGATAATTCCCAGCATAATAGAACCTACTGTCACAGTTCCCTGGGCTATGACTTGGTGGACTATGTAATCCAGAACGCCCTGGTCCTGGCCAGAATTTACAGGGTTGTGGCCCCACCTGAAAATCTGCTTCTTCACTCCTATCTAACTCTACTACCTTTTAAAAGCTTCCTAGAATACTTCAATCACAGTGTATCCACTGTTTACAGTGTGGTGGTAGAGTTTGTGCGCCACTTCCATTGTCAGGTGGTTGCATATAGACAAACCCACTATAGGTATAACTGAATAAAACCTCTTTTCTCTTAATATAAATTACAATTTTTATTTTTACTATGATTTTTTTAAACAACTTTTTTAGAATAGCAAACTTTTACTAAAAAAATCTTTAAGAAGGTCTTTACACAGGAATAATAATATTTGATAATAAAAATCCTATATTGTCAGGAATATTTCTAACAAAATGTCTCAAGAAATCAACATTTAAAATGCAATGGCACCAAATAATCAAAAGAATCATTTGCAGCAGTTTCCCCTGGTTGGGAAAACTGCCGCAAAAAGCGCACAGCAAGAAACAAAATTTAAAAATTTGAATTTTGGAAATTCTGCCTTTTATAGGCCAGCCGCAGACTGTGCAGCCATCTGCCAGGCTCCCACCAGCCTGCTGCTGGCAGCACACCTCCCACAGCTGGGTTTGCTCACCCCTTCCAAATGGGGAAATTCAAATTTGGGAAACCAAAAAAGGAAATTTCCACAATTTCCTATTTGGGGGAAACTGCTGCCTAAATTGGGAATCTTTTAAATTAGGAAGGGGTTGACAAGCTACACTGCACCAATCTTCATGCATTAACTGCACCTAATGAATTTGGGTGCATGGAAGCATCCTGAAATTTCTCATGCTACTGCCAGCCAATAATTGGCAATAAATTGCCACTAAATCACCACAATGCCACCGCAGAAAGGGAATCTCAGACAACACCAAGTGTTTGGGGCTCCCAATACAATGTTTTCATTATTCATGCCACACCAAGGCCACTAGTAAAGTAGTTTTCAACCCTGTTGAGATAAACAAAAAATATCAGTCTAAAAACAAATACAACTCAATCTAAAAACAAAATCAAAGTGGATTAAAATCTATTGTAATTTAATATAAATTCCTTAATTTTTTATTTTGTTTTTAGACTGAGCTGTACAAGTTTTTAGACTGAGATTTTTTATTTATCTCAACAGGTTTGCAAACTACTGTATATAATAAAGAACATTCACTTGATGATAGATTGTGCTATTATTGAGTGAAATTGCCATCAATTATATCACATAAAACACTAAAAGACTTACCCAAAAGACAAGTTCAAGACACTAAGCTTTGCCTTCCCTTCCCCAGGAAATAGAAGATTAATCCTCTTATCTTTTCTGTGGTCCTTACTTAAGTTAAGAAGGCTTATTTTAAATGATTGTAAACTAACGCCTTTAAACTAAGAATATTTATATTTGTCAAGTAAAGTAAAGTAGTTTTAGAAGCTATGGCGACAACTGAAATTACTTCAGATTTAAACAAAATGATTTCAGATTTGAACAAAATCCAACTCTCAGAAAAAATATAAACTGTTAACAGGGTTTATTGGCGTTAATGGGCAAAATGAGTCAACACAGCAACAAAGGGCTCATGCGCAAAGCAAAACCATTCAAAATACAATCCAAAATACTTTGATTCACAAACAAAATGATGTGAGTTGACTTTCAGCATACATATGTTTACTATGTGAATTGATGACAAAACACCCAAGCAAGGTGAGCCAAAACTCAATCCAAAAACAAAACACAATAGCAACTCACTACGTAAACAAAATCACTCACTCAGTGTGTGCAATGGATTGTAATCATGAATGATACCAAGGTATCTAAAATAAGACATAAGATCTGAAACATAAATTTTAAAAATATTGTGTTGGGTTTTTGAATTTGGCAGTAAAATCTAGGAAAATGGGTGGATTTTTTTTGAGTATTCTAAAATGGGCATTGTAAAACCAAAAACAACTAATTAAGAAATAAAAAATCTATAATTGGGATATTGGGTGGGGAAAAATATTAATTAAATATCCATATTCAGATAAAAGCAAAAATTAAAATTAGGGAGTAACTTAATTGAAATTTATTTAATATTTTATTAAATTTTAAAATGGAAGGAACACAACAACAGAGTACCAATACACCTGTTGTGCGCCGTGGTTACAGTTGCCCCTGCGGGTCAAAGAATAGAGTTAGTGCAACCCAAGTGCCTACTCAAGGAGGAGACAGGAGAGGAGAGTTCCATAGTGACGCTGCACTGACACAGCCAGTTCAAGGAGCACAAGCTGCTAGGGTACAAAGCATAAACCCTTGGGTCCCAAAGCTGACCCAGAAGCCAACCAAGGTCACCACTACAAAGAAAGTTAGAAACAAGGAGGTAGAACTTACTTTGTATGTGTTTGACGTTGTGTACTGGCAAGCGTCGGTCCCGTCAGCCATGCTGGAGAAGGTAAAGCCTGTACTTGATACTAGATATGAGCCCTACGTCAGTGATGGCAATCAGAAGAATGACAAGGAGCCCCAGTTCTATCAAACCAATGAGGGACAGCTGGTGTTAAAAAAGGTTGCTGCATTTTACACCAAGGTGACCATGCCCTGTGTTGTGCCCAATGCCAACAAGTCAATCCCCACTGCTAAAAAGCCCACTCAGAAGCGCATCCCTGATATTAAAGGAATCATCCTGATTAAGCTAATGCATGAATAAGGCAATTAAAAGGCGGCCACAGCCCTTGTTGGGGTGGATCCCAAGTACGCCAGCAAGACCTTCAACATATTCATCAATACTGGCCAAGTCCTTGCTGCAGAGAAATCCTTGCGTGTTTCCACTATGCTCACCAAGGAGCACAAATGGGCAATCCGCCAGTGGATCACCTGGGACTGCCATCTTCAACTGGAAAATATACAGGCAATGGTCAAGTCCACTTTTGGGGTTGAGGCTTCCATTTCCTTTTACTACCATCTTCTGAAGAAGATGCGCTCTTCCTGGAAAAAGCTCAGGGTATCTCCCTACAATTGCAACAGCCCTTCCAATATTGAGATCTTGAAAAACCACACTGAGGCATAAACTGCCCTCAAAACCAAGGAGACAGTCAAATTCTACTACATAGACAAATCATAATTTGCCTTGTCTATGCGCAATGCATATGGCTATGTCCCCAAAGGCTCCAATGACGGGATGGCTTGGCGTGCTGCAGTCCGCACCACAGCCTACTCAATGGTGGCTCTCCTCATTCCAAAGGGGGCCAAGCTATACCAAATGATACTGGGCTCCCACAACAGCCATACCTTTCTATCATTTCTCCAATTGGTCCAGGAGCGCCTGAGGCGCACAAGCCCGGGCTTCACCAACGTAATTGTGCTGGACAATGTTGGTCTCCATAAGGTGGCTGATATTTTTGAGGAATTCCCAATGATTGACACCAACAGCGCAGTGGGCCCTTAGCAATTGGCCACAGCAAATTTGTGCCTTCTCTTTCTCCCTGATTATTTGCCATTCCTAAATCCAATTGAGGAAGACTTTGGGTGGCTCAAGCAAGTCGTCAAGCAAGGAACCCCAACTGAGACCAAGGACCTCTTTAATTTGCTGCAGGCCGGGATCCACACCCTCCTAGCTGAGACCGTGGCCAAACTCTATGGCCATGCTGATTTGTTCATCCCCGCGTGCCTAGCCAAAAAGCCAATCAATTAAAGGCTTAGTGTGTCCAATTTTTTATATTCTCTAATTTACTATTCAAGGTTTATCAATCATTATTTTATATTTAGATACTTCCAAGCCCACAATCACATTCAGCAGAACAATCAATGAAGGTTAATAATTTATTCATTTATAATCATTTTTTATTGTGTCATCTAAGGGTATCCCAAATGCTTGATACTGGATTACGCAAACGCATTAATATCACTTTTGGAAAATAAATATAATAATCAAAAAAAAGTTAAATGTAATGTGTACAAATCAGAAGTAGACTTTATTGAAATATATTATTATGCTTTTATTAAGACCTTCTCTGGGATATATTCTGCAAATCTTGTTTGCTAAAATAAGAATTAGATAATTTTATTATAATAAAAATAAATTAAATTTGAATGGAATTATTTGGAAGAGAGAATTTATTAAGCGCACCTGTAGTGAGTTCTTTTGTATGTACCCACCCTGCAATGGAGGTGGCACACAACCTCCACTGCCATACTGTGGACGGTGGAAACACCCTTATTAAAAAACTCCCGCCTGCTGGTGAAGGGGAGTAGGGTTGGGTGCAAATGGAGGAGCAGCTTTTCTGGTGGGGCTGCAAACCTGTAGATACCAGCCAGGACCAGGGTGTCCTGGATGACAAGATCCGCCAAGTCATACCCGGGGGGACCTTCTTCCCGTCAAGTGAGACCTGGGCCTTGTCAATTCCTAGAAGGACCCTGTCAAGATCCTCCACGCTGGCGCCCATTCCAAAGTAGAAGAGATACCCGAGGTAAACAACGAGGTGAAGCCTTTGTTCAGCAAAGGCTTCCGTAAACTTGCATAATTTATTAAAAACTGCACTGATTTTCTTATTGTTCTTGGTCTTTGAAAAAGGTCAGCTCCATGGCTGAAGGGACCCCCGTCTTGTTGGCACTCTGGGCCAACCCAAAGTTGGCAAGGAGGATTTTTGTCTTCTTGATGGCTGTTGCATCTGCAACAGCCAATTTCCCCACCGCGCACCCAAAGTTGTCCAGAAGGTAAGATAGGGTGTGCTCTAAGGGGTATCAGAAGCAAGCAGCCGCATGAGCCTGGCCCATCTCTGGTACATTCTTGAATGGGAGCGTCACCAGGACGTCCCAAACAAGCTCAATGGAGTTTACACAGTAAACTCCACTGAGGTTAACCGGGTCCAGGAGGACCAGTTGGG
Source organism: Entomophthora muscae (assembly GCA_014839935.2). Classification (NCBI taxonomy): domain Eukaryota; kingdom Fungi; phylum Entomophthoromycota; class Entomophthoromycetes; order Entomophthorales; family Entomophthoraceae; genus Entomophthora; species Entomophthora muscae. The sequence goes on along the minus strand of QTSX02000056.1, from coordinate 129,491 downwards.
CATCCTTGTAGGCAGTAACTGCCCACTCAGATGCCCCCTTGCCATGTGTCAGCCCGGCCAATGCCTCCTGCGACATTGGAAAGGACCCGTGGATGCGGTTATCCAGCTCCCGTAAGACAGGGGGGACAGATACAGCTGCTTGACCACATGAGTGGCATAGTTGGTGTAGAATGTGGCAGGGACAAAGGGGACCAGGACTTGGTGGAGTTCACCGTCTATGTTCTCTAAAAAATAGGTAAGTATTTGCAATGTTTTATTAATTTTATTTTATGTTACCTTCACATGTTTCTTCCTTGCCAGCTGCTTCAGCAGGCTTGGCCATTCTTGGCGCAAGCAGTTGTGCAGGCAGTTTTTAATCTTCTGTTCTGGCACGCTTGGCGGGTTTGAGATGTTCATACATCTCCAGGTTGTCAACCCAGACAGACGGCGCAGAAAGATTGTATGCCTTAAATTGCAGGCCCTCAACCACCGTCTTCTGGATGTTGAGAAGACGCTTGATGGCCTTCTCAGGGATGTCTGGCATTTTCATCATTAGGGCCTTTGCAGACACCTTGTCTATTTTGTCTCTGTCAAGGACAGCAGACTTAACTTTGACTTTGACCTTGCGGTCAATGTCTTTGATTTTGGCAATTGCCAAGTCAAGATCCTTCAGAAGCTTCTCCAATTCTCTCATTGATTTTTTACTAAACTTTTCATATGTTTTTATAGCTTTTACCCCAATAAATTCTGTATTATTTTGATACTGTTGCCTCTTTGTTTATTCCTTTTTGTTTTCCCATTTACTACATTATCCCATCTTTTTACCCATTTTGTATATGTTTTACGCTCATCTCAATATGTGTCATTTGCTTTGTGTTGGCATAGTTTCCTTGATTACCATATTATTTTTTGCGCTTGGCACAGCCCCTTGTGAAAATATTAACAACAATTTGGTGATCAGCTAAATTTGAATTAGAAAATTATAGTGTTAACTGTTTTTAGATAAAGTTGTTACTGATCTGAATTCAAAACCTTAATGATAAACTTTAAGCCAATCAGGAGCCAAGTGATAAAGTGATTGTTGTGACATAAAGGGTCATTCAATAATTCTTTGATGCATGTGCGCTAATTGATATGATTGGCTGGATGTTTTGCCATTAGACGCCATTGCTGCTGTGGCAAGTTGTTGGTGAACTAGCACTAACCCAGCAGCTGATTGGGCACTAGTCCACCAACAACTTGCCACAGCGGCAATGGTGTACAATGGCAAAAATTCCAGCCAATCATATTAATTAGTGCATATACATATAAGAATTATTGAATGACACTTTATGTCACAAAAATCACTTTATCACTTGGCTCCTGATTGGCTTAAAGTTTATCATTAAGGTTTTGAATTCAGATCAGTAACAACTTTATCTAAAAACAGTTAACACTATAATTTTCTAATTCAAATTTAGCTGATCATCAAATTGTTGTTAATATTTTCACAAGGGGCTGTGTTTAAGTGCTAAAAATAACTGTATTCTGGATCTAGATACATGGCATAGTAAATATATGATTTTATAGAAATAAGCTGAAAATAAAGAATAAAACCAGCTATAAACAAAGAGAACATGAACAATTAAAATTCAAAAAAAAGATAATATAAATAGAAAATGTTTGGTGACAGGGGGTTTATTGGGGCGGGGGAGAGTGATGCCTAGGAGGCATAATAGCGCAGGAAAGAAGACGTAGAGGCGGTTCTGGCCTGGGAGTCTGGGATTGGGTGGGTTGGGCTTGCAGGTGAGGGGTGTTGGTGGCAGGGGTAGAGACAGGAGGATTTTGTGTGATGGCTGCCATATAACGCTTGTCATATTCCTCATTGGTCATTGGCTGGATGAGCTGGTAGGTGACAGTGGCACAAGGTGGAAGGCTCTTATCCTTACATGATTGGTTTATGTTCACATGGAAAACCATTTGCGCAAATAAGTCAGCCACCATCTGACGGCCAAAGAGAAAATTGTGGTCAAGAACCCTAAGATAGAGGTCATTGAAAGCCTGTGGGCAGCGCTCCTGTAATGTGGATCCCATGTTGAAGAAGACAAAATCAGCCAGATGGATGTCTGCATGGCTGGCAGGGTATACTGAGGCCTGGTGCCTGCGTTGCTGGATGGCCTCAAGGGCGGTGGAGCTACCCTCCATCTGGTGGCTCAAGGAAACCCAGTACTTGGAATTTGAGCCATCCCAGGAGTCAAGTAATCCACCAAGGATGTGGCTGTATGAGTAGCCATCAATGAAATCTGGGCTTGTCCAATAGCAGATAAAACCCTTGGCTGGAACAGCCAGAAACGCACCAATGAAAGTCCCCTTCTTGACCTTATTCCTTCCTTTTTGAGTGGCGGCTCTTACTTGCTTGCCAAAATCATCAAAAGCTATTGATAGCTTGTAATAGGAGATGAACATGACATCATCAGTTAGACTAGTCAGGCATCAGACCAGGGTTGATTTGATGGTGGTGTCATACAGGGAATCTTCAGCGCCATCCCATTGGTCACCAGCAAAATTGGTAAGAATCTGTATTGAAGCCACTTCCTCATACATCCAGAGCTGCACCATGCACTCAGACACCCAAATGACATGATGTTCAAGTTGCTTCCAGACCTGGGTCAAGGGAAGCTTGGGATCCCACTGGAGGAGGTCAAGCATGATTGGGCATGCCTCATATATTTGTGACTTAGGGGCCTTCTTGGGCTTCTTGGCTGTCCCAATCAGACTCCCCCTGTTCATCAGGTTGTTGAATTCCTGCATGACAGTAGCTCAGGTAAATTGCAACTGGGCAGCAATCTGTTCCCAGGACAGACCCTGAAAGTTCAGTGCCACAATTTCCTGAAGAATTTGGGCAGTGATGATTTGTTGCTTGGGGTGCTGGGCTGGGGGAGCTGAAGCCTGATTGGCTGTAGGGGGGAGGTTGGCTGGTGGCAGTTTTTGTTCCAAATCAAGGTTGCCATCCTGATTGGTTGGTTGGTGGGCAGCTTGTGCAGGGTGGGTACGGGAGCAGGGGCAGAGCTAGACACTATGTGACTACTGAACAAGTCAAAGCCATATGGGTTGGTGGTCAGGTACAGGTCAGCTTCCTTGTTACCCACCTCAAAGGCTTGGGTGTAAACAGGTGCCTCCACATTCTGAGCCTCGCCTCCATTGAAGCTGGCTTGGCTGCTCCTGGCTTGGCTGCTTGTGCCGTTGAAGATGTTGTAATTGAAAACCATTGTAAAAAAACCTAAGATAAAGTCACTAAAAGTAGAAGTTTAAAATTTTATGATTTATTTTTATTATAGTCTTGAGTCCATATTTGGAAGGTTCTCAAAAACATTCCATACAAATCTGAAGCCATGAAAATGAATAAAATGCCTATGTTCCTAAATTGGATAGCTGTTGATTGGCTGTTAAACTGTGCTTTTTCTATTTTAGGCTGCTCATACTACACATCTTGTGTGAGTTCATTTTGTTTTGTGCTTGTGTGATCTTGCTTCTAGATTGCACAAGTTTTGTTTCACTTTAGTTCTTCTGTTGGTGCCTCATATGAATCCTGATTGGATTATTATATAATCCAGAACAGCATCCATCCATTTCATTTGTTGTGTCAGTTCATTTTGTTTGTGGTTTGAACTATACCACTTGATGTTTGATATAATTTTGTATAATAGGCTAGTGAAATTTTGTTTTTTGTTTGACAGTTCATTTATTAACTGAAATTTTATAAATTAATTGAATCCTGAATTTTGTGTGACTTGGATTTTGTTCAAATCTGAAAACATTTTGTTTAAATCTGAGGTATTTTTGGTTGTTGCCATAGCTTTTAAAACTACTGTATAGAAAGGTGGGCAAGGTTTTCAATAATAACTGCACTAAGGCTCCTAAAAGCTTATATGAAGTGAAGTAATTACTGAGGCAATTTATTAAACCTAAGAAAAAAAAATAAAGACCAGTCTTGATGACTGAAGATTTGGTTAAAAAGTCAATCTCTAAGTATGGGAAGTGATCAGCACTAGCTGGGGGATTGAAACTATCAACAATTAAAGTGTGAGTACCACTATGAAAATTGTCTAACTGACAAAAGATATAATCAAATGAAATCATGAAACTAAGATGGGAAAATTCAAGAGTCAAAATTAAAGAGAAAACACAAGCCACAAAACCTAACAAGTATCTTTTTTGGGTGCAAGTCAAACAATCTCAACTTAAGTTGAGACTGAGTTAAATTCAGGCTTTTATTTAAAATCTGAGTTTTGTGGTGCAGATTTGGGGGAATGTTGCTAACCAAGAGTGGTTAAATTGCTTACTGGAGGCAGAAGACAAGCACATTTGGTTTGGACCTTAATAACTTAAAAAAGTTAAGTAGAATGTAAAGGAGAGAAAGACAGAAAAGCAGTTTGTTGTTTGGCTAAACCAAAGAAAGAGCAAAGACAGCAGAAGAGCAGGAAAATCTGGTCCAAAGTGCTGACTTAAGCAAGCAAAAAGCAAAAGGCAATCAACTTCAGACTTGATTTAAACTAACTTTTGTATAGGTCTGTACTTTGAGAATCATCCAAGGATCAAGGTAAGCTTCAAAAAATGAATCTAACCGTTAATATAGATTAAATTGGCCAGTAAAAGTAAGAGAATGAAGGAGGGAGATGTTGAAGAGTAAATTGTTGTGAATTGAACCAAGGGTAGGATAAAATAAAGTTGATGTCCTTGAAGGATACTAGCGGCAATTAATAATGAAGGAGGATCCTGACACTTACATCCTTCCTTGAGATTAGGGGCCACCAACACACCTTCAAACTACATGGGTCTTTCCAAGACCCCACTGAATAGTACTACTACAAGGAGCCTGCACAATTGAAATTTTCCCAGCTGTACTCTTGACCCACCCTGGTTTTTCCCCATTCAACAACATCCATAGCTGTATATACCTTTATGTACTATGCACTTACTTACTTTGCTGGTAATTTTGGAAAATTTAATGTGCACACAAAGATGTTCTGTTGGGTGTTGACAGTATACCCCATTATCACCTTGCTCACCAGGTTCCAAGTTTCAAGCTTGGCACTGTACCTTGCTAAAGTACTTTCCCATATATTGGTTATTTACACATGTAACTTGAGCACTTTATATTTACTTTTTTTATTGACCTCTTATATTTGTTGCCAGTAGTGATATTATCATATTAACATTATACTTTAGTAATGAGTGTTTGGGATAGCCACTGCAGAATATAATAAAACAAATTAATTTGCAATAAAAAATAAACCTCTTTGTCAATGGTACCACTTTATGTGATTACAGGCTTGGCAACATCTAAATATAAAATAAACATCTATAGATTTAAACATATTAAATAAAAGATAAATGTGTAAAAAAATTAATAAATAATAAAAATATTTGGAATAAATAAGCCCTTTAATTGGCTGGCTGTTTGGCAAGGCATGTGGGAATGAAAAAATCTGTGTGGGCATAAACCTTGGCCATGGTCTCAGCTATAAGGGTATGGATCCCAACCTGCAGCAAATCAAATAGGTCCTCTCTCCTAGATGGGTTCTCCTACTTGAAAAATTGCCTGAACCACCCAAAGTCTTCTTTTATTAGGTTTATAAGTGGTTAATACAGGGGGAGAAATAATAGGCGCAAATTTGATGTGGCCAATTGTTGAGGGCCAAATGCAATGCTGGTGTCAAAAGTTGGAAATTCCTCAAGAATATCTACCACATTGTGGAATATGAAGTTATCCAGTACAATGACATTAGTGAAGCCCGGGCTTGTGCGCCTCAGGTGCTCCTGGATCAATCAGAGAGATGATAGGAAGGTATGGCTGTTGTGGGATCCCAAGATAATTTGATACATCTCAATTCCCTTTGGATCAAAGAGAGCCATCATTGAATAGGCTGTGGCACAGACAGCAGCACGCCAAGCTACTCTGTTGTTGGAGCCTTTGGGGATAAAGCCATACCCATTTTACATAGACAAGGCAAATTATGATTTGTCTATGTAGTAGAATTTGAATGTCTCCTTGGTTTTGAGGGCAGTTTATGCCTCAGTGTGGTTTTTCCTGATCTCAATATTGGAAGGGCTGTTGCAATTGTAGGGAGATACCCCAAGTTTTTTCCACAAAAACTGTAGACTCTTTACCACATGATAATAAAAGAAATTGAAAGCCTTGACCCCAAAAGTGGGCTTGACCATTGACTGTATATTTTCTAGTTTAATATGGCTGTCTTGGTTAATCCACTGGCGGATTGCTCATTTGTCCTCCTTGGTGAGCATGGTGGATACACACAAGGATTTCTCTGCGGCAAGAACTTGCCTGGTATTGATGTACCTATTGAAGGTTTTGCTGGCGTATTTGGGATCCACCCCAACAAGGGCTGAGGCCATCTTGTAATTACCAGATTCCTGCATTAGCTTGAGAAGAATCATGTGCTTGATGCTGGAAATGTCCTTTTGGGTGGCCTTAGTGGGCATAGTTTAATATGGATCTACTAGCTCAGCAACAACACAGGACATAGGCACTTGGCTGCAGAAAACAGCAACTTTTTTCAACACCTTCTGCCCTTTTTTTGTTTGATAGTATTGTGGCTTGTTGCTGTCATCTTGCCCTTTGTTATCACTCACATAAGGCTTGCACGTGCTGTCAAGGACAGGCTTTACATTCTCTATGATAGTAACTGGAACATCATCATAGCGGTATACAGGGTTGTATACAAAAGACACCCTCTTGGTGGTGATGTCATTTACTTTTTTTGGACTTTTTAACCTTATTAGCCTTTTTGGTTAGCTTTGAACCCCTAGGATTTATTCTCTGTGCCCTTTCACCCTGTGCAACTTGAACTGGTTGTTTAAGTGTAAGCTCACCAACATTATCTCCTCTCATGTCTCCTTCCTAAGTTGGCACTTGTGTTGCACTAGCTTGATTTTTTGACCCACAGGGACACCCCCAACCACAGCACACACTGGCTGCATTGCCACTCTGTTGTTATATTTATTCCATTTTAAAACTTAATAAAATACTAAATCAATCTCAATTAAGTTACAGCTCTGGTTTTAAAAAAATTATCTGAATAAAGCTATTTAATTAGAATATACACCACCCAACTGCTTGTTTATAGATTTTATATATCTTACTTAGTATTTTTTGATTTTACAAAGCCCATTTTAGAAGCACTAAATCAACTTCGCTCATTTCTTCTATACTTTACGCCATATTTAAACACTCAAAATAAAGTTTTTATAATTTATGTTTTGAATCCTGTGTCTTACTTGGATAGCTAGGTATTCTTCTTGTTTCTAGCTTATTTCACATAATGACTGAGAATTTTTGTTTGCTGGTTGAGTTACTATAGTGCTTTGTTTTTGGATTGAGGTTTGGCTTACTGTGTCTGAATTTATTTCATCACAGATTTATATAACAAAAATATGTGCACCAAAGGACAACTGAAACCATTTTGCTTGTGATTCCATGTATTTTGCACTGTATTTTGAACATCTTTACTTTTTGTTTGGCTTGTTTGTTGTCATGTTGAGCCATTTTTCCTACTAACACCTAAAATCCATGTTAACAGTGTCAATTATATACTTCTTAGAAGTATAATAAACAAGATAAAGGGGAAAATTAAGAAGAGAATGATACTTTATTAGATATGAGTTTAGGTTATTATATAGTATCATCTGAAGCCACATGTTGTCCATGTACACCATGGCGGACATGGGGCTTGTCCAAGTAGTTTTCCTCTTAGGGCTCAAAATGTTTGATTCCCGTAATATTTGGGCAAATGATAAGAGTGCCATCAACTTAATGATTAGTCAGGGAATTATTTGGCGAGTCACTCAGGGAGTTAGTTTCCCAAGAGGGAGTAATCAAAGATGTTGTGATATCTCCCCCTGGGGTGCTGGAAGGCGGAGCCTTGGGAATCCTTTTTAGAGTGTTGGTGATATGTGCTTGGTACTGGTCCAGTTTGGCGTTAGGGACAGGAAGTCTGGAGTTGTGTTGGACTGCTCTTGCCTTGCATAGGCGGAGCTGGTCATGGTACATACGTTTTAATTTGATTTTTGTGCCAATTCCCTTGACAAGATAAGTGTTGTTGGGTTTAACTTCCATGACAATGCCTGATCCACATAATCCTGGGTCTAATTTGTGCATGTTGTGATTAACAACCCAGATCTTGTCTCCAACTTGGAAGTGTTCCTGTTGTAGTGTAATTGCTTCTCTCTTAACCATTTCTTTTTTCCTTGTCCTCTTGGTCCTTCCTGGCACACTGTATGCCAGGGTCATTTTTGTCTGGCACTTTCTTAGGAAGAGATAATTGTGGTCCTGGTGTAGTGCTAACAATGGCAGGTTTATGTACATAGACAAGTTCATGTGGGCTTTTTCTAGTATTGTGATCAACCTGTGTTCTGCACACTATAAGTGCAGTTGGCAACATGTCAACTCAGGCTTTTGGATTGTTGGCAGACAACTTGCTGAGGGCCTCCACAAGAGAACCATTTAGTCTTTTGACTCTTCTGTTTGCTTGTGGGTGATAGGGGCTGGCTATGGTGTGCTTTATTCCGTTTTTGGCAAATTAGATGTTGGTGTTAATGGCTTTAAGTTTAGTTCCTTCATCTGTAATCAGGAGTTCAGGTTTCCCAAACTTAGCTATGATCTATTTGCCAATAAATAGTCTTAAATCATTTCCTTTAAGTTCTTTTGTGGCTTGTGCTACAGGCCACCTGGTTGCATAGCCAATAGATGTTATAATGTAGTTTTTGCCTTTGTTGTTGCCAGGAATTGGTACCACAATATCCAGTGACCACACTTTGAAAGGTTGGGTGATTGACACTGGTATTACTGACTTGGGAGGTGCCTTGAAGAGGGTGTGCTTTTCACAGACTTTGCATTGGTCTAGTAATTCCTTGATGTTGTCCAGCATGTTGGGCCACCAGTAGTGTGGCTTGATGTATTCATGTAATTTCCACTATGGGTGTGTCCCAGATCTCTGTGGTATTGAAGGATGGTGTCAATCTTTTGTGTGACGGAACATAGGGTACAGTATTGCCATTTGGTAATATGTGGTGTAGAGTACCATATATGTTTTTGAACAGGTGTTTGTTCTTGAGAAATTTCTCTTGGATGTCCATTGGTATACCAGGTGGTAACCCCTCTTGGAGATTCCTTGTTATTAACATGGGCTAATCAGGGTCTCCATCAGTGCATAGGAGATGTTTACAGTATAGCCTTTATAGGGCGCCTGCAGTAAGAATTTCTTTGCCTGGCTTGTATTCAATTGTCATGGGGTAACTTTATATAAGGCTCATCCATTCAGCTTGTTATCTAGATTGGTGTTATTGAGCCTTAAAGAACACTAATGAATTATGGTTGATTAGCACTTTAAATATATGTGCACCTTTCAGATAACATTGCCACTTCATTAGACAGTGTACAATAGCTATCAGTTCTTTGTCATGCATTAGATATCTTTGCTCATCTTAAGACATCTTTCTTGATTAATATGCCACAGGGAGGAATTAATTTCTGAAGTTTGAATTTGGATTAATCCTCCTATTGCGTAATAAGAGGCGTCAGTTTCTAATTTGTACACTTCTTCACAGTTTGGATATTGCAAAATAGAAGTGGTGACCATTGTTCTTTTAGTTGATGGAAGTGCTGGTCTTGTAGTGGTGTACATACAAACTTGGTTGTTTTACCCGTAATGGCAAACAGGGGGGCTGTTAGGACACCCCAGTCAGGGATGAATCTTCTTACATAGGCTATCATTCCAAGTAAGGTGCAGAGTTCACTCTTGTTTCTTGGAGCTGGTATTTCAGTTATGGTGTGTATCTTGTCTGGGTCTGGCTTCACTCCGTAATTGCTGATAATGTGTCCTAAAATGGGAGTTTAGTTGAAAAAGAAGTCACATTTTGAGGTCTTAGATATGAGTTAGATATCTTGAAGGGTGTGGAGGACCAGGCTGACATCTTTCCAGTGTTGTTCCTTAGTCAGGCTGTATATGGTTATATTGTCAAGGTAGACAATATTGCTTTTTCCAATGTGATCTTTAAAAACTTCATTCATAAAGGTCACAAAGATACTTGAGGCATTTTTCAAGCCAAAATTGAGAACAAAACATTCAAAAAAGCCATACTTAATTCTGAACACTATTTTGGGGATATCTTCTGGTTTAATGAAGATTTGATGATATCCTGCTGTCAAGTCAATTTTTGTGAAAAATTGGGACCCACCAGGGCGTCAAAAAGGTCATTAATCAGGGACAGGAGATACTTGTTCTTAATTGTGGCCTTGTTGAGTGCCCTTTAGTCTGTGACCAGGAAGAGTTATCCATCTTTCTTTGTTACAAAAAATACAGCCACACCAAAAGGAGATTTAGAGGGTTGTATGAGTCCTTTTTCAAGGGCCTTGTCTAGATAGGCCTTTAGTGTGCCATCATCTTGTGGTGTTAGGCAGTAGATAGGGTGTGCTTTTGGCACACTCCCTTTGAGGACAATTTCATGCTGGATGCCCTGGTTGGGCGGTAGACCTGGTAACGTTTCTTGGAAAATAGAAGGGAATTCTTAGATAGCTGTTGTTGGATTGGGTCTTTTTTGTGTGAGGTCTCTATATTTTAAAGTTGATAATCTTGTATGTGTAGATGTTTCAATTGATCTTTCTAGGGTTTTTTCCTTTTTTTGTTTCCATAATTTTCACAAATACATGGTATGTCTTAAGTGTGTCAAGGTGGGTTAGATACAGGTGGCAATGCACCTCATCTTGTTGTATGATGAGGGTAGTGCTATCCCATTTAATATAAGGGTTAGCTTTCCTCATCCAGTCCAGATCAAGTACAACATTGTACTTTGGAATTGGTATGATTGGACCACTAAGGATAGTCTGTACTTCTTCTATTTGGGCACAGAAGGGTTTTGCTTCTCTGGTGACTGGTGTGCTTCTGTTATCTGCCACACTAACTATCTTGACATTACTTTGAAGTGTGGGTAGTTTCATGAGGCTGGCAAATTTTTTGTCAACAAGGGATTGGTCTGCTCTAGTGTCAAATAGTGCTGTGCCCTGATATCTGCCAAAGCGGAAAGGATAAGTGAGGAGTTTATTTCCAGTTTGAGCAGCAAACAGTATAGGATTGCTGGAGAGTACTTGGATCATGGTAATTGAGCATATGTCCTGGTCCCTGTACAAGTCTTGCAAAGTAGGATAGGGCGGCTCGCATAAGCACTCCCCTGAGCTTTTCCCTCCTTGGTGATGTTATCAGTACTCATTTGATTTACTTGAGTAGTGCAATTTCCAGCTCAGGATGAGGGTTATTAGCTTGGTTGTTCTGCTTTTTAGGTTGATGGTCCTTCTTTGCTATGAGACTTTCTTTCTGTTTGTTGATGAAATGCAGGTTGTCAGATTTTTCCAGCTTTTTTTCCTTCCAAAAATATGTCTGGGAGGTTCTTGCAGCAGCTCATGTCAAACTGGCGTCTGATGTGCATGAGAGGCCATTGTAAAAGGTCAGTTGTGTTCCAGCTTCATCAAAGTTGATGGTGTTGGGAGCTCAATCATGTATGTCTTCATAGACTGTAATGTAATCCTTGATAATTCCTGTCATTTTGAAGGTTCTGAGTTCCATCATGATCACAACGTCAGAGTCCTTTATGACAATTTTTTCTAGAAAGGCAGTTTTGAACATGTCCCAGTCTTTGTTGTGGTCAGGGTGTTGGTTAAATCACTCACTTACAAAGTGTGAGGTGGACCTAGTAATGTGTAAAGAAAATTACACTTGATCAGAGTTTGTGGGGTAGCCTACTTGTGTAAACTTGTTTTGGGTGCTTTGAATCCAGAGGTTGGCATTTTCTCAGTGTAGTCCTGAGAACATTTCAATTTTTGCTGAGTGTAGCTGTTGAAACACAATGCTGGGTATTTTGGTTGCTTTGGGAACTGGAGGCAGGTTCAGGACTCCTTGAATACTGAGAAAGTTGTACTGTTTGGTTGGTACAAGGATATTGTTGAAGACAGTGAATTCTGTGGGGATGTCCTGACCTTCTTTGTATTATCTCCAGTTGGTGAGGAGTGCCATCTGCTGGGTTCTTTTCTTTGGAGGAATTTTCCTTTAAGTTGCATAGGTGTGGATAACCTACCTGTGCTACCACTGTCAAGTATATACTTCTGGAAAGTATAATAAACAAGATAAAGGGGAAAACTAAGAAGAGGATGATACTTTATTTGATATGAATATAGGGTATTATATAGTATCATGGGAAGTCACATACTGTCCATGTACATCATGGTAGTCATGGGGCTTATCCAAGTAATGTTCCTCTTAAGTCACGAGGCTTGTTCAAGTTGTGTTCTGCTTAGGACTCAAAATATTTGATCCCTGTAATAGATGGGTGAATTATAAGAGTGCCACTGACTTAATTATTAATCAGGGAATCATTTGGAGAGGCACTTGGGGAATTGCTTTCCTGAGAGGGAATAATTGAAGATGTTGTGGCAACAGGGTGTGTATTTTATGTGAATACTTGGATTTCACTTAAATATGAGTTGATTTTGTTTACAGATGAGTTATTTTTGCTTAAGGCCATGGCTTTGAAAACTACTGTATGAATTTGGCAGGAGCAGCCTCTCTCATGGACTGGGTTTCCAGGAGTATGTTTGTTGATCCATGGGTTCAAAGTGGATGTATTGGAACCACTTCCGGTACATTATGTTCCCAGCAAGTTGGATAAACCCCCTACATATGGATTGGCATTGGTATTCCTGGAACATCTGTACCAGAACCCTTCCCTACCTGTTGCCATCTAGCTTTATCTTTGCCATTCCTGGGAAATTTTAAGGCATTTTATTTGTTTTTAAAGGCAAGCTAGTGGCGATCTCGCTTTTTGGCGCCTCAGTTTCGGTTTGGGTTGGCCAAGGGGTCTCGAGATGATTTGCTTGTCAAAAAAACTATCAACTGGTATGACTTTAAAAAACGATAATATGCCGCAGTTAATCAGGGTAGATGTGCGCGCTGGCCTAGGTTCAATTTTTTAAAAAGGGGTAAACTTAAAGGGTATTTAACTATTGAGTGCCTTTTAAAATGAAACCTAGCTCATCATCTGTTCGGTGTTGGCTTCTTGATTCCAATGAAAATTAGTTACAGATAGATTACCTTAAATCAGGGCGTAAAGTTAATTGGATATCTATTGACCGAGACGAACAAATAAAAGGGGGCTTTGATTGGTCTCGTGACGCTTAAAAAACGTGTGTGATTAAGGTTATTGCATTGTGAGTTTAATTCGAGAGCCCCAATTAAAACTTTAAGCCATGGAAGTGAATTGTCTGGAGGGGTTGAAATAGATTTTTAAATGAGAATTAAACAAAGGTACATGAGACCTTAGTAGAACTAACTCTGCAAACAAGATTTTGCATATTGCATTTAAAACATGACTGGAAAGGAAGTAATGCATTTAGTTTCACATATTTACTTATTCTAATTACATGGTATATCAAAGTGTTAATTGCTCTACATGTCTATCTAGAACAATAAATCTCAAAGCCCCTACTGCTTGTCTTTGTCATAACGATGAGTGCTAATGATCCTAAGCAAAAGCAAAATATTAGCAAGCCCATTCCCTTGCGACATGAGTGGTGCTTTTGGCTAGACAAGTGTTTAAAATTTTAGTGCTTTATTTAACCAGTTTACTTAATAGATACGATCCAAGTGCTCCCAATACTGAATATGCTACAAACTTAAACCGAATTTGCAGCATTAGCACAGTACAGGTATGGATCCCTCAGTCAAAACACTTATTAAATAGGCTTTCTGGAGTGCCTATAATAATATGCCTACTCCTGATAATTTGGCAAATAGGAACTCGATTCATTTTTTTCAAGGAAGGGATTAAACCGATTTGGTACCTTTTTAACCAAGCGTTTCTTATTAATTTTTCAAGGGAAGATCCACATAATGAATTTGGAGGAGCTTGGACGTTTCGTGTTAAAAAAGAGGACACCCTAAAAGTATGGCCAGAAATACTTATGGTCTGCATTGGTCAAGTTTTAGAAGAAAACCTTGCCCCTGGTATTTTTGATGCCGATTTCATGCGGTTTAATATTTTCAGGGATGAATTGATAGGTGTATCTATTGGTGCCCGTTGGAACTCTGACATAATTCAAATATGGAATTCCTCAGCCCAGGCAGCCCCTAATGCGAAAATGATAGACGCCATCTACCTTGCAGTCGAGAAAGACATCATATCCTCGCCGTTTTACAAAGGTAGCCCAATGATCTGAATACCGTTTCTTAATAAGTTTAGCCCACAAGGATCACGCTGACTTCCAAAGAAAGTTTTAATAAATGAACCTATCTTGTTAGTAAGTGTTTTTATAAGATAGTTTGCACTAGATCAAATAATCTATTCCCTGTACTAAGTGATTTCAATTCATAGCCCCGAAGCTCTGCAATAAAGCTTCCATCTTCGTTTTCAAAAAGCTGATATTGAAAGCAGTTCTTGTCAAGCATAAATAAATACATCCAGTGTATACTAGAAATCTGCCAAGCTATTGAAAGCTTGATCAGCCTAATATAATTTTTTAGTAATGCCCAAGGGAATTGTTAAGAAGGTATTTGGAGTGTTTTGGTAAGGTCCTTTAGATGCTGCTTAGCCTAGATTGCAACAACATGAGCTTAACATCTATGGGAGATTTTTTTGGCATTTATTTCAATACTGCATGGTTGATTTTTTTTAATTGTTGGAGTTGTTTCAAAATATGCTTTCACAATTCTTGGGAGCTGCTGTGCAGAATGCCCTGCTGGTAGTCTGCAGGATGGCTCCCATGTTCTTTCGTGGCAAGCTAGGTAAAGCACTAGATGGCGGAGAAAGATTGTATTATAAGAAGACTATAAAGAGAAGCTTAGAAGTCCTCAAACTATAAACAAGTTTCAATCGATTTGCCTTACAAACCAAAAACTCCATAGCCTATCTGTGTGGCTTAAGTAGGTTGGCTTAGATACAAGACATCTCGTCAAAAAATTGCTGAAGGGATTAGAAACATATCATCAAGATATAGTGTTCTCCAAGGGGAAGTGGTGTAATTTAAAAGCTTTTCATTCAGCACCCTACCAGCCTAATGCCACATCTTTGACACCAATTTTCCTTCACCAGCCTTAATATATACATGACACTGTCGAAACAGCAGGCTTGACCCGCCAGCAAGGTTCCGAGTAAGTGGGTTCATGACCCGCAATCTGATTACCTGGCCACTTGAAGCCAGACTAAGAAGTCAACTCGGATTGCCAAATTCAACAACATGAACAAATGCTGATCCCCTACGGCAGATACCTCGTTTTGGCGCTTGACTCATTACCAGGATCAAGCCACCCCCTTCACCATCCAACCATGTGATCAACACTATCATGTTCCTGTTACCCATGATTCACACCAACTATATAATCATTATCACAGTATAAAGAATATTATCTAGTTTTTAAATATTTTCCCCCTTGTAACTCTGCTAAAACAGCACAGTTACGACATTGGTAGCACAGGTAGGTTCTCCATCCTACCGCATCTTGTAAAATTCCGCCTGTTGCCCGTACTCGCCGCGGCCAACAAATCCTTGACAGAATCATGTCTGGCCTCCCACTAGACTGGACTCTGTAAACCCCTGGTACTGAGATACCTGATGGTTTTGCCCTGTACAGAACATGGTGATCCCGCTACCCGCCTTCAACGCCATGTCTGCACAAGGGTTATTTCAGACAGCCGCCACCATCCCACAACCAACTGACAAAAACACCATGCCCGCCTATGTAGCCCAAAGACTACAAAGTGCTGCCTTGGAACCTTTTGCCGGGGCCAACAACAACAACACTGCTGCATGGATCCAGTCTGCTCAGAGCAAGCTGGCCCAGATGGAATGCCCACAGCAATTTTGGATTGCGGAAATCTTCATCTGACTGACCCACGACGCTGGCACCTGGTGCAACAAGTGGCATGAAAAACACACCAAGAAGAACTGGGATACCTTCAAACAAGACTTCTTGGCAAGGTTCATGCTTAAGGACACTGTGCTCATGATCATACGTCAAGTAAAGAACTTAACCCAGACGGGCATCATGAAGAAACTCACCCGCGCCTATGAGGAACTCTGACTATGCACACCCTCTGACATGGCCTTTGACACCCCAGCCACACACCTCATGTACTATGACGCCCTCAAATCACATTTAATGAGGCACGTGAACCTGGACCAGGTGACCAACCTACAGAGCCTGTATTGCGAGGCGGAAAAAGCAGAACAAACATCCAACACTCTCCATAAGGCGCAAACTGTAAAACAAGAAAGACCCAAGGATTCTCACACAGGTGGGCGTTCCACTCGACCACCCCCTGGAAACAACGGAAACAACACCAATCATAAACCCACAGGTTCAAATGTACATGGAAGTGGGAACAATGGCCAGTCAAATTGTACTCATTTCCATATCACTGCCACACAAGACAATCAAGATGAGGAAAAGCCCAGGGAGAGCACTAAGCAAGCCAAGCTCTCCTCACACAACTCCTGACTTTCCCAATGATGAGTACCAACCCAAGGACGTGGGCCAATGCCCAATGATCCAAGTACCCTTGGAGGACCCGTTACTGTACATCATTGCCAGACATCCCAATAAACTGATGTCCTATACTTTCTGTTTTTGCAGTTACACAGGCTCGGCACTCCTGGACTCGGGCGCAGATCAAACCCTACTCAACAGCAGCTTTGTGGACAAGTTCAAGCTAGCCACTAATCCTTTGCAGATTAAAAACATGGTTTTAGCGATGAACATCACATTGACATGACAAGGGAAACCTTCCCCTTCTCTGTCATGCTCAAGAATCTACACTCCACCATTCAAGACCCCGTCATTGACTTTCCAAAGTTTGACATTGTACTGGGGTTAGATTGGTTACATAAATACAATCCTCACGTAGACTGGGCGACCTCAGTGTTGACCATTAAGCGTGAAGGTGTCAACCGCCAGATCTACCCTGACTCAGTGCACCAACTCCTACGCAACCATGTCTTTGTGCGCATCACAGAGACCCTGGACAAAAAGGAAACCCTGAAGGCAATTGACTGGGACTCCTGCCAGTATGAGATCATACACTTCAAAGATCACCAGGATACCTCCACACCTCAGGATTGCAAAATTATGTCACACCATCCAGAAATCTTCAAGGAGGCTCTACCCGAGTTGTCCCTGGAGAAACACATCCAACCTTCCATTCAACTCAAAGAAGCTGTACCCAAAGCATGTCCTATCTACCAGCTGACCCCAAACAAAGACAACACCCTACGTGCTTACCTCAAGGAAGCATTGTAGAAAGGACTTATCTGCCCTTTACAATCTCCCTTTGGGGCCGCTGTATTCTTTGTGGCCAAGAAGGATGGTACCTTGCATCTAGTCACAGACTACTGAGCCCTAAACAAAGTTATCATCAAGAATTTTTACCCACTATCACTTATTGACAACCTCTTTGACGCCTTGGGTGGAGCCACAGTCTTCTCCAAGATTGACCTAACTGTAGGCTACAATCAGATTTGTATTAAGGAGGAAGACATTTCCAAAACAGCCTTCCACACTAAATACGGTTCATACGAGTGTGTGGTACTCAACTTTGGCATGAAAAACGCCCCCTCAACCTTTGTGACCTTCATGAACAAGTTTGCCCCGCACATAGGCAAGCATGCCTTAGTCTACCTAGACAACATCATTGTCTATAGTCCCTCGGTAGAGCAGCACCACAAAGACCTAGAGGCAGTCTTCACTACCTTGGCATAACACAAGCTGCTGGCCAATCCCTCCAAGTGCCAGTTCTTCTGCAAGCAACTGCCTTTTCTGGGACACATAGTATTAAAAGACGGCATCAAACCCAACAGTCAAAAGATACAGGCCATCTGCAAGATGCCACCACCCAAGGATAAGTTGGAACTCTGCACCTTCCTGGGGATGGTGGCCTATGTACGCTGCTTCATACCTGACTGTGGCGTTTTGACTGCCCCTTATCTGCCATAACTTGTGCCAAATCCAAGTTTGTGTGGACCCCTAACGTGTCATCTGTTTTAAATGTCTCAAAGAAAAGCTCACAACAGCTCCTATCCTGCAATACACTAAACGTGACGGGGAATACCAAATGGAAACTGACGCCTCAGACGCATCTGTTGGGGGAGTACTATGAATCAAAAAATAATAATGGTGACTTCCTGCCTGTAGCCTATGAATCATGAAAGTTGACAGATGACAAGTGTTGATATCCTATCCACAACAAAGAACTGCTGGCCATCGTACACTGCCTAGTCAAATGGTGTTGTTATCTAGAACAACAGGAAGAATTCACGGCATTGACCAACCACAAGTTGCTCATATACTTCAAAACTCAAGCAAATCTATCTTGCTGTCAAGCCTGCTGGATGGAACTCTTGGAGAGATTCAATATGCTCATAAAGTACAAACCTGGTCCATAACTTGCCATGGCAAACGCCCTCTCGCACCTGTATGTCTGTGCCACAAGGGGAGAAAATGGACTCGACCCAGACTGGCCCCTCTTGGTACTATGGACAAAAGACAATGGCTTCCCTCCTGCCACAACTGACATAACAAAGGAAACAGTCATCAAAAACAAACACCTATTTGCTGACGTGTGTGGGACCCTGAACCAAAAAATGTCCAATGGGACTACCATCCCTTACATTCCCACACACCAGTGAGTAGACACCATCCTACAATATCATAGAGACCTAGGACACACCAAGAGCCGCAACCTATATGAGTTCCTTAAACACAAGGCCTGGTGGCCAACCCTGTATTATGACGTTCAAGAAGTCCTAGACCAATGTGAAGTATGCAAGAAATTTGCTAAAAGCAAAGCCCCACCAAAATCAGTACTACCCATCCGCACACAACTACCCTTCAAGGTGTGGGCCCTTGAAATTGTCAGTCCCATGCCAGGGAAACACAATAATAAGAAATACATCATCACTGCTATAGACTTTGCTACACAATGTCCAGTAGCCCAGACAGTGAAGGTGCACACTGGCAATGCCGTGTGGCGGTTCATAGGAAGAGAAATAATCAGTAAGTTTGGAAAGCCAGAACTTCTGATAACTGATGGAGAGAAAGAATCAACCTCTGAAAACACCAATATATACCTTGCTAAAAATGGGGTCAAACATACTGTGACAACACCATACCACCCGCAGGCCAATGGACATTTAGAGTGGCTAAATGGCAGCCTCATGCAAGCCTTGTCCAAGCTCACCACTGGGAGACCTGAAGACTGGTTTAAGTAGCTATTTTCTGCACTACTTGTGTGCCAAACCCAGGTGAACAGATACACTGGAAAAAGCCCTTTTGAGTTGGTATACAGCACACAGCCCAATATCATTCAAGCATTGACAGGACCCAAGCTGGAAATTCCAAGCAAAGTCCCCCTTGCTCATATCCTCAAGTTATAGAGGCCAACAGTAATCAAACTTAAAAGGAAAACATGCGTCTGCAACAAAAATTTACTCCCATCCAAGATAAACATGAAGTTGGTGACAAAGTTTGGGTCATGAACGTTGGTAAAAGCAAACTACAACCCAAGAAAGTAGGCCCAGCAATCATCCTAAAGGTAAACAAAAATAACACTTACCTTGTGCAAGGACTTGGGAAGCGCAAACAAGACAAAATCCTGCACCATGATTGCCTGAGACCCTGCAAAGCAAGACAAAAACAACTCAAAATTGCCCTGCCTGCCACAGAACAACAGCTAGTCCATTATGGCGCCCAGGCTCCTGATGACCTCCCCAACAACCTGCCCCCAGAGGAGGCCAACCTTCAGTCAGGGGGGGTGTTGAAACAGCAGGCTCAACCCTCTAGCAAGATTCCAAGTAAGCGGGTTTGTGACCTGCAATCTGATTACCTGGCCACTTGAAACCAGACTAAGAAGTCAACTTGAATTGCCAAATCCAACAACATGAACAAATGCTGATCCCCTACGGTGGATACCTTGTTTTGGCGCTTGACTCATTACCAGGATCAAGCCACCCCCTTCACCATCCAACCATGTGATCAACACTATCATGTTCCTGTTACCCATGATTCACACCAACTATATAATCATTATCACAGTATAAAGAATATTATCTAGTTTTTAAATATTTTCCCCCTTGTAACTCTGCTAAAACAGCACAGTTACAACAATACTTACTAATCTCTCCCTTCCACAATGTCTGCATCCAGGATGTGCTTTCTATCACTGTTTATCCCAAAAATTATTAGCAAAGGCACCACTTGATTTAACTATGGCAAGGTGTCCAAGCAAGCCTAGTAATCAAAGAAGAAGAATAAATTAAATTTGAGGATCAAACAATAATATTTTCATATTGAACAGCTGGAGCCTTTTACAGAATATAGTTGGATAATTCTTTACAGCAGCTCCTACTCACTTGGATCAAGCATATTAATTACTAGCAGTATGTTTTTCTTCTCAATCATCAAAGGTAAACCATTGCTTGTATTGTGACTGAGATTACTTCCACGCCCACTAATGTATCTCACAATACACAGGAGGTGTTTAAAGAAACGCTCTATAATGTATCTAACTGTATAGAAGATCCTGCGACCAATGTCAAATTATGGGCATTATCTCCTAAATAGGAGCAATGCCAATTTGACGTGCTGATCCCTCATTCAAGATATTCCCAGCCCAAAACTTTATACTTAACCCACCACAGTGACATCCCCTGGTGGATTTGTGGCTCCCAGATATAGTTTATCAATTACAGCAGTTTTAAAAGCTATGGCAACAACCAAAAATACCTCAGATTTAAACAAAATGATTTCAGATTTAAACAAAATCCAAGTTGCACAAGATTCAGGATTCAATTAATTTATGAAATTTCAGTTAATAAATGGACTTTCAAACAAAAAACAAAATTTCACTAGCCCATTATACGAAATTATATCAGACATCAAGCGGTGTAGTTCAAACCACAAACAAAATGAACTGACACAACAAGTGAAATGGATGGATGCTGTTCCAGAGTATACTATAATCCAATCAGGATTCATATGAGGCACCAACAGAAGAACTAAAGTGAAACAAAACTTGTGCAATCTAGAAGCGAGATCACACAAGCACAAAACAAAATGAACTCACACAAGATGTGTAGTATGAGCAGCCTAAAATAGAAAAACAACAGTTTAACAGCCAATCAACAGCTATCTAATTTAGGAACAGAGGCATTTTATCCATTTTTCATGGCTCCATATTTGTATGAAAAGGTTTTGAGAACCTTCCAAATATGGACTTGAGATTACAATAAAAATAAATCATTAAATTTTAAAATTTCTACTTTTAGTGATTTTATCCTAGGTTTTTTACAATGGTTTTTAACAGCAATATTTTTGACGGCGCCAGCAGCAGCCAAGCCAGCTTCAATGGAGGCAAGGCTCAGAACATGGAGGCACCTGTTTACACCCAAGCCTTTGAGGCGGGTAACAAGGAAGCTGACCTGTACCTGACCACTGACCCATATGGCTTTGACTTGTTCAGTAGTCACATAGTGTCTAGCTCTACCCCTGCTCCCGTACTCACCCCTGCACAAGATGCCCACCAACCAACCAATCAGGATGGCAACCTTGATTTGGAACAACTTCCTGCCACCAGCCAACCTGTCCCTCTACAGCCAATCAGGCTTCAGCTCCCCCGGCCCAGCGCCCCAAGCAATGAATCATCATCGCCCAAATTTTCAGGAAATTATGGCACTGAATCTACAGGCTCTGTCCTGGGAACAGATTACCGCCCAGTTGCAATTTACCCAAGCTACTGTCATGCGGGAATTCAACAACCTGATGAACAGGGGAAATCTGATCAGGACAGCCAAGAAGCCCAAGAAGGCCCCCAAGTCACAAATATCTGAGGTATACCCAATCATGCCTGACTTCCTCCAGCAGGATCCCAAGCTTCCCTTGACCCAGGTCTGGAAGCAACTTGCGCATCATGGCATTTGGGTGTCTGAGTGCATGGTGAAGCTCTAGATGTATGAGGTGGTGGCTTCAATACAGATTCTTACCAATTTTGCTGGCGACCAATGGGATGGTGCTGAGGATTTCCCGTATGACACTGCCATTGAATCAACCCTGGTCCAATGCCTGACTAGTCTAACTGATGATGTCATGTTAATCTCATATTACAAGCTATCAATAGCTTTTGATGATTTTGGCAAGCAAGGAAAAGCTGCTGCTAAGAATAGAAGGAGGAAGGTCAAGAAGGGGACGTTCATTGGTGCATTTCTAAGTGTTTCAGCCAATGGTTTTGTCTACTATTGGACAAACCCAGATTTCATCAATGGCTACTCATACAGCCACATCCTTGGTGGATTACTTGACTCCTGGGATGGCTCAAATTCCAAGTACCGGGTTTCCTTGAGCCACCAGATGGAGGGTAGCTCCACCGCCCTTGAGGCCATCCAGGGACGCGGGCACCAGGCCTCAGTCTACCCCGCCGGCCATGCAGACGTCCATCTGGCTGATGTTGTCTTCTCCAACATGGGATCCACATTATGGGAGCGCCGCCCTCAGGCTTTTAACAACCTCTATCTTGGGGTCCTTGACCACAATTTTCTCTTTGGCTGCCAGATGGTGGCTGACTTTTTTGCGCAAATGGTTTTCCATGTGAACATGGGCAACCAATCACGTAAGGATAAGTGCCTTCCACCTTGGGCCACTGCCACTTACCAGCTCATCCAGCCAATGACCAATGAGGAATACAACAAGCGTTATATGGCAGCCATCACACAAAATCCTCCTGCCTCCACCCCCGCCACCAACACCCCTAACCCGCAAGCCCAATCCACCCAATCCCAGACCCCCCAGGCCAGCACTGCCTCTACGTCTTCCTTCCTGCGTTATTCTGCCTCTAGGGTCACTCTCCCCCGCCCCAATAAACCCCTGTCACCAAACATTTTCTATTTATATTATCTTTTCTTTGAATTTCAATTGTTCATGTTCTCTTTGTCTATAGTTGGTTTTATTCTTTATATTCAGCTTATTTCTATAAAATCATATATTTACTATGTTGTGTATCTAGATCCAGAACATGGTTATTTTTAGCACTTAAACATAGCCCCTTGTGAAAATATTAACAATGATTTGGTGATCAGCTAAATTTGAATTGGAAAATTATAGTGTTAACTGTTTTTAGATAAAGTTGTTACTGATCTGAATTCAAAACCTTAATGATAAACTTTAAGCCAATCAGGAGCCAAGTGATAAAGTGATTATTGTGACATAAAGGGTCATTCAATAATTCTTTGATGCATGTGCTCTAATTAATATGATTGGCTGGATGTTTTGCCATTGTATGCCATTGCCGCTGTAGCAAGTTGTTAGTGGACTAGTGCCCAATCAGCTGCTGGGTTAGCACTAGTTCACCAACAACTTGCCACAGCGGCAATGGTGTACAATGGCAAAACATCCAGCCAATCATATTAATTAGCACACATGCATCAAAGAATTATTGAATGACCCTTTTTGTCACAACAATCACTTTATCACTTGGCTCCTGATTGGCTTAAAGTTTATCATTAAGGTTTTGAATTTGGATCAGTAATAAATTTATCTAAAAACAGTTAACACTATAATTTTCTAATTCAAATTTAGCTGATCATCAAATCATTGTTAATATTTTCACAAGGGGCTATGTCAAGCCCCAAAAAATATGGTAATCAAGGAAAAAATGCCACCACAAAGCAAACGACACATATCAAGATGAGCGTAAAACATATATAAAATGGGTAGAAAGATGGGATAATGTAGTAGATGGGAAAACAAAAAAGAATAAACAAAGAGGCAACAGTATCAAAATAATACAGAATTTATTGGGGCAAAAGCTATAAAAACATATGGAAAGGTTAGTAAAAAATCAATGAGAGAATTGGAGAAGCTTCTGAAGGATCTTGACTTGGCAATTGCCAAAATAAAGGACATTGACCGCAAGGTCAAAGCCAAAGTGAAGTTCGCCGTCCTCACTGGGGAAAAAATTGACAAGGTTTCCGCAGAGGCACTAATGTCAAAAATGCTAGACACCCCAGAGAAGACAATCAAGCACTTAATAAATATTCAAAAAACTGTGGTCAAGGGCCTGTAATTTAAGGCATATAATATTTCTGTGCCATCCGTCTGGGTTGATGACCCAGAGATGTATGAACATCTCAAACCTGCCAAGCGTGCCATGGCAGAGGATACCAAATTGTCTGCACAATTGATTGTGCCAAGAATGGCCAAGCTGGACGAGGCTACGGGCAAGGAAGAAACACAAGAAGGTAGCCTAAAAAACAAAAATTAATAAATTTTCAAAAAATCTTACCTTTTTTCTTAGAAAATGTAGATGGTGAACTCCAACAAGTCCTGGTCCCCTTTGTCCTGGACACCTTTTATGCAAATTATGCCACTCATGTGGTGAAGCAATTGTATCTGTCCCCCCTGTCATGCAGGAGCTGGAGGACTGTATCCACGGGTCCTTTCCAATGTTGCAGGAGGCATTGGTAGAACTTACACATGCTCAGGGGGCATCTGAGTGGGCAGTTACTGCCTACAAGGATGCCCAACTGGTCCACCTGGACCCGGTATCCCTTAGTGGAGTTTACTGTGTAAACTCCATTGATCTTGTTTGGAACGTCCTGGAAACGCTCCCATTCAAGAATGTACCGGAGATAGGCCGGGCTCATGTGGCTGCTTGCTTCTGCTTTCTGTTGGAGCACACCCTGTCTTACCTATTGGAGAACTTTGGGCGTGCAGTGGGCAAATTGGCTTTTGCAGATGCAACAGCCGTAAAGAAGACCAAGATCCTCCTGGTGGACTTTGGGTTGGCCTGGAGTGCCAACAAGACAGGGCTCCTTGCAGCCATGGAGCTGACCTTTGCAAAGACCAGGCACAACAAGAAGATCAGCACAGTCTATAATAAACTGTGTGAGTTTACAGAAGCCTTTGCAGGGCAAAGGCTTCATCTGGTTGTTTACCTGGGGTTCCTATTCTAATTCGGGATGGGCGCGTCTGTAGAGGACCTGGACAGGGTCCTTCTGGGAATTGACGAGGCCTGGCTTGCACTCAACGGGAAGAAGGTCTCCCTGGATACGGCTCAGTTGATCATGTGATCCAGGACGCCCTGGTCCTGGCTGGGATATACGGGTTTGTAGCCCCACCTGAAAAGCTGCTGCTTCACTCCCAACTGACCCTACTGCCTTTCATCAGCAGGAGAGATTATTTCAATAAGGGTGTATTCACCGTCCATGGTGTGGCAGTGGAGGTTGTGTGCCACCTCCATTGCGGGGTGGGTACATACCAAAGAACCCACTACAGGCGCACACAATAAAAATATGATTCCAATAAATCTTATTACAATTTATAGTATTCTAATTATAATAAATTTTTATAATTTTTATTTCAGCAAACCAGTTTTGCAAAATATATTGCAGAAACAGTTTTCATAAAAGCATAAAATTATACATTAATAAAATAAATTCTAACTTGTACATTTTATGTTTAATTTTTTTAAAACTATTTTTATATTTATTTGACCAAAGTGATTTAAATCTATTTGTGTAATCCAGTATCAAGGGTTTGGGATTACCTCAGATGGCATAATAAAATAATATATAATAAAATAAATAAATTACTTACATCTATTGAGGGATCTTCTGAATGTGATTGGGGGTGTGGAAACATCTAAATATAAAATGATAATTAATAAATCTTGAATAGTAAATTAGAGAATATAAAAAGTTGGACAAGCTAAGCCTTTAATTGATAGGCTGTTTGGCTAGGCACACAAGGATGAATAAATCAGCGTGGCCATAGAATTTGGCCACGGTCTCAGCTGGGAGGGTGTGGATCCTGGCCTGCAGCAAATTAAAGAGGTCCTTGGTCCCAGTTGGGGTTCCTTGCTTGACAACTTGCTTGAGCCACCCAGAGACTTCCTTGATGGGATTTAGGAAGTGCAAATAAGCTGGGAGGAAGAGAAGGTGTAAATTTGCTGTGGTCAATTGCTGGGGGCCCACTGCAATGCTTGTGTCAATCATTGGAAACTCCTTGAGAATGTCAACCACCTTGTGGATACCAACGTTGTCTAACACAATCACATTGATGAAGCCTGGGCTTGTGTGCCTAGGTGCTCCTGGACCAATCAAAGGAATGACAAGAAGGTACGGCTATTGTGAGAACCCAATATCATTTGATAAAGCTCAACCCTCTTTGGACCGAGGAGAGCCACCATTGAGTAGGCTGTGGCGCAGACTGCAGCACGCCAAGCCATCCTGTCATTGGAGCCTTTGGGGACATAGTCATACTCATTGTGCATTGACAAGGCAAATGCCAATTCATCAATATAATAAGATTTGACTGTCCCCTTGGCTTTGAGGGCAGTGTACGCCTCTGCGTAGTTTAACAGATGTCAATATTGACTGGGCTGTTTCTGTTGTAGGGGGATACCCCAAGCTTTTTCCAGGAAAAGCACATTCCCTTGACCAAATGATAATAGAAGGAAATCAAGGCCTTGATCCCAAAAGTAGATTTATCCATGGCCTGTATATTTTCCAGTTCAAGATGGCAGTCCCAGGTGATCCACTGGTGGATTACCCATTTTTGCTCCTTGGTGAGCATGATAGAAACACGCAAGGATTTCTCCGCGGCAAGGACACAACCAGTATTGATGAATATGTTGAATGACTTGCTGGCGTACTTGGATCCACCCCAACAAGGGCCACAACCGCCTTGTAATCACCCAATTCATGCATTAGCTTAAGCAGGATGATGTGTTTAATGTCAGGGATGCGCTTCTGGGCGGGCTTTTTAGCGATGGGGATTGACTCGTTGGCATTGGGCACAACACAGGGCATAGGTACCTTGGTATAGAAGGCTGCAACCTTTTTTAACACCAGCTGTCCCTCATTGGTTTGATAGAACTGGGGCTCATTGTCATTCTTCTGATTGCCATCACTGACGTAGGGCTCATATCTAGTATCAAGTACAGGCTTTACCTTCTCCAGCATGGCTGACGGGACCAACTCTTGCTGGTACACAACATCAAACACATACCAAGTAAGTTCTACCTCCTTGTTTCTACCTTTCTTTGTAGTGGTGACCTTGGTTGGCTTCTGGGTAAGCTTTGGGACCCAAGGGTTTATGCTCTGCACCCTAGCAGCTTGTGCTCCTTGAACCAGCTATGTCAGTGCAGCGTCACTATGGAACTCTCCTCTCCCGTCTCCTCCTTGAGTAGGCACTTGGTTTGCACTAACTCTATTCTTTGACCCGCAGGGCAACTACAACCACGGCGCACAACGGGTGTATTGGTACTCTGGTATTGTGTTCCTTCCATTTTAAAATTTAATAAAATATTAAATAAATTTTAATTAAGTTACTCCCTAATTTTAATTTTTGCTTCTATCTGAATATGGATATTTAATTAATATTTTTCCCCACCCAATATCCCAATTATAGATTTTTTTATTTCTTAATTAGTTGTTTTTGGTTTTACAACGCCCATTTTAGAATACTCAAAAAAAATCCACCCATTTTCCCAGATTTTACTGCCAAATTCAAACACCCAACACAATATTTTTAAAATTTATGTTTCAGATCTTGTGTCCTATTTTAGATACCTTGGTATCATTCATGATTACAATCCATTGCACACATTGTGTGAGTGATTTTGTTTACGTAGTGAGTTGCTATTGTGTTTTGTTTTTGGTTTGTGTTTTGACACACCTTGCTTGGGTGTATTTTTTCACCAATTCACATAGTAAACATATGTACACCAAAATTCAACTCACACCATTTTTTTTGTGAATCAATGTATTCCGGATTGTATTTTGAATGGTTTTGCTTTGTGTGTGAGCCCTTTGTTGCTGTGTTGACTCATTTTGCCCATTAACACCAATAAACCCTGTTAACATAGTGTATATTTTAACCTGAGAGGTGGATTTTGTTTAAATCTGAAATCATTTTGTTTAAATCTGAGGTATTTTTGGTTGTTGCCATAGCTTTTAAAACTACTGTATGTTATTCTCTAATAAATACTATCTTATTTCTATTATTGTCCTTTCTATTGGACTGTTGTCTTTTCCAATCTTAATACTGAACTATTATTGGTTCAGTTGCAACAATGATAGCAGCAGTGAGTTTGATTAGCAACTTACCTATAAGAAAATCCCCCCAAGAAAGGAAAAAGTGCTGGCTGTATGGCTACATCTCACCAAGAAACCTTCCTCCCCATCCCTAACAGGGATATCCCAGAAGGCTATGTTCTATACCAAGACCAACTAGTTCTCATCAGCGTCTACAACCAACTCTGTCTGGAACAGCACAGCATTAGTGTCACCCTGCCACAGTCTTATCTGCCACAACACATGCTGAACTTACAGTTGGGATCCTTCACAGGTGATGTGGAAGGTACTGACATTGTAAGTTGGCTACACTCCACAGAAACCTTCCTCCATACTTTTCAAGCGCCTGAAACCATGTGAGTTGCCACAGTGTCAGGGCGCCTCACTGGGCCCGCCATTGTATAGTTCACCACCTGGGCCAGTCAAGGACTCAAAGTCACCTGGGCGGTGTTTAAAGATGCTGCCAAGTCCTGCTAAAGTGAAAACTTTTCATTCATTTGTTGCAATCAAGTCTTCATCCTTGCCTGCTAACGTATCTTACAATACACAGGGGTGCTTGACAAGTTGCCCCTTGACATGTCTAACGTTATAGATTAATCTGATGATAATATCAAATGGCGGGTACTTCATCCTAATTAGGAGCGCTACCAATTTGACTTGCTGATCCCCACACAAGTTATTCCTTGGCTCCAAACCTTACATGGAACTCCCCACTGTGCCACCCCCTTGTGGCCTTGTGGCTTTCCCCATATAGTATATTAATCACTATATTTTACAATAAATGATACCTTATTCTTATTATTCTGTCCTTTCTATTGAACTGTTGTCTTCCCCAATTCCAAATACTGAATCCTCATTGGTTCAGTTGCAACAGTGGTAGCAGCAGTAGGTTTATAACCTACCTAAAACAAAATTCCCCCCAAGAAAGGACAGAGTACGGGCTGTATGGCTACTCCCCAACAAAAGACCTTCCTGCCCATCCCCAAGGGGGACATCCCCGACAGGTATGTCATCTATCAAGACCAGCTAGTTCTCACCAGTGTGTACAATTGGCTCCGCCTCAGGCAGCATGACGCCAGCGTCACCCTGCCCCAGTCAGATCTGTCCCAGCGCATGCTCAACCTTCAGCTAGAATCCTTTGCGGGAGGCATCAAGGGGGCCAAAATTGTCAGTTAGCTCCAATATACTTTGACCTGCCTTTGCATCTTTCAGGTTCCTGAGCCCATGTGGGTTGCCACTGCGTCTGGCCGCCTCACAGGGCCCGCTGCTGTATGGTTCATCAACTGGGCCAGCCAGGAACTTGACGTTACCTGGGAAGCATTCTGAGATGCTGCCAAGTCCTGCTATAGCAAAACCTTCTCTCTCATTGTTGTTGGAACTCCTCTTCTAGCAATCAAACAAGCTGGTTCCGTTCCTGAGTACCTTGTTGCCTGGCAACAAGCTCTTGCTGCCGCCCCCAAAGCCGTGATCAATGGGAATGCAATGCTACTCACTCTCATCATCAATGGGTTAAATTCCCATATCTGTAAGTGGGTCCCATAGGCTGTTACACCTCCATTAACAACTGCTATAAGGCCATTGTGAAGGCTAATAACCAGGCCTCAATGGGCTTCCGCTGTAGCAATGACGCTTCATCTCAACCACGCACCACACCTGGCAATGGCCACAATCAAGTAGGCCGCTGCCAGCCCTGTCAACAGGATAATGGGACTAAACGCCCCCGCAAGGGGGAGCTTCAGCTAGCGCAGATTGAGGATCAGGGAAAAGCCTGGGGGTTGTAACGACAAGAGGCCTTACAGTCCCACCTGACCCATCCTCTCCATCCCTGCTTGTAAAAAATCCCTGT
The DNA here is from genome assembly GCA_014839935.2 of Entomophthora muscae. Taxonomy (NCBI): domain Eukaryota; kingdom Fungi; phylum Entomophthoromycota; class Entomophthoromycetes; order Entomophthorales; family Entomophthoraceae; genus Entomophthora; species Entomophthora muscae. The sequence goes on along the minus strand of QTSX02000056.1, from coordinate 99,504 downwards.
GACTACAACATCCACAAAGTTGAAACCCTGGACGTCTTTCAGGTCCACAGTGACAACCCTGTATTGCAAGCAAGCCACTCCTCAAATAAAGTAACACACTTGTCCTATCCCTTCTATTTCTGTGGGAACACCCACAAATTACTGGTAGATACCGGGGCCAACCACACTCTGGTTGACCAGGGGTTTGCTGACTCCCAACAATTAGACCAAGTGCCAAGCAGATTCAAGGCAGTACAAATAGCTGATTCACATAGGGTGGCAATTACCCATGAGATGGTACCCTTCTCTGTGAGAATGGGGAATGTCCAGGTTAAGCTCTCTGGGCCCATCATGGCAGGGCTCAGCCACAACGTAATTGCTGGACTCAACTGGCTTTGACACAACTGTCCCTACATTGATTGTGATACCTCTGTCATCACCCTCAACAGAAATGGGGTGGGGTTCCAGATCTACCCTGTAGAAATGAGCAAGTTACTCCACAATACTGTGTTTGTCAGAATAACAGAGACGGTCTCGTACAATTTCAAGGGAGGGAAATTAGACTTTAACCAATGCTCAGTCAAATTTATCTGCGCTGAACCATCTGCAGTACCTCTCTTGACCTCCTCACCTCCACCAGCGCTTGCTGCACTCCTTGAGGAGTACAAGGATGTATTCAGTGAGACACTTGAACAACTACCTCCTTCCCGGGAGATCCAGCACGCTGTACAACTTCAAGGGTTGTTACCTAAAGCACGCCCATTATACCGTCTTACACCAAAGGAAGATGAAACCCTCTGCCAGCACCTTGTGGACGCGCTCAATAAGGGCTTCATTTGACCCTTTCTCTCTCCATATGGGGCAGCAGTCTTCTTTGTAGCTAAGAAGGACGGGTCCCTTTGCCTGGTCACAGACTACCGCGCCCTAAATGAAGTGACAGTTAAGAACAAGTACCCCCTGCTGCTGATTGACAACCTGTTTGATACACTTGTAGGTGCAAAGGTCTTTAGCAAGATTGATCTCACTGCAGGGTACAACCAGGTCCGCATTGCACCAGGGGACAAGGCAAAAACTGCCTTCTGCACGTGCTATGGGTTGTTTGAGTGTTGTGTCATGAACTTTGGAATGACCAATGCTCCCTCCACCTTTGCCATGTTGATGAACAAAGACTTTGAGGAACTGATTGAAAAGTGTGTGGTTGTGTACATTGACAACATTATTGTCTTCAGTCAAGAGCAAATCAAACACCTCTAACACCTCTGTGCTATCCTCAACACCCCTTGGAAAAACCAACTAAAAGCTAAACCCTCCAAATGCAAGTTTCTCAAGTTGGAGCTACTATTCCTTGGGCACACTATCTCTGCCCAAGGGATAAAGCCCAATCCTGCCAAAATCAAGGCAATCACCAGCATGCCGCCCCCCACTAATGTGGGCCAGGTGCAGACATTCCTAGGCATGGTTGCCTATGTACGCAAGTTCATCCCCAATTGCAGGGAACTAATTGCATCTCTCACTGAGCTCCTCAATACCAAACAGCGCTTCCATTAGACCCCTGTCAGAGATTGAGCCTTCAAGATGTTGAAGCAGAGGCTCACAACAGCACCAGTACTGCAGTTACCCAATTGAAACTGACAGTACAAACTCAAGACCAATGCCTCTGACAGGGCCATAGGGGGCTTGCTAAGGGTAGAAACTGACAATGGCGTCTTTCTCCCCGTGGCATATGAGTCCAGAAAACTTACCAACTTGGAACAATGTTATCCCATCCATGACAAAGAGTTGGCAGCAATTGTGCACTGCATTGAGAAGTGGTGCTGTTACTTGGAAGGAGCCACCTTCCCATCCTGCGTTCTGACGGACCACAAGTTGCTTCAGTACTTCAACACACAGTCCCACTTGACACGCTGCTAAGCAGGATGGGTTGAGCGTCTATCCCCTTACCAGTTGCGCATCAAGTACAAGCCTGGAAAGGAGCTTGTCACAGCTGACGCCCTTTCACAACTCTATGTAGCGTCCATCACTGGGGATAATGGCTTGGACCCAGATTGGCCCATGCTCTACCTCTGCCCTGAGGCAACTTGCTACAAGGGCCTTAACTTGGTCACCATCTCCAAATTGAAGGACAACAAAATTCAGTTCACCACCAATGCTAGCAACGTCTGCTGCTGGGCAGAGGCAGGTGAGAAGACGCCTTACATTCCCACCACGCAACGAGGGGACACAATATTGCACTACCATCAAATTCTGGGTCACATCAGAGGGTGTAACCTCTTTGAGATTATGAAACAGAAGGTTTGGTGGCCGCGCATGTGTCAAGACATCTTGGACCTCCTCAAAATGTGCGTGTTGTGAGAAAAGAACACGTCTAAACCTGCATCCCCCAAGTCTGTCCTGTCCATCAAGGCCATGGAACCCTTTGAGCAGTGGGCCCTTGACATTGTGGGACCACTCCCCAAAGGCAGACTGGGAAAGAAGTACATTATCACTGCCATCAACTACTTCAGTTGCTGGCCAGTGGCTTGGGCAACAACCAACCACACCGCCACCACCACCACCCGCTTTATTGGCAAGGAAATTGTGGCTTGCTTTGGGCGATCCAAACGTCTCTTCACAGATAGCAGCCCCAAACCTGTTGGGCATGTCATGAAGGCATACTGTGCCAAGAATGCACTCCAATGTATAGTTACGACCCCCTACCATCCTCAAGCCAATGGATGTGTTGAACGGTTAAATGGCTCACTGGTTCAATTGATTGCCAAGCTCTCACAAGAACACCCTAACACTGCATGGACTGAACACCTGCCCATTGCTCTACTTATCCTGTGAGCAAGAATCAACAGGGGCACTGGGTTCAGCCCTAGCACCCTGGCCTTTGGAACACCCAACAGTCTGGCAAGGGTTTAACAGAGAAAACTACAGTCCAAGGTTTCTGACAAGCCTCCCCTAGTAACAACTCCATCCCTAGACCAATGGCATGCCAAAGCCTGGGAAATTAAACACAAGCAGGTTGCAGGAGGGAAAAAGCACCTCAAAGCTAGGTACACTGTAGGTGACCCCGTCTACACCCTCAATCCCAATTCTGCCAAGTTGGAACCCAACCACCTAGGGCCCTTCAAGATAGCCACAGTCTATGACAATCACACTTATCAGATTGAAGATGCCCAAGGAAACACCAAGAAGCTGCACCATGATTACTTGCGCCCCTGCCGCGTGATCCCCACACAAAAGTTGTTTGTGCGGACCTTCCCAGACCTTCTGCAGACTCTGGTCTTGGTGTCTGACAACAAGCAGGGGGCAGGGGGGGGGTGTTGCAACTGAGTCTTCAGCCTTACCTGCTAATTTATCTTACAATACACAGGGGGCGCTCAACAAGTTGCCCCTTGACATGTCTAACGTTATGGATTAATCTGATGGCAATATCAAATGACAGGTACTTCATCCTAATTAGGAGCGCTACCAATTTGACTTGCTAATCCCCACACAAGTTATTCCTTGGCTCCAAACCTTACATGGAACTCCCCACTGTGCCACCCCCTTGTGGCCTTGTGGCTTTCCCCATATAGTATATTAATCACTATATTTTACAATAAATGATACCTTATTCTTATTATTCTGTCCTTTATATTGGACTGTTGTCTTCCCCAATTCCAAATACTGAATCCTCGTTTGTTCAGTTGCAACACATTGCTGTAAAAACACCCCTGCTTGTAATCAAACAAACAGGAAACATTCCTGAGTATCTCCCCGCCTGATAGAAGCCCTTGCCACTGCCCCAGAAGCCATTACTGATGGAAATGCCATGCTTCTCACCCTCATCATCAATGGACTCAAACCCCAAATCTGCAAGTGGGTTCCTGTGGGTTGCTGCACCTCTATCAACAACTGCTACAAGGCCATTGTGGAGGCCATTGTAAAGGCCAACAATCAAGCTTTAATGGGGTTTCACAGATCCAACAACACCCCCCTCATCTTGTCCCACACCTGGCAGTGCTCACAATCAAGTGGGCTGCCACCAGTCCCGCCAGCAGGAGAACAGTGCTAAGCGCCCCGCAAGGGGGAGCTCCAGTTAGTGCAAATTGAGTACGCGGGAAAAGCCTGGGGCTGTAGATATGAGAGGTTCTGCAATCCCACTTGATCCCCACATTTAATCTCTCCTTGCAAAGTACCCCTGTGATTACAATGTGCATGATGTTGAGAGACTCAATGTATTCCAGGTTCATAGTGACATCCCTGTCCTCCCTGCAAGCCATTCTTTCAATAAAATCACCCACTTGGCTTATCCCTTCCGTTTCTGTGGAAATACCCAAAAACTTTTGATAGACACTGGGGCCAATAACACCATGGTCAATCAGGAATTTGCAAACTTTCAACAGTTATTCCAAGTCCTCAGCTGCTTCAAATCAGTGTGTGTAGCAGACTCCTGCAGAGTAGCTATCACCCATAAAACTGCACCTTTCTCTGTAAGAATGGGTAACATCCAGGTCAGTTTCTTTGGGCCTATCATGGGCAACCTCAGCCAAAACATGATTGCAGGCCTAGATTAGTTATTCTAAATTACCCATATATTGATTAGAGAACCTCTGCTATAACTCCCAATAAAAATGGTGCTGGATTTCAAATCCACCTTATTGAGATGAACAAGCTACTGCATTAAACCATCTTTGTACAGATATCAGAGGAGGGCTCCTACAAGTTCAAGGAGGGTTTAGATTTCAATCAATGCTCAGTTGAGATTATCAGGTCTGAACTTCCCTCATCTTCCCCTCTGAAAGACCCCCCCACCAGTGTTACAGGAGCTACTCAACAAGTTCAATGATGTATTTAGCAAAATTCTAGACCAGTTACCTCCATCTCAAGAGATTCAGCACACTGTTCAGTTACAAGGGTACTTACCAAAGACCTGTCTACTATATCATCAAAAGCAAAAATTAAGACAATCCTCTCTCTCAGCAGCTTTTAGATGCTCTAGACAAAGACTTTATCCACCCCTCTTTCCTGTACGGAGCTATAGTCTTCTTTGTAGCCAAAAAAGATAGATCACTCTGCTGGTCACAGAATACTGCGCCCTAAACAGAGTTACGGTAAAGAACACATAACCCTACTGCTAATTAGTGACCTTTTTGATACACTCATGAGTGCAAAAGTCTTTAGCAAGATTGATATCACTGAGAGGTACAAACAGGTCAGAATTGTCACAGAGATGAGGCAAAGACAGCCTTTCAAAAACACTATGGGTTGTTTGAGTTCTGTATCATGAATTTTGGCATGACTAACACACCATTTACCTTTATAATGCTCATGAACAAGGCCTTTGAGGACCTGGTGGGAAAGTTTGTTATGGTTGTTGGGATTTTTGACCAAGCAATGGTACCAATTATGATTTAGCTCGCAGATTAGGATTTCAGCAGCCAACATTATAAATTAACAGTATAAAAATCAATGATGCTAATTATGATGGAGCTTATGGATATGGATTACAGCAGCCTAAAACCATAAATTAGTAATATAAAATGTATGTATATTGGACCAGCAGTATTCTGCTGACTTGAACCACAATTCAGCCAATGATAAGCACTGTTGTAGTGCCTAGTTGATACATAATTTGCCACCATGCCACTTAGGAAAAGCTGCAGGTGCTGCCTTGCTTTTACATTGAGAGCCAAGGCGCTGGGTCCAATTTCCCGTAATCTCAAATTCCCATATTAATTATATTATTAATCATTAAACCTGAAATGTGTTCAGGGTAGAAGAAAGTGATCCTGAAGCTACCAAACTACCTCACACCAGCAAGGGCCATCTGTGCTGGGTAAAGATAAAAATATTATATTTGTTGACATGCAATAAGTGCCAAACCCAGATTACTGATTACCCAAAATAGGGGCGTTTTAGTATGTCCTAGAAGACATTGCTAGCAGCCCAGGAATTAATCTTTGAGAAGGTATAAGAAGAATTAATGAATTACAATAAAATCATCTTTTAATCTGTAAGTGCTTCTGCATGTTCAGGAGCCATTATTTGACAATAATTATGCTTTCATTTGATCCTGTCTCTTCTGCTACAATACTAATCATATCTTCACATATGACTGTATTCAAGAAAATGTTGTGTGCCCTATAATATTAGATAATTGTGGTGCTGTAATGCAAAAAGCGCAACAGTGGTCTACTTAGACAATGTTATTGTATACAGTCAGGACCAAGCAACACTACTTCACTATCTTTGTGCTGTCTTTAATACCCTTTGCAAATATCAGCTGAAGTCTAAGCCCTTCAAATGTGCTTTCCTATGGCCAGAGTTTTTATTCCTGGGGAGCACCAACTCTTCCCAAGAGATAAAACCTGGCCCTACCAAAATTAAAGCAATCACCAATATGCTGCATCCCACTGAGGTGGGCCAGGTACACACATTTCTAGGAATGATTGTGTATGTGTGCAAACTCATTCCCAACTTTGGGAAGTCAATTGCTCTCCTTAATGAGTTGTTAAATATAAACAACAATTTCAATGAACTTCTGTGTGGGAGCAAGCATTTGAGAAACTCAAACAGCACTGATCCTGAAGTTTCCCAACAGAAACCAGCAATATACACTTGAAACTGTTGCTTCAGACCAGGTCATAGACAGCGTGCTGCAAATGGAAACTGACATAAGCATTTTCCTTCAAGTAGCTTACAAGTCCAGAAAACTCACTGATACCAAGAAATGCTACCCCATACACAATAAAGAGTTAGTAGCAACTGTGCACTGCATCAAAAAGTGGTGTTGTTACCTGAAAGGGACCATGTTCCCAGCCCAAGTCTTGACAGATCATAAAAGTCTCTCCAATACTTCAACACATGGTCACATCTGACCTGGCGTTAAGCAGGATGGGTTGAACATCTTTTCCCTTTACCAACTATGCATAGAGTACAAGTATGGAAAGAAGCTAGACACAGCTGATGCTCTCTCCAGACTGTAAATAGAATCTATCATTGGGAAAAAGGGCCTAGACTCAGACTGGACCATCATCTACCTTTGCCCTGAGGCCACTCATTATTAAGGTATTAACTCAGCAACCATCTCAAAGTTAAAAGACAATAAAAGCCAGTTCACAACAGACACTGTCAATGTTTGCCACCAAGCAGAGACAGGAAAAAAGATGCCCTACATTCCCACCACACACCAACAAGACATTATCCTGAATTACCACTACAGCTTAGGTCACATAAGATGATATAACCTCTTTAAAATCATTAAGCAGAAGTTTTGATGGCCCTGTATGCGCCAGGATATTCTGGACCTCCTTGAGACTTGTGTGTTATGCAATAAGAACATGTAAAAGTCTGCTCTGCCCAAATCAGTTCTACCTATCAAAGCCATTAAACCCTTTGAACAATGGGCCCTTGGCATTTTAGGGCCCCTGCCCAAAGATAAGTTAGGAAAGAAGTACATCATCACAGTCATAGAGTATTTTACACACTGGCCAGTGGCATGAGCAACCATTAATCACACCACCATCATCATCACTTGATCCATTGGTAAATAAGTTGTCACACTTTAGCCGCCCCAAACAGCTCATCACTGACAGTGGGTATGAGCTTGTGAGTAATTTCATAAAAGTGTACTGTGTTAATAACACTCTCAAACAGATAGTCACCACACCATATCACTCACAATTCAATGGGTGTGTGGAGCGCCTAAATGGTTCCCTGGTCCAACTAATTGCCAAATTATCCCAGGAGCATTCAAACACTGCCTGTACAGAGCACTGCCCCACTGCACTACTCATTCTATAAGCCCAAATTAACCGCAGCACGGCTTCTAGTCCTAGTGTGTTAGCCTTTGGCATTCCTGATGGCATGACAGGAGTAGATGAGAGCATATTGAAAGCAAATGTCCCAAGTAAATTATCTCTCACAGTCACTCTCTAGTGTAAATTCAGAACCTGAACGTAAAAATGCGGGATTGTCAAATCCTTGGTCCAAAATTTGAATCACTTTTGCGGGATGGCCTTTTTTAATTAAATTGATTTTTTTGAGTATTTATTTGAATATTTGAAAATGCGGGAACTCATAGACACTTTGCAAAGTTCAAGTCAAACTGCATATTTCCAATGGACAAAATGAATTAACTGGAATCAGATTTGAAGCGTTCAAATCCATCAACCATTTTCATTAAGTTTACTATGTTTTTTGAAATTGCAGGATTGTCAAATCCAAGAACCAAATTTCAAATCACTTTTGAATGGCACTAGTAAACTCAGATATTAATTGCAGGAACTGGAATCCAAATTTAATGTACAGTAAGCACACTAGGAAACACCAACCCAAATAAAGAAGCTTCACTCTGGATTAAATCAAATGAAAAATTCAATCTTGATAGCCATGTTTAGACATGAAAATTAAGTGAGATATGAAATTGTCTAAACATGGAAAGTATACAATATTATTCACTTCAAATCACCAATATAGAAACTCTGCTACTATTCAAGGCTAAATCAAGAGAAAACAACTACCCACAACTAAACCAATAACTCCAAATAAATACATATTTAATCTAAAATATATTTTTTAGTTTATTTTTATGGACCGTCAATTGCATTCCCAACCTGCTCCTGCACCAGCCTGCAGGGCAGCCTGTCCACAAGGGCGTCCCAGAGGGTCCAAGAACAGACCCAGAACCCAACTTGAGGGGAGTCATGCCAATACACAGGCCTCCCAAGGTGTCAGCGCCAGCCAACCACCTCCTGCATCCCAAGCCAGAGCTACCAGCTTGAATCCCAGGCAGAAGCCACTCTCAAGGCCTGCCACAAAAGTCTCCTACACCAGGGTCACCAGGAATAATGAGGTTACTTACACCTCCACCGTTTACCCAGTTGTCACCCGGCCCCGCACTCTTGATCCAAGAGTTGCTACTTCCTGCCCCTGCGTCTTTGACACCACCTACAAGCCATTGGCAGCCACTGTTGAGCCATCTGCGCCTATTGTGTATTCAACCATTGACGGCCACACTGCAAGCAAGTGTGATCCCACCTTCTACACAAAGGTCCCTGTCCCCTGTGTTGAGCCTGGTAGCCAGGATGCCGTGGTACCTGCCAAGGGCCAGCGTTGGTTGACAGATAGTGAGCGTGAAGCTCTCCTCAACTGCTTGAATGGGGGAATGGCGGTTTGGGATATTGCATCCCAATTTGGTGTCACAGCCAGATACATTGCCGACATCAACACCAAGTATGGCAATACCGGGCAAATTGCCAAATCCACCAAGGCAAAAAGACAGCCCAAACTCCTTCAGCCTGTTCACATTGACGCAATCAAGCAGTGGGTAGCCAAGGACTGCCACCTGGACACACTTGCTGTCCAATCAATGCTTGCCACAGAGTTTGGGCTTTCTGTTTCCAAAACCCTTGTCTACAAAACAATGGTTGATTTGGGCTTCTTGTGGAAGGTGCTCAGAGTTTCTCTGTACAATAGGAACAGTGAAAAGACCATCAAGGATTGACGCATTTATGCCAAGACATATCTGGCACTAAAGGAGACTGGGAATGTCCAGTTCTTCTATATCAACAAATCGTTGTTTTCCTCCTCACTCAGGTCTAGGCATGGGTGGGTTGAGAAGGGGTCCAAGGACGGCGTAGCCCATTGTGCAGCTGTCTGTTCCCAGACCTATTCCATGGTTGCGCTTCTTGGTCCTCGCAGGTTGGACCAGTATCAGATGATTAAAGGCTCCCATAACAGCAGGACCTTTCTCAATTTTCTCTGAGCCGTCAAGGAGTACCTGCAGATAAATTACAGTGGCACAACCAACGTTGTTGTGCTTGATAATGTCAGGCTCCACAAAGTGGATCTGGTTGTGTCCAAATTCCCCCCCCCCATTGACAAAAACAACCACACCTCCAGCCACCGACTTACCAATTGTCCAATGAGACTTCTCTTCCTCCTGCCATATTCCCCATTCCTGAATCCAATCAAGGAGGTGTTTGGTTGGATCAAGAATAAGGTGAAACAAGGCCTTCCTCAGGACACTGAGGATCTATTCAATATTCTTGAGGTCAGCCAATTTGCAATGCCACCCAATGTGGTGGCGGCTTTTTACAAGCACTCAGAATCCTTCCTCCCTAAAGCCCTGGCCTCCGAGCCAATCAGATAAATGGGCGCTCTGGGTTTTATTTGTTTTTATTTTTATTTATTTTGTTTTTATTAGGACTCAAAAATTATTATTTATATATAATAATGTGACGTTTGGATGTATTATAGACATTTAAGAATACGATAGAAAAGGTAAGTAAAATTAATTATACTAGGTATGAAGAATATATTTTTATTATAATGCACTGAATATTATATTGACTGTTGCGCTAACAAATGAATAAATTAAAAAAGATAGAAATAGAATTATTTTATTTAAATAATTGTGAATTTTTGATGGTACTTTGGCTTTTTTAAGCCACAAATTGGACCTTGCATGTCATCATCTGATCCTTGTTATTTCAGTGCCACTATAGCCACACAACACAACCACCAATGATTTTCATGTATTGCTTACTAATTAGTACTTAGGACGCAGGTCAAGTATATCAAATATGTTTAACAAATCACATTACAAGGGAAAGGTAATTTGAGTTCTAAACAATCATTTGTTTGGAACAATAGTGGAGCGGGCTGCATGATGCAGATAAATTAAATTCTCAATGTTTATCTATGTGATAAATAAACCCGTATTCAACAAGCTAATAAATAAAAACATTTTTAACTTATTTTTAATATTTGACGTGGTTGCAACTTTAACTAATGTCTTGTAATATATTTAGATATATTAATATTATAATTTACATACTAAAAGTTAAAATAAAAATTAAAATATTAAAAGAGAAATTATAATTATAAATTGTAAAAGTTAAATATTAAAGTTTAAATATTTTAAATTTAACTATTTTTATTAAATTGTGATTTATTCTAATATTGAAATATTTGATATTAAAAATTTTAATATTGTAATATGTATTATTAAAATTTTAATATTAAATTTTAGATACTAAATATTTTTAATATTTAAATATGTAATATTAAAATTTTTATAGTAAAATTTTAATAGTACATATTTCAGTATTAAAAATATTTAGTATTAAAATATAAAAAATTAAAAAAAATTAATTTGCAAGGGGAAAATATTTATTGGGGGGATGCTAATTGCAAAGGGAATGTGATTATTCCGGGGAATTATACCCCAAAATTAATTTTTCAGCTAATGCATCTAATTGGATCCATGTACTCTTCTGTACGTGGTGGACAACCCTGGATGTGATTGCTAGAGGGGTGGCGCCCTGTACCCCGGTGGTTGCTGATTGTTTGATAAAAGGCAGGCAGGTGAGCGAATTGACTAGTAGGTTTTTTTGGGGGGCACGTAGTACCTGTATAGCGTTGCCAATGCAAATGAATCATAGAGGACGTGCTCAACTGTCCTGTATCCCTGTGGTGTTTTCTGGCGGTTGAGGGCTACGCGGCAAATGTCCATTTGAATAGGTACATCCTCCAACTTTTTGACGTTGGTTTTTAATATGCAGTGGAGGAGGATTCCCAGGTATACCGCGACGTGGATTCTTTGCAAGGTATACTTTTCCAAGAACATGCATATTTTTTTGAATGTTTGCACTAACCTATTAATATAGGACGTTTGGTTGAACTTGAAGAGGGTTCTGGGGGTGCCTGACTTGAATCAGCCCCCCAGGCCTTGGCAAATGAAATAAATAAAGGTTTAAAATTATTCACAAGGACTGCATCCCCGACTTTATTTGATAGTGCCTTAAAAACTTCATTAAAAATTGCGGATTTCAAATATTCATTTCCTATTTGAAAGTTGGTTTTTATTAAATTCTTTTCATATTTGTTGATGTTAGTGAAGGGGAATCATTGAATGCTTTTGTATATGTATTCATCAAAGTTCAGTTTGATATCCCCACAAATTTCATTCATTTCCTTGATTTTGATAGTTGCTCCTAGTTCATATGCTTCCCTTATCCATGGCGAGCACCCCGCGGGTGGTGAATATTCCCTATCTTGAGCTTCAATATTAAAAAAATTATTCATATTCTGTTGAATTATTTTATTTATTTGATTTTTATTTATTTGCTTTACAGGGGCCACCAATGACTGGTAACCCCCGTAAAACCAACTCAGCGTATAAGCTGCCACTTCCGCAACCTCTTCCCCATTCCTGGTGATGACTAAAATAAATATAAGTAAAACATAAAAAGACTTACTAATTGTTTCCCCTGTGGCCCCCTCAGCCACAGGCGCCACTTTGGCAAACTTCATGAGTGTTGGATGCTCTTCATTAATTTTTCTAGGCTTAATTTTTCTTATATTTCTTGCTACTTGTGCTTCTTCTTGGTTTTCATTTGATAAAGCTTCTGTATTTCTTGAAGCGCTTCTGCTTCTTGCTTGTGTTTCATTTTCATCTGTTTCCATTTGGTCGGTTTCCTCTTCATTGGTGTTGATTTCCTTTTGAATTTCTGTTCCTTCAATTAGTTTGATCTTATTGTTTTCTTTGGCCCCCTGCCAGAACTCCCACAAATTGTAGGCCGTGTTGTTGAACTTTAGACTTGATAAAATTGTTCCCTGTAGATTAAGTAATTTTTCTTTATTCTTTTCATCTATAATATTTCCCAATTTATCCAGAGCATCTTCTTTTGACTGGATCAGTGGCTGGCCCTTGTTACCCAGCTTTCCTGTCACTATTTCCCTGATATTTCTTTCTATCTCAACAACCTTTTGCAGGTGTGCTTCTAATTTGTTGATCAAGTTATAGATTGTTGACATATTGTTTGAATTCCATCAAAAAACTGGTTTTTATAGTACTATCTTCAACGCATACATATTTTTCATCATCATTAATAAATTAAAGACAATAAACGTAAATATTGGATTAAAATATTGCAATTAGACGTCAACTCTTGATAATTTGATATTATGTGCATAACTCAATGCATTTTGTTTAATAAAATCCATTGTAAACTAGGTCTTTTTCATTATAATTTAATTAAATGGACTGTGTTTATATTAGGGCCATTAACGCTTAGTACAAATATTGATACATAGTGCATTTTACAGCCTGTATATTTACCTATTGGTAATAATTCTGTAAACTTTTCAGTCGGATTTTACGAGGTAATAATAATGTAATGTGTTAATAAATTACAGTTTACTGTCATTAATTGGTTGATTTTCTTTGCTGTGGCAATTGTGCATTTTCTGATATTTACGCACTAGTATCCAATTGGTTGGCTTCACATCCAATCACACAGGCAATAGGAAAACAAGCCGCCACCCCAACCACATCCAGTCTCGGGGTGGCGGCTTGTTTTCCTATTGCCTGTGTAATTGGATGTGAAGCCAACCAATTGGATACTAGTGCGTAAATATCAGAAAATGCACAATTGCCACAGCAAAGAAAATCAACCAATTAATGACAGTAAACTGTAATTTATTAACACATTACATTATTATTACCTCATAAAATCCGACTGAAAAGTTTACAGAATTATTACCAATAGGTAAATATACAGGCTGTAAAATGCACTATGTATCAATATTTGTACTAAGCGTTAATGGCCCTAATATAAACACAGTCCATTTAATTAAATTATAATGAAAAGGCCTAGTTTACAATGGATTTTATTAAACAAAATGCATTGAGTTATGCACATAATATCAAATTATCAAGAGTTGACGTCTAATTGCAATATTTTAATCCAATATTTACGTTTATTGTCTTTAATTTATTAATGATGATGAAAAATATGTATGCTCATAATTTTAAGCTATTTGTAAAATGTACAACATTGTATTAATTATGGGAAATGTTGATAATGTAAAAAGAAAGTATTATTAATTATGAATTGAAAGAGAGATATCAATTTTAATAAGTTGTCACAAAGAAAAGATTTATTTACTAATCAAAGGACAGGAAGGGGAGGGAATGGGCGGAATGAACGTTGCCTTCATCTGCGCCTGTGAGAGGGGCGGCATCAGAGATAGTGGGGAGGGAATGGGTGGTGGTTTGGGAGTCAGGGTTGGAAGGCAGGTGGCTTGATGGGGGGTTGGGGAGGCAGGGTTTGTTGACTGGGAAGGGGCAGCAAGAGCTGATTGCTTCAATTGCTTGAATTCTTCTTCTGTCACATATACTGGCTTGACAAAACAGATGGACTGGCGTGGGGGGAGACAGGGGTCCTTTCTGGACTTATCACTATCACTTGCATAGAAGATGATGAGATCAAATAAGTCCTGGACAGACACGGAAGGGAAAAGCTCATACCCCTTATCAATTTGGGTGCATAGTTTGTTGTAGGTGGCAGGCTTTAAGCGCCTGAGGGCGGAACCAAAATTGTAGAGACATACATCTGCAAGATGCATGTTGGCGTAGTTGATGGGGTAGGACCAGCAGGTATGCCCTGCAGCCCTGATTTCTTGGGTAGCCCATTCCTGCTGCTCCATCTCCGCACTCAGTACAACTGTGTGCACAGTGTTTTGTGTGGCCCACTCCTCCAGCATGGCCTTGAGCTCCGTCTGGTAGGCATACCCATCTGCGGTGTTTGATATTGCCGAGTAATAATTGACGCCCAATGGGGAAACTGCCAATAAAACCCCAACAAAACGATACAAGATTGGGCCGCGCTTGTACACGTCAGACTGGATACACTTCTCTCCAAAGTCTTGGATACTTGCAGAAATCTTAGCATATGATAGGAAGATTACGTCATTATGGGCCCTCATTGCCCTTCCTTTGATAAAATTAATAATAGTTGAATTGTAGGGGTCAGTGTCCATCAAACTGGGGCCACTGAGAACTTGATTGGACAAGATTCTAGCAGCAACCACAACTCTGTGCATCCACAAATTCACTGTTCTTTTGTTGGTGAAGATGCTGTGGAGTCCCAACTGGAGACGTACCTGGACCAGGGGCATCCGCGGGTCACGTTCCATAATGGCCATCATAAGGGGATGGGCTGTGTCACCTTTGGTTGAAGTACGGGCACCAGTCAGGGTCTTCTTGGTAGGGGGGCCACAGTTGGCGTGGGCTCGCAGGGTTGCAGCCACAGTGGACTTTGCAAACCCCATTGCAGCTGCAATTTCCCCAAGTGACATAAGCTTCCCTTGCTTTTCAACCATTTTGAGAACAATCTCTGGAGTGATTAGTTTTCTTCTGCGTCTTGCAGGCTGATTGGCTGGGGGAGGGATATGTCCATCTTGTGAACTGGTCAATGACATCTGATTGGCTGTTTTGGGGTCCTGGGCTCTCTGGGTGACCCCATGGCTAAAATGGCTGGTTCTGGATGCCATTGCTGATAAGGGATTTGGGTTAGCAGCTGCCTGTGCGTGATGGGCAAACAGGGCCATGCTTGAGGACGCAGGAGAAAGAACAGACTCCTGGGTGGGGCCTGCAGAGGGGCCTGCAGGTTGGGAGTGGCCATAGACAGAGGCTTCACTGTTAAGAGACCCAGTGTAGCCCTGCATAATTTTGTCAAGGCCAGGGAACAGCTTGTTGACTTGGTTGTTGTTGAAAGAAGACATAATAAATTTTTATTAAAAAAATTTTAAACTCAAAAAGAGACGTGTACATTTTAGTCAATTTTATTGTTAAGTATGTTAATTTTGTGAATAGTAGGATCTAAATTTTAGCCGTCCTAAATTGGAATAGGGTGATTTTTGAGAATGCCTATGATTCCTAAAAGAATTAGCACAAATCCACTCTAGATCCTTTAGCATCCTTTTTGAGATGCCCATAAATTATATTTATTTCAAATTCCTTGCAATTATGATTTGAAACTTGGTTCTTGGATTTGACAATCCCGCAATTTCAGATTTGTTAAGTTTTACATGATGTCTATGATTTGTTTGAAATACAGGAAATCTCAAATTGTACATTAGAATCCTGCATTTCTGATTCATGTATCCTGCATTTGTTTGTTGGGTTTTGTCTTTTGTTAGTTGAGTTATCTGCTCAAGAGATTCAAAATTTGCCAATTTAAATAAACCAAAAAAAGTCAAATTAAATGGTTAATTTTATTTAATATTTTACTTTTCACTCAGCTGAGTTGCCCGCAAAAGTGATTTGAAATTTGGACCAAGGATTTGACAATCCCGCATTTTTACGTTCAGGTTCTGAATTTGTATTAATTAGCCCAGTTATAAGCCAAAGCTTGTGATCTTGAACAGAAAAGAATTATGGGTGTGGCACAACACCTTGAGACACAATGTGATGTAGGTGATCATGTTTACATCCTCAACCCTAATTTGGAAAAACTTGAACCTAACCACCTTGGGTTCTTCTGAGTGGCTGCCATCTACAGCAACCATATCTAACAGTTTGAGGATACCCAATGAAACACCAGGAGACTAATTTATGACTGCTTGCTCCCCTGTTGCGCCATTTCCACCCAGAAGGGCTTTGTACATACCTTCCCAGATCTTCTACAAGCTCTAATCCTGGTAACTGACAACAAGCAGGGGCACAGGGGTGTTGCGTTTTAGATTATTCCCTTGCCTGCCAATGTATCTCACAATACACATGGGTCACTTGAAGAGTTGGCCCATGATGTGATCAATGATATGGGTTCATCTGAGCACAATGTCAAATTTCAAGTATTATCTCCAAATTAGGAGTGCCGCCAATTTGTCACACTGATCTCTCTCTCAAGTCATTCCCAGTCCAAATGTTACATGAAATACGCCACTATGCCACCCTACTGGCAACCTGTAGCTCTCAAATATAGTATATCAACTGCATTATTATTAAAATAAACATATCTTATTATTCTTCTTTTCCTTTCTATTTGGACTTTTGTCTTCCCAAATCTAAATACTGAAATATTATTGATTCAGTTGCAACAGTATTTTGGTTGGTGTAATTTATATTTCAACCTACTTCCCATATTAGAATTAGGGTTGCTGGTGGTTCTTTGATGTCAAAAATATTCCTGATACAGGCAGTCTGGGGCTCAAACTGCAATTGTAGTTTTTCTTTATTAAAAGAAGAAAAATTCCATTTGTAACAGTGTGGTGTTTTAAAGCTGGGTAAAGATAAAAAGAAGGTGGTAGAACTTGGGTTGCATAGTTCTGTTGCTGCTAGAGGGGTGAGGCTTAAGTAAAATAGCTTCTCTCAAAGTCTCTGATACTATCAGAAAGTTGGTATATCAGGAAAGAGATTTTCATAAGCTGAAGAAGCCAGGGGTCTTCAGCAAATACATAGACCAGAAGGCAGTACTGTCATGCCCTGCCCCAAAGGGCAGGCTCTTTGAAGTTATCATACTTAATATTTTTGCTCAGTTTGATTTTTCAGTATTTTAAATATTTGGAATTTTGAATTGAAAGTTGATATTTAAGTATTTTAAGTTTATTACCTTTGTTTTTGATACTAGTTGCATTTGAATTGTTTTTGTTGTTGTTTGCTCTGTCCTCCACTATTACTTTTATATATATTTCTACTTTAAAGTTAGAATATTTTCACTATTACTTACCTTTCAAACTCCTGCTTGCGTTGTTGCCGCTCCCCCAGTTATGTTGCTGATCTGCATATAGTACTGGCTTCTGTTTCTCCTTTTCTGGTTCTGGTTGACTCCAAACTTCTCCAGTTTCTTCTCTTCTTGGCTGCTTTCTTCCTGCCTATCAAATGCAACAGAAAAGGCTTATTCTCTATAAATAAAGAGCTTTTGAAGAGTAGGCTTTAAGCTGAAATTCTAAGTGATTTCTTCCCTTCAATCTTTTACAATTGTTAACTTCAGATTTGTAATTTTAAGAATTTTGTTTTTTTAAATTAATTTTTTAGTTTATCTTTTTCTTTCCTTAAATCCAATGGAACTTGTAAAACAACAAGCCTTAGGCTTGCTGTATCCATTTTTTCCCTTAAGGAATATTTCAATAGTTATATGTATCAATTTGCTGATGGAGAATATCCTAATATTGATATTCCCTTAGTTACAAATCATTCACTATTAAACACTTTATTTTATCTTCTTTGCTTAGGGTTATTATACTTTATTACTCCATTTGTGACACAATATAGGTTGTTAGCAGGTTTCTGTAAGATCATCTTACAGAAAGTTCCTGCATTCTTATATCTTTTAAATTTGAATCCTAATGCCTTGCATGCTCTAGTCTATAACCTTGCACCATTATGGGCAAGACGTTACAAGTACAGCTTTAAACTGGCTTCTGGTGTGAGGCCTCTAGATATCCACATCCAGGCAGCAATCCAATAAATGATGGATATATAAGCCCCATCTCTGGGAAAATATACTTTATATTTATAGTGGATGTCAGCAAGGATAGACAAAGAAGAGAGAATTTTTTAAGGGTTAACTTACAAAATTTTGTATCTTCTGGCTTCAGGTTGATCTGACATGACAAGCAGGAAGGAAAGAAAACTCCTTCATCTATTTCTGGAAAGATAGCTTCAGTGGCAGTATGGGGTAGCACAGGAATATTCTAGTAGTTTCCTATTGGTCAAGGAATTCACATAACCCGGCTGTTTATTCATACTTTATGTTTTGTTGCCTCTTTGTCACAGTAAGTTCCATAATGCCGGGAATTATTTGGCTGGGTAGAAAAGCTTGGAAGGCTGGAAAACCTTTAACAAAACTGACTGATTTGACAGACTTGAATCAAATGGTTGATTGAAAAAGGGTTACAGCTGCCCCAGTTTTCCGGTCAAATCTGATTCCCCCTGTAAGTTGACGTTGATAAATTGACGTAATTTAAGGGTCATCCAATATGAGCTTATTTATTAACATGGTCATCAGAAGTTGGTCACACAATTATTCTTTGAAACCTGGATTAAGTACTCACTTGATGATGTAGAAGTAATAAGAGCTCAGGATCCAGGCGGTATTGCTTAGTCAATTTTTGATATATATTGAATAATTTTCACTGTTTCAACTCTAAGAGTTGAGTCCTCCCAAAATTTACTCAATAAAAATCAAATATCCCTTGGTCTAATTTTATTTTAAGAAATGCATCCAGTAGTTGGATTGTTGCGTTACATTCCCTACAATCTGATCCTCATTAAAATCATTACTGGCAGATGGGGCCTGGTCATTGGTACTTTGTCATCAACACTGCCCAATGTTAATTCAAGGCCTACCAATCTCAGAGTTGTTCCACCCATCTTCAAAGCTGAAAATCTGGTTGTATCTCAATGTCCTGAATTTTATTCTGAAGACTCTCTGATGCTTTCCCAGGCTATTTATCTTGGGCTATTCTGGTTGAGATTAATTATTTTACTTAATCCTAGTATCTCATTTGGAAATTTTACAAAACTGTATCTGAAGCTGTGTTGGTGGTTAATAATTAACTCTATGTGGATTTGGGTGGTGATTCCCCACCACTTAGAGACAGCTTCTTACTATCCCAAAATTTCTGTCACATTCTTTGCCATTGATTTTTAATGGTGGAGTCACTTTGAAACCCAGAGGTATTGAGAAAATGGCAAACAAAAAACCAATCACCAAAACATTTATAAGTAAAAAAGTTCTCAAAATTGATATTCTCATATCATAATCCCCAAGCAAAGGCACTGTGAGGGAGCAATTAATAAAAACTAGGATACATAACAAGAAAAGAATAACTTGGTAGAAGTAGACAGGATTTCAAGGTACATGATTTGGCAAGCAGGCTCAACAATTTCTTGATTTTGGGAACAGAAACTGTGGACTCCAGCACAGACACTGCAAAGTTTACACCACAACTTGTGAGGGTTAAATAGTGATATATGCCAACCAGAGCTCCATTTCCATGGATTATGCTTACCTAAACCCAAATACTACTCTTTTAAACACTTATATATTTCTTGGACTACTCAAGTAATTCTGAGCTTCACCCCAACTCATACAGGTTTAGAAATGACCAGTGGCATCATTGTGGGGGTTATTAACTTGTCCATCAGAGGTCACCAAAGATGTAGTGCTGGCATAGATCAATCTTTTTGGCCAGAAAGCACCATCCTCTGATCTCATCCTTCTTTAGCGCTAAACAGCTGGGTTGGATCTCCTGTTAGATTCCCCCAGGATTGTCCCAACCCATTTCTGATCACTTATGATCAGCTGCTTGATTTAAGCCAGTGTATTCTTTTGAGGGTCCCCTTTGCTCTGGATCCCCCGTTTCTTGGATTTTTGAGGCCAGGCAATTCCAGCCAATATGGAACTATCCCTGACATGATCAGATGTTTGACTGAAAGGATAGAGAGTGAATTGTTTGGCAATGGAAAGATCAGGATATGTGAGGTTGGGGATAGGTGGGTCAGTATTGGATTGGTCCATGGATATCAGGCCCAAGCCCAGGCCCTCTCTGCCAATAAGAGTGGTGTGGTTCTTGCATGGACTAAGCTCTAGTTGGATTGGCTCCAGGGCTTTTGCTTGGTTGAAGCTGGTTATACATGCTGCTTTAAAGCTGTTTTGGTCTCATCTTGGCTTCTAATGGCTACACCAATGTTGGGGTTGACTGGTTGAGCTATCAATCCAAAGATCTGAGGCCATTTCAGCAGGTGGGGCTTGTTTGGATTTGGCTCTGGAAGCACTCAGGCTGGCCAGCATGGTGGTTGGTTTGGCCAGGTTCTGGGCAGGAACAGCTATCACCTCCAATGCAATATACCTTTTACTTAAAGCTTCTGCACCCCTTCCTTCTGACCTGCAGCAGCCTTCAAAGCCATGCCGCTGAGCAAGTTCAACCCAGATGCAAGACACCTGAACTATCTGAAACCATAAAGAACCCAGAAAAAACCCAGGGGCGGGCTGGATCTATTGCTGATCCATCTAACCCTATCGGGCTTCAATCCCACTTGCATCCAGGCCGGCCCTGCGTATGACAGTTGGTCCCACTCAGGGCAGTAGTTATAGCCCCGCTGGATCAGTTCTTTATCAATGCTCAGTAGCATGGCTTAAAAGAGCTTGACCCAGCCCAGGGTGGGTTGGGTCAAGCCCAGAGCAGATGTCTTCCCTGCAGCTTGGGGTGGGCACAATACCAAGGACATCTAATGTCACCCACCTTGATCAGGATCAGCCAGGACCTATTGGGGAAGGCGGCGTAGCTGTTGAGCTGCCTTGGTGAACAACCTGCTGCACCCTGATGTCAGGGAGCTTGGTCTGGTGCATGGGGTTTCTGGGTTACTGGGTGGGGAAGCGGTGTTAGAAGGGGATCTCTCTAAGGCTTTAGCCTTCACTCAGGAGCTGGGCTGTGGGAAGATGAAACACGGATGAAAGGCTGGGTGGCCAGGCCAGAGATCTGTCCCGCTGGTTATTAGCAGGGGGCAATACCAGTTGATTGGGATCAAAAGAAAGCATCATATATGGGATTGTTGGGTTTGGTCCCTCAGGATCACTCAGGGTGAGCCAATCTAAACTTGCAGGTTATAGATAATGGATTGGTGTAGCAGTCAGGTCTTCTCTACCAGATCCCTCCACTTCCGGTAAACTTGGCAGATAGTTTGAATACCTTGGCTGGGATCACCTAGGGTCAGGTTCCAGGCCTAGACCCAGTTGATGACTTATCCTGGGATTGTCTGAATGGTCTAGACCTGGTGGCAGGCTCTTCTGAAGTTCAGCCTGGTGGTTGAGGTTGGGTGGCTTGATTATCTGGCATCCAGCTTGTGGGCTAGAGAGGCTCCCCTTGGTCCTCTAGTGTGTCACAGCCCTGAAAGATAGTGTAGACTAGCCTCAGGCATCACCTTGGAGGCCCAGCCTCCAAGGATACTAGGTCAGAGTCTCCCAGCCTGTCCCCAACATAGCTAGTGGCTGTTGTCTCAGTTGGGGCCTAGGCTGGGCCCAGATGATTCCTTCCTTTTTGGGGCATCCTTACCTCAGGTGGCCAGGGTTATCCGCCCTATCTGGGCCCTGGGTCCATGGCCAACCCTTTAAGTGGGGCAAGTTGGACCCTGGCCGGCAACCACCATAGCTACCCCATACACTGTGGTGCATCCTGCATGCTGATAATACAGAGGATTTATTTGCCATTTCCATTGGTTGGGGGTATTTTTCCTGGCCAAAAAGGTTGATCCTGATGATAGAGGTCATGTTTGCCTTTTACTTTAAGCTTTTGGGTGGAGCTATAAAGGGTAAAGCTGAACAGGCTTTGAGAGTGTCAACATGGAGGGTGTTCCATGCTGTATGGGGAGGTTCTGGTGGGTGCCTTAGGACCTAACCAGAAGTGGGAGAGCTGGTGGTGGCTATTGACTGCTTTGGTGGCTGCCTGTAGCAATTGCTGTGGGCTTGTCAGGGCTGGCCCTGACTGATGGTTGAAGTCAGGTAGATGGTCAGTTTCTGTAAGTCCAAGCCTTTCCTAGGGGTAGATCCTTCAGTTCCAGCACCAGAATATTTCACTGCAGTGAACAAGTTTGAGGTTAAAGTCTGGGCAATGGCTTGTTAATGGATTGAAACCTTTTGAGGCTGGAGGATCAACTTTAGATGGGCTATATGCTTGGTGGCACATGGTTGGATTGAAGGTCAATTGATTTATTGAGGCTGGGATGGTTTGATTGCTGAAGGCCAACTAATTCCATTCCATGGGGTGCTGTACTTTTCAGGGCTGTTGAGGTGGATAAACCTGGTGCAGAGGGCACAGAAGTCACCCACAAAACAAAAAATAAAGTTAGCAGTGTATATTGATTAGCAATAGAATTTGGCTCAGTTAAGATTTGTTTCATGGGTGACTTGTGTCGCAACATCTACGATTACTCTCTCTCGGGAAACTAATTCCCCGAGTGACTTGCTGAATGATTCCCTGGCTAATCATTAAGTTGGTGGCACTGTTAGCATTTGACCATCTATTATGGGATCAAACATTTTGGGTCCTAAGAGGAACACAACTTGGATAAGTCCTATGACTACCATGATGTACATGGACAGTATGTGGCTTCTCATGATACTATATAATACTCTATATTCATATCAAATAAAGTATCATTCTCTTCTTAATTTTCCCCTTTATCTCTTTTTTATTTACTTTCCAGGAGTATATCCTCGACACTTGTATACACTCTACACTAGGTTTGTCGACCTCAACAGCTATGAAAATTACTGTAATGTTTAGGATCTGCATAATTGCAAGCGCCTGGGAGAGATTGTATGGATGATAAGGGCTTTGCCCAGGCAACAAATTTTACAGGACTCGGTATCGTATAGGAATGGACATAGATGTGGAAGGGGTTACAGTATCTTGATGTGTTGTACATGCGATCGGGGTTTATAAAAGTGACCGATAGTGGAATCAGGGGATTAAGGCTTACATATATTTGGAGGAAATAAGTACAGTATTCAAGCTAAATTGAGCTTTTCTTTTTTGACGAACAGGGCGTGCATGCTTTGGGTCTGGAAGTACCGGATGCCTTGGAGGAGACCATCGGACTTCCCGTCTGGGTGATGTTAGAGTGGAGCCGTTGTACGGTTTGGATTGGAATACCTGGATTGTCTAGTTCGATGCCATACCAGGTTCCCGAGACAAAGCTGAGCGTGCCAACGTACCTTATCGTACCGTACCTCAGGGGCGAAAGCAGCTTGACGCGGCTGCCCACTTCGAATGCGGGTGCCTGTCTTCTGGAGTTGAATGCCTTCCTAGGGGCTGCGGAGCTCGCCAGTTGATGCTTGGATATTCCTGGGGTGTTGAGTGGTTGCTTGGGGGATCCCATGTGGCGAAACTGGATTCCTCGGGTAGACTTTCCGTTGTTGAATGGGGAGATGTGCTCCTTGGGGCCAGATTCGGCTTCCAAAATATCGGGATCCAGGCTCAGTTCTGCGGTGGGTTAGCTTAAAGTAGGATTTTAACTTTACCTTGCTTGATTACGGCAAGCTCTTGGGGCGATAAGCTTGAGAAGCCTCCATCAATGGCAATCCCTAGAGAGTTTTTTTTGATGAAAAGGCCTATTTTTTCAAAGTACTTCGTGACAATGTCCTTTGATGCCGTAATGTCGTATGTATCCAGCGGTAGCCCTTTGGACCCAAGCCGAGTTTGGCTTTCAAGCAACCAATAGATCTGCACCCATGATTCGAGGGCGTTGCTGTAAGTGAGGGAGGCGGCCAGAAAATCAAAGACCATCTCGATCAGGTCAGAACTCCAAGCAGCGCCAGACAAGAGCAGCATGAAGTCCTTACTCTTGTCCTCCAGATAACTAGCAAGGTTCGAAACGACTGCCTGCAGGCAAACAGCAAAAATACTTTGCGATAGCTCCATCGCCTTCTCAACAGTGGCAGGCGTCTTTCTTTTCAGCTTTTGGTTCAAAAGATGATACGTTATTAGGGCAGGGACAGCGGTTTGAGGAGTTAGCGAAGAGATGGCCATTTCCAACAGCACTGCAATTACAGACTCTGGCAGTTTATTGAAAGCAGCACCAATCCAGAGCTCCTTCTGGTTATAAAGGAGTTTGTAGCAGGCCGCTAGGAGCTTCGGGAGGTTGAAATCAAGCGCATGGGCAAGGACCATATGCAAATTAGCACGACAGCACAAACTTTCACACACCAGACCATGCATCAAGGTGTACAGCCTTCTCGTGCATATCTCTTCAAGCTCCTTCAAGGATAGGAAGTTTGCCACAGCATAGGCATCGATGGTTTCTTTGATGGTCAGGTCAGGCAGTGCGTTGAAGTACATGAAGTTCAAGGCGAGGGTGAAGGCAAAGGACGAAAACTTGCTGCAGTTTAGAGATAACGAGGATTCCCCCCAGCCGTACTTGTCGGATGATACCCCAAGAAAGAAAGGAGACTGTTGAATGACTTCCTTGTGCAGCAAAAAAATACAGGACATGGCTTTCCTTTGGAAAGTCAGCTTGAAGTCGGTTGGCTTCCCAAGCGCCAAGAACTTGATCACAGCCTGAGTTTCATTGAGGATTTCCAACCCAGCCCCAAAAGTGACCCTTGGGCTGCATCGGGTTAAAAGGAAGGGGAAGTTGGTGAAAAACTCGGTTGACGAGACGACCTGAATCAAAGTGAAGATCCAGGGGCTTTCCTCAATGTCGCCATCGATCTCTGTCCCGTGGTAGATCGAGCACAGAAGAATATGGATGAGCTCTAAACCAACCATGACCCTCCTCAGAGAGAAGGATATGTCTCCTTCAATGGTAGCATAGATTGGGATCTGCAAGTGGCGCCAGGGTTCAAGTTCAGATAAGCTGTTGACTATTTGAATAAAGACAAGGGAAAGGCTTTCAAGGAAGTCGGCGAAAAACCGGTCCTCGGCTTCAGCATAGCTATGCACAGCACTCTTTGTCTGTACCCCATCTAACCTCATTTCATAATTTTCAACGGCATCCAAATCCTTGATTCGAAGAAGATTCAAGTCAGCCAAACATTCGCCCTGTTCCTTGGGCAATGAAGCTAACTCATGCAAGGGCCTCTTTGAAACAACCAGACCTATGGGATATTCAAAAAGAGCTCAAATAATATATTCATTTCTAGTAATAAATAGGCTTGATTACCTCTGTTTACTGCAATAAAGAACATGTTGTCAACATGGCTATCATTGAGATGCTCGCTAATGGCATTGAAGACAAGATTAAATTGTGGCAATTCCATGGTCATGTGGTTGAGGGGAGGGGAGTCATGATAAAGTGAAAAATTGATTCCTTCGTTTAAAGATTTATCAAAAGATATGTCAAAAGACTTATCAGAAGCTTCCTCGCTCCTTGAGTAGACTCTTTCAAAGTTGGGGAAGCCAAATGTGTTTGTTAAATTCTGGAGATCCAAAGCCAAGTGACCTCCACTGCCGTACTGTTCAGCAAGAAAGAAGCTAAAAGAAACATCTCTGGAAAGATCCAATGGATGCTTGGAGTTGTCCTGGAATGTAAAGTGTTTCATATTAAGCTCTATGGAACCTTAGGAAAGGTTGAGATCTAAAGATAATAAACACATGGTTAGTTACAGTTCCAACATCGCAGTTAAAGATAGCTTGAGTTTTACGTGGTAAAGCTATTTGCCCTGTTCAATCAAATATACAAGCTTAGTCCCATAAAAACTAAAACAACCCTATAGTTTCAACGGGAAAGCCAGCCCTTTAAATGCGAGCTTAAAAAGAGCAGCTTGGACATGTCTACTTATAACTTCTCCATTTCAAAAAGGATATCGATGGGCATTAATAACACGGGTTGTATTTATGCAAGCATCACATAGCTTCAAACCCTTGGATACAAATTTCATTATTAAAAGCTATTTTTGAAGAGCTGACGATTAACTTTATACATTCAACAAAAACTAAAGTTTACAAAGCAGCAGAAAGAAAAGTCAAATATTAGATGTACAAAGAATATACTAACCTTTTATAAGATTTCAAGCAAGGGCCACTTCAGAAAGTGCTTTAGCTCATGGCTAGATGAGAAGGGCTATTTGATATTCTGATTACTCAAGTAAAACGATAACTTGTATAACATTAAATTTTATCTCTATAAAAGGTATATATTCTAGATCAATCAACTAGAAACAATATCCAATAAGCAGGCAACGAAACAAGTTAGCTAGGTTTACAAGGCCAATAAGCCATTTATGGTTCACTATATTTTTAAAAGGCATCGAGCGGGTTAAAGCAGAAATCAAACTTTTGAACCAAACTATAACATATCCTTAGAGGAGCTCCTTTAAAAGCAACATAATTCTTAGACGCTATACTTTGTACTTCACTCAAGCTAGAACATACCCCATAGGCTTGATCAACCTAGATCCATACCAAAGCAGTACCTGAACTAGCTTTTAACAGCGACAATAGAAGCCAGCTTTATCTACAAGCTCCACAGATATTTGGCTTGCTTTATAATGTGCTTCAGATCCCAAGTTGAAAATCTTTTTTAACCTCGATTCTCTACTTATATTGTATCCAAACTACGAAGTACCCAGTAGGTTTCAGGTGATGCCACCCAACTAGGGCTACAGAGTCCCACCCCCGGACAAAACCCGGATTCTGTCCGAAGTTCTGAAAACGTGGAAGGTAACATATTTTCTATTTAAACCTTATTTAAATCCGATCTTCTGGAATGCCGGAAAAAAGAAGATCTTTGTCCGGGGGTGGGACGCCGCCGCCTTACACCCAACCTTTTCTCGGATCTCTACAAATCAAAGCCAACTACCCCACATATTCACCAGCTGAAACTGTTACATACACTTTTTATCAACAAACCCCTATTCAACATCAAAATAGCATACACCGGCCAGAAACCCACCCACTACATTGACTAAACTTGTCAGTGATGGATAAAGGGATTTAAGCTTATCTGACCACCCCATCTACATGTCTGTGGTACCCTAAGCAGCCACAATTAACTAACCTGAAAAACTATATTGTGACAAGCCCCACTTCAAGGTAGAGTTTTAAGCTCACCCTCCTAAATTATAAAATAAGCTGAAGCCCAACCAACTTTTCTTAGCAGACCACCCCCTCCTATCTACTTCATGCATTACAACCAAGAGTCCCTTCATTGCTGACTGGGACTCATTATACAGGGGATGCTAGAAGAGTCACCACATGATGAGATCTTATAAGAGACTTGTCTACTAAACCAGGCAACCCATTTGTTAACTAGTTACCAACCCCTTTAACTCTTCACAATATTTGAAATAGCAATAACCTTATCTTTACCAGTGAGATGGAGGTTACCCAAACTACTATAAATCTTGATGGGCACATATAGCAAAAAGCTTTATCCTGTCAGCTTCTCCAATTTTCTGGGCTCATTTCCCTGACCAAAGCCATTCAGTAGCCAATGGTTAGGTGGCCAGTTGAACACCAACTTACTGGATCCAGCTAAGAGAACTTTTTCAAAGTGAGATATCCTACTTCTCATATTTATGGGGGCTTTACCAGATCACTTCATACCTTTTAAGGTCAACTAACCTGTCAAATTGGCTGCAGCCTAGGCTACTGCCAATTCTCTTCTTCAAAGTATCTTCTACAACCATGGCTGCCTGAAACTGCTTCTCTATAAAAATGGGGTAAAGTTTAACACCTGCCTTACCACTTCCATTGCTGGGGCTACAGGGATTCACCCAACTTTCTTGACCCATGCACCCCTTTTATCAAGAGCACTGTTTAAAAATCCAATCCCACCCTGGCCTCTATCAGGAGAAAGCCGACCCTTTCTGATAACACTGGCTAGGATATGTTTCTCCTGGCTACTTATTTTGTTTATAGGTGTCATGGACATATTTTTTGCTTGTGGCCAGAATAAAGCGCTTTTACCTGGAAAACCCTGCCCAGAAGCCCTGCTTGCTTGCAATGATTGTAGATTTAGCTCTAACATTACTCACAAGTAGATGGTGGCAAATAAATTTGGGTCCAAGCGGGGAAGGAGATGCCTCACATTTGATTTTACTGCCAGAAGCTACATGGTTTTCAAACCCTGGGGTGGAACTTCTGCTCCTAGAAGTTCACTCAAGGTGTGTCCTGAATCAAAGCCAGGGACCAGATGGGTTGAGGTTGGCATCCTTAGAGGTACATGTCCTATGAAAAAGTCAAAAAAAAACTATTTCAACACTCCAAAAGGGACTCATTATACCCTCCAATCATCATTGGCAACCTATACCTAGGAGAAAACACATTTCACAGCAATTTATGGGCTACTAAAGCAGCTTCATCATCTAGGGGGTTGTTTGTATGATAGTCTTTAGTACAACAATATCCCAGATCTCAAGATTATTTGCACCACTTTACTCATTCTTCAATCAGGAGTTTTCAATAAGTGAATAGACTAAAGTTCTTCCTTTTATGATCCTCTTGAACATTTTCAAAAACATTATCACTAAGAAAGTTCTCTGTCATAAAAAGGAAGAATAGGGGACAAGATAGTCTTTATTAACAAAAGGGAAATCCTCTTAGAAATCTTCTTATTTTCCACCAGTTTGAGATCCTTTTGATCAGCCACTTCTTCAGAAAAACTTCTGGACCCTTTGGAAGGCATCTGGTAAATCTAAACCAACCAGACGTGTAGCCATCAAGATGCAGATCCAGCACTCAACAAAGTACCATTCACAACCAAAAGATTTCTGAAAGGCCCCTTCAACTTTCCTGCCAGCCTCCTACTTATAGTGCCCTTTCCCAATGTTTCTGCCTCTTTAATAAGTTTTTTTTCAAAATCTTAAACTATTGGTGTTCACTTTTTTCTACGATAAAATAAGCTTACACCCTTACTTTCTCAGAAGCTTGAAGTATTGATCTACTATCTTCTTGGTAATGTATTTAAGCTTTTGGCTTCCAATCAAACATAAACATCAGTAAACATTTCCCAGACAATGCTTGCAGGGGTGAAAGCCACGCTGTTTCTGAAGACCACTGTGATCCAGATGGGAAATTGATTTCCACTACTCAGGCTGCTTGAAATGTTGATCACCTTGCATACCAAAGGGTTAAACGGTTCCCTGTTCTGGCATCAGCCTTCCCTGCATTCAACCTTGATCAATTTAAATATTTGAATCCTAGTTAAATTGTCTTTCTGGATCTTCTTCAACATTTTTCCCAGATCTTTACTCTTGTTGTTAAATCCAGGAAAACATCCCATCAACCCAACTTTATATCCTGTTTTCATAGCAAAATACCTCCATCTATCATGGAAAATCATTAAGAAAACTGCTTTCCTGCAACTTGCATCAACTTTTCTCCTTTATTTTACTCCTGCAACAAAACCAAGGAAAAGCATTTCACCTTCTTCTACCTTGGCAAATTGATTTGGCAAAACATTGGGACATTTTTCCAGGATACATTGCTCTGTTTCTGAATTCTTCTCTCTGTATATTATTCTACATAGCTATTAAGCCACTCCTAAAGCCTTTACAAATGACTTCTATCTGAGCTTCTCTATCATGATAGTCCTCATTAGTCAACACCTCAGACCCAGGCAATAAGTCTTCACAAGTGAATTTACTTAGACTTACCCCCCATTAGTGGCTTAGACTTTAGGTCATCAGCATCAGACATTTTATATGTTTTACTACTATTTTTACTCACCCAAGTGGCTAGCTTTCAGCTGCAAAGTAACCAAATTCACTTCCCAGAAGCCTCCAAATCATTCAGTTCTGCAGCTTTTTCTCTAATCAGCCACCCTAATGATGATTTTTGGCATATCTATGCTTGCCCAGCAACTTAAATACCTTGTTAAAGCTATCTGTAAGTCATAAAAATAAAGCTTTACCCATATCCTAGGTAAATTTACCCTAGCTTTATTATTTCCCAGCTAACCACAGTGTTGTGAATGCTGCCATTCACAGTGTTTTGATTTTGCCTTCAATGGGTTATTTTGAGGATGGATCCCTCTCTTTTCCTTTTGCCCTTTGAAATGAGTCTGGCTCCAATTTGGGAAATTCAACTGTTCAGTTTCCTGATTCTGCGCAACTCACTTGCCCCACTCATGCTTGTGGCAAGTGATCCTACTGTCCATGTACTTTTTGTGGTAAAGCTACACAGTATATATTCCATTTCCTATCACCCAATAAGATTAAGCTTTATTCACATTTTTGTCTTTATGTCTTCACGTACTTTGGCGCCTCTCTAGCCACGCCTAGCAGATATTATTCAATAAGGGCCACAAGGTAATCACATAGCCTTCCCTGCCATTCTAACTAAGACTTAGTACAGATCCAATCCTAAGGTTAGGATTTCTTGTTGTGTATCTGTGCTGCGCCTCAGGTTACACGACACACAGGATGATTATACTCCCTTTTATCATTATCTCAGGGTACCCACAAATTCTCTCCTACTCCACAGCACCATACAGAGGCCACTCATTCTTATTCCCAGACTTAGACTACTGCTCCTTATTTACCAGAGCTAGTTTTATCAATAAACCAACAATTATTTACCTTGCTCAGGCATGCAATCTTTTATTTGGCCAATTCCAGCCCTTGCCTGAAAAGCAGCCTTCAATGTGGATCACCACAAGAACATTTCTAAGACAGCCTTCTGAACAAGTATGCTGCCTAAAAGTTTGTTATCATCAACTTTGTCATGAACAACACATCAACAACTTTTATGGCCTTCATGAATGGAGTTTTTGCTCTATACATTAGAAAACATGCCTTAGTCTACTTGGACAACATGATTGTATACAGCCTCAGTGAAGAACAGCATTGCAATGATCTGGAGGCTTTGTTTGCCACCCTTACCCAACATAAACTGCTGGCCAAACAGTCCAAATGCCAATCCTTCCATGACCAACTGGCTTTTTTGGTTCATTTTGAATCTAAATATGGCATCAAGCCAGAAATCCAAAAGGTACAGGCCGTTTGCAAGGTGCTTCCCTAAGGATAATAATGAATCAAGAATCTTATTTGGCATGATTGCCTACATTTGACAATCCATACCCTTCTCTGGTGTCCTCACTACCCCTCTGTCAGCAATCACAGGCGGCAAGTCTAATTTTTTTGTGAGTGCTCCAGTGGGACCTATGTTTCTGGCAACTTGAAGTAAAAATTGTGTCAGCACTCATACTGCAGTACCCTAGACATGATGGGACTACTAAATAAATCCTGGTGTCTCTGATGCCTTCATAGTCAGAGTTCTCTGCATCAAGACAGAAACAGGCAAATTCTTGCCTATTTTCTATGAATCTTACAAGATTAGCAATGGGAAATGTTGCTATCCCATCAAAAACAAAGAACTACTTGCAATTTTACACAGTTTTTTATCTGGCAATGCTACCTTGAACATCAGGTAGAGCTCACAGCGCTCACAGATCATAAGTCCTTATTTATGTCAAGACCCAAATCAATCTCTCATATAGACAAGAGAAATAGATGGTGTTCCTGGAAAGGTTCAATATGAAGATATACTACAAGCCAAGTCAAGAAATTTTTACAGCTGATGTCTTGTCACAACTCTACATCAGAGCCTCCAGGGGCCAAAATGAACTGAACTCAGACTGGCCCCTTTTTACTCCATACTAAGGATGAAAGAGCCCCCTGAGTATCACAGTCATTACTCAGGACACCTCAGTAAAGAAAGAGCACCTATTTGCTCATGTATATGGTATCCTTCACCAGAAAATGATGGGCAGGACTATCATTGCTTATGTTTCAACCCATCAAAGAGTAAAAATTGTTGTAACTGTGCTGTTTTAGCATAATTACATGGGGGAAAAGATTAGAAGCTAGATATATATCTTTAGTGAAAGATATGACTTATATAGTTTGGGTGAATCATGTATAACAGGAACATGATTATGGTGATCACTTGGTTGGCTGGTTAGGGGATGGCTTGATCCTGGTAATGGGTCAAGCTCTAAATTGAGGCATTCATCCTATGGGATTATTGTCTGCTCATGTTGCTGTTTCTGGAAATTTGAGCCAACTTCTGCATTTGGCTACAGGTCACCAGGAAGTTGGGTTGTGGGTCATGAACCTGTTTAGTTGGAACCTTTCCAGGAGGTCAACCTGATTGTTTTGACAATATCATCCTATACTACCATCAAGACTTTGGGCACACCAAAAGCACAAGTCCTGGTGGCCTACATTGTACTGCATCACCCAAAAAATCTTAGAACAATGTGAACTATGCAAGAAATACACTAATAATGATGCATGTACTAAATTGGTGCTCCCAACCTGCACTCAACAACCAGTCAAGACATGGGCGCTGGATATTGTGGGCCTTATGCCAGGCAAAGCCAGAAACAAAGTGTGCATCATTGTTACCATTGGCTTTGTCACCAGATAGCCAGTGACCTGAGCAATCAAACCCCATACTGGCAATGATGTACATCAATTTATAGACAGATGAATCATCAGAAAGTTTGAAAGCCAGAACTGCTTATTACAGATGGAGGCAAAGGAATGACCTCCAATGACAAAAATGTTTACCTGGACAAGCAAGAAGTGAGACACACTGTAACTACATCCTACCATCTGTAGGCCAACAGCAGAGTAGGATGACTAAATAGCTCCCTTGTGCAAGCTCTTGCCAAACTCACCACTGGGGCACCTGAGGACTGTCCAAAACAGTTAACAATTGCTCTCCTTATATACTGTAACTAAATTAACAGATTCACTCAGAAAAGCCACTTTTGAACTAGTCTATGGTACCCATCCTAACAGAATTCAAGCCCTGACAGGGCCCAAGCTTGAGATGTCTAAGAAGGTATTACCAAGAGACAACCTAAATGTATGCCTTTCCAATCACAACCAAGAGGCCTGGGAGGAAAAATGACTTCAAAGCATGACAACCCCCCTCAAGGACAGGCACAATGTTGGTGACAAATTCTGGGTGATGAATACCAATAAGAGAAAGCTGCAGCCTGAAAAAGTGGGCCCAGACATTGTACATAAGGTTAAACAATGATGACACTTAGCTGGTCCAAGGATTAGGTAAACAAAAACAGAACAAATATATACACCACATCCTGCTCTAACCAGGAAAAGAAAGACAAAAACAGCAGAAGGCTGCATGTCATGAATGCTGCCATTCACTGTGTTTCAATTTCACCTTCAATGGGTTATTTTGAGGACAAATCTCTCTTTTGCTTTTTCCCTTTGAAATGAGTCTGGTCTCCAAATTGGGAAATTTAATTGTTCAGTTTCCTGATTCTGTGCAACTCACTTGCCCCACTCATGCTTGTGGCAGGTGATCCTACTGTCCATGCACTGTTTTGTGGTAAAGCTATACAGTATATATTCCCAATCTTTTCATCCAATAAATTTTAAGTTCTATTCACATTTTTATTCTTTGTGTCTTCACGTACTTTGGTGCCTCTCTAGCCACGCCTAGCAGATATTATTCAATCAGGGCCACAAGGTAATTGCATAGCCTTCCTTGCCATTCTAACCAAGACTTAGTACAGATCCAATCCTAAGGTTAGGATTTCTTGTTGTGACTCTGTGCCACGCCTCAGATCACAACAAAAATGGTGCTCACTACAGGGG
This sequence comes from Entomophthora muscae, assembly GCA_014839935.2. NCBI lineage: Eukaryota > Fungi > Entomophthoromycota > Entomophthoromycetes > Entomophthorales > Entomophthoraceae > Entomophthora > Entomophthora muscae. The sequence continues at coordinate 65,686 of QTSX02000056.1, read as the reverse complement.
CTGTAAGCTCCTTGGTTATCCCTATTGCAACCACGTTTTCAGGACTTTTGCCTCCTCCCATACAAGAGCCAACTTTGCCTGAAATTACCAGTCCTCCTATTGAAGAAGACATTGCCAACCTGCCCATTGTCCCTACTGTACTGAACCTCAGGAATGGTCCCCTGCCTAGTGGCTTACTCTTTGGGTACCCCTGACTTGGAACAAGTCATGGCAGTAGCCCTTGGGTTAGCCCATGATGGGGCCATCCCTTGCCTCCAGCTTCAGTTCAGTCAAGAAGAATACTACAAATTGATTGTGGCTCCACAATTTCCACAGCATCTCCTCTCAGTGGCTGGTTCCTCTGAACACCTATTGTCATCCTTTGTACAACCTGCCTTAGCCCACCATCAAATGGTGCTAGGGCTCCACATTCAGGAGATTTCATCTCTACAAGTGGCTGTCACTCATCACTGGGATCAGTTTGCGGCCTACCAGCAGTGGATGCACTCCCTTTTTTCCTTGGTATCAGACAATCAACACAACTCTGTCACCTCCCAGGCCTGCTTGGTCAACTCCATTGAGAAAATGTGCCAGTCCATCCCTGAGTACATCAGAGAGCGTCTACATGAGTTTCACCAGTTGGAACAGCCCTGGCGCACCCAAGTAGATTCCACTCTGAATGATTATCTCTCCAATTTGAACAGTTTGTGCAACAGCTCAACAAGTTCATTGCTTACTCCTTTGATCAACTACAGCAAGTAGCAGCCCTTGCTGCTAAAGGCCTCCACAAACTTGGCAAGAAATTCAATCAAGAACGGGCTGCTGTTGCCACTACCATTGCCACACTCCAGACTCAAGTAAATGAACTGTTTACCCCCAAACCAGATGCCCTGCCTTCTCCTCCATCAGAAAAATTGGCAGATAGAGAGCAGAGACTTTGGGATGCCATTTGAGAGTTAAGAACGTCCACTTGCAGTCAGGATTGCCCTACCAAAGCCCCTCAGCCAGACCCTAAAGTGCTTGCTCTGACAACTCAAGTTGCTGAATTGTAAAAAGAGGTTGCTACCTTGCGTGAGGTGATGGCCTCTGCTGTTAGTTCAACCAGAGTTTTTGATGAAGATGGCTATTGCTCTGGCTTGTCAGGAGCCCCCCGCATTCACTGTGCTAGGGAGTTGATTTCTCTAGCTAATGAAGTGAATCACTTGAAACAATATCATTCTGAGCTTGACAAAGACGTACAAGAACTGAGTGAAGTAATCAATTTGGTAAATGACAGGTTTGTGCCTTGCCTCTAGGTGGGTCCTTCTCTTACCTCCCAGCTGGCTGAACTTTCCACAATAGTAACATCTCAAGGCCAACACCTAGATATTACTGAGCAACAGACCACCTTGGTTAACAATTTGACTAATCACACTTCTGAAACCTTGACTACTCTTGAAGAGAGTGTTTGTCAACTGTGGGCCAGAAAGCCCCCTCTGAGTCTGAAGCAGAATTCTCCCCGTGCATAAATGTACTCAATAACAACAATGGTGGTCCAACTCCCAAAGCACACTTCAAACCTACCTTTAAGCAAGTATTTGGCCCCAAAACTTCTACCATTGCAGCTTTCCTAACTATCTACAAAACTGCCATGAGGAGAGCCTCTGATGAGGTTAAGAAGGAACACATTCTAACCTGTCTGCACACAACCTGCCAAGAGGTAGTAGTGCCTGAGTTGTCCACCATTGAGACATGGGAAGAGATGAAGCAGCTTCTGATTAACAAATTTGGTGGCAACCTTAGCTTGGAAGTAAAAAAGGACGCCTTCATGCACATTGCTTTCAAACCTAAGGAGACTCTAGCCAAGTTTGCAGATATATTCTACATGGAAGGACAGCAGCTGATCACAAGCCGCCAGTTGACCGTGCATGAAGCATAAATGGCTTGCGCTCAAGCCCTCAAAGTCAATCAGCTTCTGTGCCTTCACTTCAAAGCCCAAAAGGCCATGCTTTCTTCTATGAAGAGCATAAAGACGCCTTTTCAGGATATGCACCTTACCCATTCTGGAGCAGTTGTGCGGGAGAATTGGGCCGCCTCTAATTCTGGTTTGTCTTCATGTGGCCCCTGTATCCTCACCATGAACTCACAGAACCCTCCTCAACGCCAAGGGTGCCATAACTGTGGGTAGATATGTCACGATTCTTGAGTCTGAACCAACCCTCAGGTTGAAGGGGCTGATCCCAAGGAGCAGGCAGGAAAAGAACAATCAATCTAGAGGAGGAGACACTCTCAGTTGACAATTCATCCCAGTATCCTTCACTTCCCCCTTCTATTACTGACCCTGAGTCTGCTGAAACTTAGGCTCCTCCCATCCTTCTGTTATTCCACAACATCTATGATGACTCTGACATGAAAAATTCAGATATGGAAAATCCTAATGCCTATGGGTATTCAGTCCTTGCTGTCTCCAAAACTATTGAAGTCCCTTATAGACTATCTTCTGGTAAAACTACAACAACTAACAAGCCTCTTCCTGAAGCCAAGGAGGTTGTCTCTTGCCCATATCTTACTCAGGCTAAGAGATCCCCTGTGCTTTTAGAGTCATCCAAAGAAGCTGCTGAGGTTGCTGATGCTGTATTTAAGAATGTCTTGGTCTTGCTTCCTCTCCAGACGGTTTATAAAGAGTTTCCAGGCCTCAGATGAATGATTAAAAAGTGGGACAAAGAACTGGTAGAAGCCCAAGACATTCTTGTAGTCCTTCCTCCCTTTGGTTGTACTACCACTTGTGTGGAAATATCCATACAAAAGGTGAAAATTAAGGCTGTCTTGGACACTGGATCCCCTGTTAATGTTGTCTCCTCAAAGCTTATCAAAAAGCTCAAGCTTGCTCCTGACCTCAACTATCACCAGTTGTATGGCACAGCTGGGCTATCTATGACTTGCACTATAGGAGCTTATTCTGCTCTTCCCATGTGGTTTGGCAAACTACTCTTGGCCGCAACTGCTGTTGTCTTGGAGAATGAGAGCTATGACCTCCTAGTTGGTACTCAATTCCTTAGGGAATGCAATGCAATCATCAACTTGAAGGACAGCTATCTCTCTATCTTAGGGTACAAGATCCCTCTGATCTTTGAAGAGCCAGTTAAAGTTCCCGGGAAGCGCCTTAAAACATGCGCCTTAGAATATCCCAGTGGTGTTTTCACTCTAAAATACTGTACCCATTCCTCCAACATGAAGTGCCCTCCTATGGCTTGTCCTGCGTCTGAGGGAATTCCTCTCTTGGCCACTTCCGCAGTGACTATCCCTCCTGGGTCTCAAGTTATCCTGGACTTCCAAATATCACACAAGCTGCCTGAGCGTACGTTTCTAGAGTTATACTCTCCTCCCTCACTAGGACACAACAAGCCCTACTTATGCCCAGGAATCTTAGACATCTCTCATAAGGACCCTGTTCAATTGCTGGTTGCCAACTTAACCGCCCTCCCCATACATGTGTCTAGGGGGCAGGTTGTTGGTTATGGCAATTTGTTGAGTGCTCCTGATGTCCTGTTGCTTCATCCCTTTGGTACGTTCCAGGACTTTAACTTTCCTGAGAACAAACCCCAAGTCCTATCCTTGTTTACTGCGCAAGATTCCAGCAACTATCACCACTACAACAGAAGGAGGTGCTTGATTTGCTAGACCAATTTTTGGATATCTTTGCTAAAGATAGCACTGATTATGGTCTAGCTAAAGGAGTCATTCATCAGATCAATACTGGTGACGCTCCCCCCTTCCGCACTAAACCATATTGCTGCAGTTGTGTAGAGGACACTCAGGTGTCTAAAGAGCTCAAGCAACTTCTAGATGCTGGACTACTAGCTCCTTCCCAAAGTCCTTGGGCCTCCCCCCTTGCTCATGCTAAAAAAGAAAGATGGAGGTCATCATATTGTGATGGACTACCAACAATTGAACTCTTTAACCAAAAAAGATTCCTATCCATTACCACACATTGATGATGCTCTCTGCCTCCTTAGGAGCCCCAAGTTCTTCTCTGCCGTGGACCTAGCCTCAAGGGCTCTGTAATGCCCCAGCTACTTTCCAACAAGCCATATACTCCATCCTCTATGATTTGAAGCTCTTCTGTGTCCTAGTGTACTTAGACAATATCACGGTCTTCAGCGCTACCTTTACAGATCACCTGGCTTGCCTTAAGGAAGTGTTCATAAAGATTTGAGAGGCTGGCCTTAATTTAAAACCATCAAAGTGTGCTTTCTTCAAGGAATGCCTTGAATTCTTGGGTCATGAGGTGACCCAGACGGGGATTCATCCCATGACCAAGAAAGTTGAGGCCATTGAAAAAATGCTCCCATCCACCAACCTGCAAGAAGTTAAAGTCTTTCTGGGCATGATGGGATACTGCAGACAGTTCATCCCCAACTTTGCTGACACTAGTGAACCTTTGGTCCAAATGTTACTTAATTTCCCTTTTGAATGGACCGCCAGCCAACAACAAGCCTTTAAGACTCTCAAGAAAAAACTCAAAGAGGTTCCCATCCTAGTATATCCTGACTATGATAAGGAATTCATCTTATATACTGATGCTAGCAACCTGGTCATTGGAGCCATCTTGTCTCAACTGGATGATGAAGGTGTGGATTCACCCTGTAGCTTATACCTCTTATGTCCTGAAAAAGCATGAGAAGAACTACAGTGTAATGGAGAAAGAGTGCCTTGCTGTGCTGCATGCTGTCAAGCAGTTCTGCCATTATGTGTATGGCACCCATTTCACTGTGATCACTGACCACGCTTTGCTTAAATGGTTACAACAACTTAAGGAGCCAGAAGGGCATCTAGCTAGATGGGCTCTCTGCCTGCAAGGTTATGACTTTACTGTGCTGCACCGTCCTGGGTTTCAACATTAAAACACTGAAAGATTGTCCAGAATGCCCATCCTTGTGCTACACTCTGCTGGGGCTGATTGACTATACAAACTAATTGGATATCCCTGCTCTTGGGAGAGCAAGACAGAAGAAGTCTGAATTGCCCTATCTAAGCTATCTGAAGACACACTCATTTGTGACAATCAGCTTTTCAAAAAAAGTACAATACCACTACCTGCCTTATGTACAGCCTAGTCTTTGCCTTTTGTTGGTGCTTCAAGCTCATAAAGAGACAGGACACGGAGGCGTTGCCAAGGCTTATGCCTGGCTCCAGAAAAACTACTTCTGGGAAAATCTTTGCCTACTGATCCAAGATGTCATTGCTAGTTGCTATGATTATCAGCTTCAAAGACCACACACTGCCTCTCACAAATTCAAGCTAGTCCCCCCACAACATGCATTTCACACTGTCAGCATTGACACTGTAGGGCCTCTTCCTTGCTCCCGCTCTGGTTGCCGCTTTATCCTAATTGCTGTTGATTATTTTAGCAAGTGGGTAGAAGCTTGCCCTACTAAAGATATCACTGCCAAGACAACTGCTGCCTTTCTGTTGCAAGATGTATTCTTTTGCCATGGCTTTCCTCAAGTGTTGTTATCTGACAATGGGACTAACTTCAACGCCAAGTTGGTAACCTCTGTTGTTGAAGCCTTGGGGTCTCATCAGTCTTTTTATGCCCTCTATAATCCTTCTACCACTGGGGCAGTTGAGAGTGCAAACTCCACTTTGGTTTCTATCATGAGGAAACTCACTTACTCCAATGCTGCAAACTGGGATCTATACTTACCCACAGCTCTCTTTGCCTATTGCCTTAGCAAACATTGTGTCCCCAGGTATTCCCCTTTTGCTATGTTGTATGGTTGTGAAGCCACCACTCCATTGCTCTTGGGGCCCCCTACTCTCCTCTGATAAGGCCATGAACCCGGATAACCATATCAAAGATCTAGTCAATTGTACCATTGATATTCAGGCCACTGCCTACACGTCTGCATATAAGACCAAGATGCTTGAGCTCTCTCTCTCAACAATGCTGGACAATCTCCCTTGCCTGAGTTCAACATTGGGGATCACGTTCTTTACTATCAGCATAGAGTAGGAGGACACGCTCATAAGCTGGACTTGTTGTGGATTGGGCCCTTGGAAGTGACCTTAAAACAAGGATCAGAATACACTGTGAAACTCTTCTCCAGTGGTCAACCGTTTACCTGAGTGCATGTCAAGTTCCTCTGCAAGTACCACCCCCTAAAGCCAATCTAGAGGGGGGCAATGTTGTGAATGCCGCCATTCATTGTGTTTCAATTTTGCCTTCAATGGGTTATTTCTTGGCTGAATCTCTCTCTTTTGCTTTTGCCCTTTGAAATAAGTCTGGCTCCAAATTAGGAAATTCAATTGTTCAGTTTTCTGATTATGTGTAACTCACTTGCCCCACTCATGCTTGTGGCAAGTGATCCTACTGTCCATGTACTATTTTGTGGTAAAGCTACACAGTACATATTCCCAATATTTTCATCCATTAAACTTAAGTTTTATTCACATTTTTGTCTTTGTGTCTTCACATACTTTGGCGCCTCTATAGCCACGCCTAGCAGATATTATTCAATCAGGGCCACAAGGTAATCACATAGCCTTCCCTGCCATTCTAACTGAGACTTAGTACAAATATAATCCTAAGGTTAGGATTCTTTTTGTGACTCTGTGCTGTGCCTCAGATCACGACACTGCATTACCCCCAACCAAACACTAGCTGGTAGAATATGGAGTGTGCACCCCAGATAACCTTCCTGATGATCTTTATTCTGAGAAGGCTGACTCTCAGCAGGGGGTGTCAAAACTGCATGATTGACTCCTGGTAAGGCTTCACAAAAACAATCTCTTGCCCTCAATTTGACTATCATAGCACACATAGCCAAAAGTGTGATGAAAATTGGGGATAATATGAAGCTGTTTCTAAGTGATGGGGAATTACCACCCAAATCCATATAGAATTAATGATTAACCACCAATGTGGCTTCAAATATCTTTTTGTAAAATTTCCAATTGTAATACCAGGATTAGAAGAACAATTAATCCTAACCAAAAAAGCCCAAGATAAATGGCCTGAGACAACATCAATGAATCTTCAGAATAGAATTTGGACTTGGGAGGCAACACAATTTTCAGTTTCAGAATGGGGGTTAATTGGTGGTGCCAATACTTGGGTGGACGCGACAGTTCCACTGCAGGACCTCATCTTCCAGAAATGTTTAGTTGAGATTAGATTGTACAGATATATTGTAACAACCCACCACAGGATGCATTTTGAGTATTAGCTGGGGATATGTTTTTTTGGTAATTTTGGGAGGACTCACTCTTAGAGTTGAACAGTGAATTATTCATATTTGATGGCTGCTCCACCTGGTCTTGACCTCCTATTCCTTCCACATCGTCAAGTAAGTATCTGGTCCAGGTTGCAAGAACCCTTGTGTGATCCGTTTCTGCGACCATGCTGTTAACAAGCTCATACCGGGTGACCCTCAAATTACGCCAATTTATCAACGTCATTTGCAAGGAGGAACCAGTTTCAGCTGACAGACTGGAGCAGCCGTAACCCATTTCCGTCGCTGTTTGTTTATTGTTACGGTCTTTTGTGGTTTCCGCTTTGCCTTCTTGCTTGGGGTTTCCCAGCGGCCTACCTGTAAAAGTGGAAGTCAACTCAAATTTCCAAATAAGGAACCTCAAACCAACAGTAATCCAAAACCCAGACATCTAACTCAATTTAGGGCTTGACTTATTAGTAGGATCAAGCCACCCCTATCCATCCCAGTGATTGATCAGGGTGTATATTGTTCCTCCTAAAAGGCTCACATAAGCTATATAACCTCCCATAACTCAATAAAGATACCACTTAGTTTCTAAATACTTTCCCTTATGTAATTCTGCTAATACATCACAGTTATGACAGTTTGGTTGTACACCAGTGTGGCTGCATGAGATGCCCCTGGTCTATCTTATATCAGCAAAAATAGGATTTGAATTTGTTATCTTATTTTAATAAAACATCTTTTCTGATCTCTTTTTGCTTTCCTGTGGCAACTCTTATCAATGATAATGCTTATTGGTATTATATTCTTGTGACTATGATACTAAGGGGTTGTGCATCTGATAGAAAGATTGTGTTTATAAGGTATTAACTTTGGTTTCTTTCCAATTTAGTTTCACATCGATCTGTGGAAATTTAATATGGTGAAAATTATATTACATCTATATAAAGTTAGATAGGATATTCAAATTAGGTCATAATACCAATATGAAGCATTAGAGGTTGCACTTGGAAATCCTGATATATTCGAAGCAAGCATGGTTTTTACTCGATACTAGAGTCAGGAATCGAGTCAAGTTTCCATCAGCCTTGGATTAGCAAAAACTTTGTTGACTGACGATGCCAAGCTGGATGTTTAGCCCAAGTAATAATCGAATGCCCAGCTTAGGTGGCTCGATTGGATTTCCAGATTGAATCGAGGCTTTATAGATTCGATATTAAATTGGACCTTTCGTGATATGGAGGTTGTGAAGCTGGTACGCTTAAGTTGAGCATCCCTGAATTTTAATCATTACGCTTTTACTTCTGGTAAGTTGATTATGAGATATGCACCTGATTTTACACTTGGAAACTTCGCAGCGCTTAGCTTTAATCGGCTTTTAGTGAAAGAGAAGGTATTGTGTTAAATTATTGTTGGTGTGAAGCTATTAGCTGAGTTGATTTTTGGATATTTACGCTCGCTGCTCTCTGAAGGATAAAAGTCTAGCCTTCAAGCTCCGATTTACAGTTTTTTATTCGCCAACATGTTCATTTTAGTGGCTTTAGTTTCCTTTGGTCTTCAGAGTTGAAATCTATGGCTTGCTCTTCGTTTTTATCTTATTGACCCGACTACAAAATAGAGCAACAGCCAGTACATCCTTAAGAAACAATGAATTCTTCAAAACCTGAAACAAAGGCACCTTCAGCACTTGCCCTGCTTCCATTGATGAACCCGAGCTCCACACGCGATAAGACCTACCTTGCTGACGATCTGTACCTTAATCCCTCGAAAAGGCCTAAGCTTCCGTTCACTCTCCCAAAGGTTTGTAATAATGGAACTTGGCTGATATTTTAAGGTATATAGTTCAGAAAAAAAACCACCTGAGCGTGTGTTTAAGGATGTATGGACGGAAAGGCGCATACACGCAGCAACGTAAGCAAATATATTTTATAGCTGGGAAATTCCCAAGGCCGCCATTCAGAAATACTAAACTTGGTTTATAGGTGTGGGTTTAACTTCCGCCCCTACACGCCCTATCTCTCTGCTCGGAAATACCCCACTGTTACTATTCAGCATCTAATCGAAAGGAGACGCAGGGAAAGAGAAGAGAACCGCGTGCTTGACTCATCATCCGAGGTAAATATTTAGTTTTCTTAAGCTAAGCAGTTTAGCTGGATTCAACTGCTTATGTCTTGCCAAAAGTATCCTCGAACCCAGTTGAATCTACCAGAGAACCGCCCAAGGAAGATAGTACCTTGAGGTATTTAAGCAAAAGAGTCTTTACTTATTGTTAGGGTGGTTTCTGCATTTGGCGTTTCGGAATTTATGTTCAATGATACTATGGACTACTTCCGCGATTTTGGAAAAAATGTCATTAATTGAATATGCCGCTGCTGATGCAGATACCTTACATGTCGTCTACGAAACTAAAGAAGCTGCAGACTCTATCCTTTCAACCGTAGTTCCCACCTCACTAACAAGGTTTGGAGTTAAGGTTCGGAAGACAAATGTCACAGAGGCCAATAGGCTCCTAGGAACCCATGGGCCTATTTATCCGATCAAAGCGACTTATCTTCCCCCTCGACTAGACGGCCCACCAGCCAACCCACTGCTCAATCCTAGAAAGCGTTTAAGAGTCCTCACTGACCCTGATGATTTTCTGCTTTACCCCGAATGATTAAACTAATAAATTATTTCCGTTCTTTGTTTAATTCTAGTTTATATCAGTTGGTCATCTATTTACGTTCATAGGTTTGTTAAGTTTCAACACACGTTTAACCTTTGGATTGTAGTTACTAATTGGTATGAAGTTAATACCTAGACATCTATTTATATCGTAGCTTTTACAACCGCTTATGAAATCAATGTTGAAGTGTTACAATTATACCCTCATATCCTGTCTGAAAGCACAACAAGCCAATCTAATCTCAAAAACTAGCTCATTTCTCTAAGTTGCTCCCTTCTTAATCTAATGCTTTGACTTGTAGAGTGAAATGTAAGTTCCATGTACGTTCTGCAAAGGATGAGTGTAGCAGATATACGGTTTCCTTACTACTGAGCCAAAAGACTCTAAAGAGACTTGTCCCATTAATATAATATCCATTCCAACCTGCAAAACACTGTAGGCTTGATGAAAGAGCCAAGATTCCCTAATAACCCTAATCCAGCAGCCTTCACGTCTGCAAAGATAAATAAAACTGAGCCAGCCAAGCACGAGATCCGAGCACTGGTGATAGAACATCCACTCAGTTATGAGCCTTGATAAACCCTCAACAGAACCATGTGGGTTATTTTACAAATCCACAAGGGCACAACCAAAATGTTGCTGCCATCTTTAGATCTGACTAATTTACCACAAGATCCAACATCAAACCAGGCTCAGTAGTGAACCCCAACCCTTGAAAGGATCAATATCAACCTGATCCATGGAGAAGTTCCCTCAGACTTTCAAAGATCCCAATTGGATGAGATGAGAATCCCAGGCCATACTGTTACGATGTATAATCCGAACCCCAGTGCTCCAAGCGTCCATTCTGGGGTAAAGTTGGAAAGCATCCATAGAAAGTTTATCATATCGATCCAAAAGAGCTCAACTGCAACCAAAGAAGACCCCTTTATATATAAGTACCTTTGTATGGGTAGTTGGGAGTGGGGACCCTAATGCAACAACCATATCCAGGTTGCAACTGAACTAGTTATAGTTCAGTATCTGGTTTGGGCAAAGAAAACTTTACAGGAAAGGACAAGCAAAGGGTGTCACAGTAGCTTCCCTAATGCCAGGCATTATCCCTCCCAATCAGAAAAACCAAGGCATGAAGAAAGTGATTCAAGAGTTAACAGAGTCAAATGGTCTGAACCAAACTTCCAATAGGGAGTGGGTGATAGCTGCTTCAGTTCCATTTAAAGATTGCTCTGATAAATTAGAACTGGTTGAGATAAGTTGTTGTAATCTCCAAATCACATGTTACACTATCATTGGAAGAAAAAAAGCCCAAAATTTAAGTACCAAGGGGTTCATTTCTAATCAGACACAGTATAACTGGTAATGTTATATTAAAAAGGTTCCTTGGTGTTGTTGCAACCAAGATTCCCCTCTTGCCTGCCAATGTATCTAACAATACACAGGGGTCGCTCAATGAGTTGCCCCATGATGCATCTAATGGCATGAATCAACCTGATGGCAATGTAAAACTGTGGGCACTATCTCCTAATTAGGAGTGCTGCCAATTCAACATTTCTGATCCCAGCACAAGTTATTCCTTGGCTTTGAACCTTACATGAAACCTGCCACTGTGTCACCCCTGGTGGTCTTATGGCTCTCCTCATATAGTATATTAGTCACAATATGAATTAATAAACCTTATCTTATTCTTCTCATTTATATCCTTTCTATTGGACTGTTGTCTTCCCCAATCAAATACTTAACTACTATTGGTTCAGTTGCAACAGTGGTAGCAGTGGTTGTTTCATAACCTATCTAAAAGAAAACCTCCCAAGAAAGGACAGAGTATGGGCTGTAGGTGTGATGGTCTACATGGAAGCAGTTTTGCAGGTGAGAGTTGATTTGGCTTTGAATAGAGACGCTATGCTAAAGATTGAAAGTGTGTTGTTGGTTTGTTGCATGTAGAGGCCTAGTATGGAATGATGGCTACTAGGGAAGGTAAGGCCTGGCTAGTAGGGAGAAAAAGACTGCTAGAGGCAAATGTTGTCCCCACCTGGCAGGAGATATTGGCTGCTGTGGGCTAGAGGTCCTCACCCAACAGGGAACTGTGGCTGCTAGGGGTGAGGAATAAGATAGCTCAGCAGGGAACTTTAGCTGCTTGGGGTGGGGAGTGGTCCAGCCTGGTGGGTAGTGTGTGCTATACAGGCTGGATGTTGTTTAGGCCCTGGCGGGTCACTCAGGCTGCCAGGGTAGGAAAGTGTGCCAACAGGGGAGGTAACTTGCCTACCAGGGCTGTAAGTTTTGGACCCCTGGCAGGTAGCGCAGGCTGACAGGGAGGGGAGGAGCTCTGAGGGCTCTATGTATCCTGATACGCTTACATGAGGTCTGTGAGCAAGCATCCTACCTAACAGACTGGTAGGGTGTCCTTGTTTATGTCCCTATGGGAGCTTTGGGGAGATCCCAAAGTAAGAATTGGAGGGCATATATTTGGTCAGGGGTGTCACCAAGGTGGTTGCTTGGGGAAGAAGCTGCAGAACTTGGTGTGATCAGGCCTCTTGGAAGTAAAGCTGATTACTTTGTAACTGAAATTCCAGACTTAATCATCTGGGTGAGTAAAAACAACTGACATAGACTTTCTTGTTCTATGGTTGGATGGCCTAAGTGGATTGCCACTTGTGAGGGCCCAGTCAAATACCAGTTCAATGTAGACTCATGCCTGGGTCTACAGGGTTTGGTAACAGGGACTGAGATTTAGGACTGAGGTGGTTCATAGCGTGAGATCAGCAGTGAAGAATAGTAAGAAGGTCTGTATGATCAAAGTGAAGACTAGTTGAGAGACTGTTGGTTCATGTTGAAGTTTGGAAACATGAAGAAATGGCCAAAAGACTAGAAGATCATGATGCAGGAGTAGATTATGCAGGATCAGTTGGAGGACTAGAAGATCATGATGCAGGATCAGTTGGAGGGCTAGAGAATCATGATGCAGTAGCAGCTGATCATGGTGCAGGAATGGCCAAAGGACCAAAAGATCTGGATGCAGGAGTAGCAGAAGGACTGGTTTAAGCTGTTTGGTGACTGAAATGGGCTGTTTGATGACTGAGATGGACTGATTGCTGGCTAGGCTGAAGAACTAGAAGATGGTATAGTGCAGGACTAGCTATGGAACTGAAAGATGGCTTAGAAGGACTAGCTAGACTGGATACAGATGCTAAAAGGCTGGCTTTGGATTCTTGGAAGAGAGGAAATAATAAGAAAGAAGCAGTTAAATACTGATTTAATGCTGCCAATAATATGATATGAAGATTTTATTAATTATCATATGGTTAAAAATAGAGGAATAGAATAAATATTTTACAGGAATTAAACTGTAATTTATTAAGGAGCTGATTGAGTAAGAAGAAGCTAGAAAGAGGCCGGAAACAGAATGGAGAAACTGTGAAAGCAAATAAGAAAATTTTGCTGAGAACAACTAGGAGAGGCAAAAGGCAAGCAATGGGTGAGTTTGAAGCTGTGAAATTTTGAAGAAAATGTGGGAAAACTAAGGGAAACGTTGAAGAATTGAGGGTTCAAAAATCCCTTATGTGAAACATAGGCAAAAGCGCTTGAGATTTGCCAGAGAAACGTGACAGGAATTACGGAAAAACTGTTTGAAACATAGAGCAGTTGTTTATCTGGAGCAAGACAGCTTTGGGTTCAAACCATGGTCAAAAACAAGTCATTTGGGTGAACTGTTTGGTGAAACTGTTGAATTGAGGTGTTTGATTGGCTGTGAGTCAGTGTTTATTTGATCAGTGTTTTGAGGGCTTTAACTTACAGTAGTTTTCAAACCTGTTGAGATAAACATATATTATTCAGTTTAGAATGCATGAACTCAGTCACAAAAAAGTTTCAACTGAAACCAGTTGAAGGTTAATTTACTCAATAAAGCTTCCATTTATCTAGGCTGGAAAACAAAAATTAGTTAATCACAAAACAAAAAAAGCCAAATAATGAATTCCAAAAATAAGATAGTAAACACATGGAACTCAAATTCATAACACACACAATACAGTCACTTGCTGAAGCATTCTACATCAAATTTGATTGTGGGTGTGTGGAAAATATTATACAAACAGAGAACACATGAGGTTCAGTCACAAAAGTGATGAAATCAAACACAAAACAACTCATTTTTTTAAAAATATTGATTATTTTTGGGACTCAAATTGGAAATAGTGGATTTCAGGAGTGAATCCACCAAAATCTATTCAGGGAACTAAATCATTATTTTCAATGTACGTACATCTAAATTTGGATATTTATGTCTGAGAGACTGTAATGAATCCAACTGACAAAGTTGGATTCCAAAAACCCTCTATTAGATAACATATGTTCCCTTTTATGTTTTTTATCCAATCATATCCCTCATTCCATATTCATTATGGAATTTTTAAATTTTCCCTAAATACCTACCATGATAGCTCCCTGAGAGTTATCTTGGTTTCCTAAAAAACTATAATAAAAGAGTAAAAACAACAAAAAACCTCAGTTTGGCATTAAACTCAACATTTTGAAATTTGATTTTAAATTTTGTAAAAAATATTTTTTATGCAGAATTTTTTTCTCTTGTTGTTTGAGGAAATTCTTCAGCTAAGCTTTTCCAAGATTATTTTACTCTCATTTGCAATTCTTCTGACCTTATGCAATAGTTATCAGAGTCCGCAGCTGTCTCCTGCCTGTAACTGGTTCCTGTTGGCTATGGTCTCCATGGTTTGGGGCCTGACCTGGTCCACCTTGCCAAATGCCTTTGTGGCAATGTGGAGCACAGGCCCCATTTGTCACAGCAACTGGCTCAAAAAGAAGCACACACTTAAATAGAATTAATTTTCTAGAAATATTTTTTTGCTTTTCTGTTTTAATAGAATTTTTATTGCTTTTTATTAGTATGAGTTTTCAAGTGAAAGTAATACTTAATGAAATAAGCCTAATGAAAATAGGAGATGTCTTTGTTTACAAATTGGCACACCAACTTGTGGTCAATCTAGCACTAGATAACCCAGTGGTCTGGTGCTAGATTGATCACAAGTTGGCATGCCAATTTGCAAACAAAGACATATCCTATTTTCAATAAGTTAAACTGGATGCAATAACTGAGGCATGTTTGGTCTGAGCTAAGCACAAAGACACCACATGTACACCCATTCTGATTGGCTCTTTTGTTGGGATGCGTCCATTTTGGTATAAAAATAAAATAAAATAAACTAAAACAATTTATCTATATAATTTATTTATTTTAATTTTTATCTCTCCTTATATAGTAGCATGAAACCCTTTAGTCACTACTGTTTATTTCAAATTAGAATTTTAGATTTCTATTGTCAAGGGTCTGGATGTACAGGCATTCTGGCTACTGCCAACCTGCTTAACATCCAACCATTGCCCAATTTGGTGCCCTTTCAATATACCGTTTGACCTACCAAGAATGGTAACTAAGTAATATCACATGACAATCCAAGTATCCAGTGGCTCAAACCCATTCCACACATGACCAACCCCTATGTTCAATCCAACTAAATCTCCCCCCACAGCTCAATCTATATAAGTCTAAAATATTATCCAATAAAAGATACTTCTCTTCTCTCCTAATTCTATATTTGAAGCTTCCCCAAAAGGCGCTCCTTATCACTGGTAGCAGCTACAGTTTTTGACCACACCCATGAAAGAGAAATGACTGACCAAAACCCGCCCACCTTTGCTCACATACTCAACCAGGCCACATCCCAGGAGACCTGGAAAACATACTTCTGCGCCCACAACATTGACAAAGATATACCTAGTGGATGCACCATATTTGAAGGTCTGGTCATGCCCAAAGCATTCACCAAGATAATTCAATACAGTCACTCTCTCCAACCACAAAAAAACACACAACCACCTATCACAGGTGAAGTTACCAACACCAAATACATTGGTATTGACAAGTTCTTTGGTAAAAACAAAGAAAACATCATCAACTGGCTAGACCACTCAGCTGCTAAACTCTGTGCCAGCTGCATTCCCCATGAGAAATGGGTCCAGGAAGCCAGCAAGTGCCTGTACAAGGCCGCTGCTAACTGGTTTGCCACATGGGTTGGCTCAAAAAATGACAACCAGCTTGACAACTGGGAAGAGTTCAAAGTGGACATCACACACAATTTCTGTGTCACTGAATCCCTCCAAGACATTGCAATATAGCTCAGTGATCTTCCTCAGAAGACCACTATTAAAGCTTACACCAACAAATTTGAGGAAATACACTGCAAAATCCAAAACCCAGCACAAGCTGATAATGTACATACCAGAGCATCATTCATCAACAGAATGAAACCCTCTGTTGCTGCCCTCATCCGCCCAGAGGCCAACACCTCCATGCCTATGCTCATTGCAGAAGCCAAGCATGCAGGAAAACGTGCAAACATGGAATATGCTGCACACAACAGCAATTGCTCCTCAAACGGCAATGGCAGAGAAAAATCCAATGGCAATAAACACTAAAATACCAATCATAGCAACAGCAACTCCAATAGTAACAATGGCAATTGTAGCCAAAGTGCAAACCACTCCTGTCCCAAGAAAGAGGACACTGCTGAAGTTAACAATGCTGAAATAGCAACCCACTATGAATCTGACCCCACATTCTCTGACCTCAAAGGTCTCAAAACAGGGTAACAGGGAAAAGAGGAGGAGGAACAGGCTTAAGTGCCCCTGTCTCCCCCCAACTTGACAAGAAATTGTACCAAGGCACAAACTTTGCTGCCCACATCCCCCGTGTCCCGCAATCCTCCATTTTTATGAACTTTAAAATTAAAGATTGCTCACAACCTTTTGTCTACCCATGCACTTAAAAAACACATACACATAAAATTTTATTTGGCTCTAGTGCACAACACACTATGGTTAGCAAACCTTTTGTAACCAAGTACAAAATACCAGTTGTCAAATCCAACTTCAAATACACCAGAACGGCAGACAAATCAAATGTTCTACTCAAAGGCAAACAACTCCCTTCAGAATTGACCTCCAAGGCATACAAACGTCTATCAAAGGACTTGTCATGAACAACATAGACTACAGTATTGTAGCAGGCATGGACTGGTTCACCCAAGTGAATCCCAGAGTATGTTGGAAAACAAAAACCATGACCATCAAACACAAGAGAGTTAATTTTAATATCCTCAAAGAACCCAATGACCTCATTCTAAGAGACACAGGATTTGTCCAGGGAATAAACCAAGATGACTCAGAACATCTAACCAAAGATAGTACTCTCCACATAATGAGGTACACTGAATTCAATAACATGCAAACAACCAAAATCCAATGCCCAGAACTTGCAGCACTCCTAAATGAATACACTCATGTATTCAAGGAAGAGCTCACAGAGCTACCCCCCAAACAAGAGGTCAAACATGGCATTGACTTATGAAAAGCCATGCCTAAACCTGCACCCCTTTACAGACTCTCTCCCATGGAGACCTAAACCCTCAAAACCCATATAGAGGACAATCTAGCAAAAGGATTCATTTGCCCGTCTAAATCCCCATGGGGGGCAGCAGTGTTCTTCATAAAGAAAAAGGAAGGCACTCTGCGTCTAGTAACTGACTACAGAGCACTAAACGCAAGTACAGTAAAGAATAAATACCCCCTTCCCCTCATAGAGGACCTATTTGCAAGGCTCTCTGGAGCAAAAAGTTTCTCAAAAATTGACCTCACATCTGGTTACAACCAAGTTGAAGTTAAAGAGAAAGACATACCAAAGACCGCGTTCCATACACAATTTGGGTTGTTTGAATGTAAAGTAATGAATTTTGGGATAACAAACGCCCCAGCATTGTTTGTCACCATGATGAACCAAGCGCTAAACAGTATCTCAAATACATTATGATACCTCAACAATATCATCATATTCTCAAAAACAAAAGAGGGACACCTCACACATGTTTGCAAGACACTTGATCAACTTACAAAGCACAAACTTTATGCAAAACCAAGTAAGTGCCAATTTATGGAAAAGGAACTCCTGTTCTTGGGCCACATTATCTCTGATGGTGGCATCAAAGCAGATCCAGACAAAAAAACCATAAATAACATGCAACACCCCACCTCTGTTAAACAAGTTAGATGCTTTCTCAGAATGGTAGCTTACCTAAGGAAATACATCAAAGACTGCAGAAAACTAACCACACCAATCAATGAACTAACCAAGGGTAATGCTAAAAAGAAATTCATCTGTATATCAGAATGTGACAAGAATTTCCAATTATTAAAATAAGCTTTGATTGGAGCACCAATCTTGCAATACCCTAATAATAACGGGTGCTACAAGCTTGAGTCAGATGCCAGTGACACCGCCATTGGCGCAGCCCTGCACATCTGCCAGCCAGGGCAGCAAGACTTCCTGCCAGTATGTTATGAAAGCAGAAAACTAACCAATACTGAGCAGAGATACCCAATACCCAATACACAATAAGGAATTTCTAGCAATATACTGCACATGCAAGAAATGGAGATGTTACTTAGAAGGACATTTAAACATCTGAGTACTAACTGACCATAAATCCTTAATATATTTCAAAACTCAAAATGCACTTGCACGGCAACAAGCCAAATGGATGTCCCTGCTGGAGCAGCTTAATTTGGATATCCAATACAAAAAGGGGGCAGAGCTGGTCACGGCTGATGCTCTCTCTAGACTATGTCAGCCTAGAGAGGATCATCCTGACCACCTGGACCCTGACTGGCCAAACCTATACAACACTGAGTATAAAACCAAAGGGAAAGACCCCTTAACACATCAACTGACCCAAAATACATTAGTAAGGAATAAAAAGTATTTCCATGTATCAAATGGCACTGTATACAAATCATTAACAGCAAACATGTCCCGCACATCCCACTTACACAAAGAGTTGACACCATATTAAGACATCACCGCCTACTAGGACATACAAAGGCTAATAACCTATACCTCACATTAAAAGAGATAGTATGGTGGTCCAACTTCAAGAAGGATATAGTTGATGTTCTGAAAAAGTGCACAGTGTGCAAGAAATACACCAGCACAAAGGCTCCCCAGCCAACAGTCAACCCAGTACCAGACCCTGAACCATTCAAGGTTTGGGGGCTAGACGTAGTGAGGCCCTTCCCAGAAACAAAGACAAACCAACACTTCTTAATTTTAGCTATCAACTTTGTCAAACACTGGCCCATCTTCTGGGCAACAAAGGACCATAAAGCAGAAACCATCAACCTTTTCATTAACAAAGCAATCATAGCCAACTACGGCACTCCAGACTACATCATAACCAATGGAGCAACCAAGCTATCAGGTCACATAGTAAACAACAACTTAAAATCCAAAAACATTAAACATTCCACAACCTCTCCATACAGGCCACAGGCCAATGGCAGAGTGAAATGCCTAAACGGCAGCCTTATCAGGATTCTAGAGAAAACAATGGATGGCAAAGCCAAAGACACATGGCCACTATACGTGAATATGTATTACTAGTATCCTGAGTCCGCACCAATCAAGGAACAGGCTATTCACTGTTTGAGCTAACCTACGGGTACAAACCAGAAATAATTACCCACAACAAGCAGCCGTACATAAAGATTCCCCCGGGGAAACCCCCAGAGTAGAACAAGTACCAAATCTACAACACATACACCTCAAAGCTAAAATAACATAAATGAAGAGGCTCAAGACACAAAAGGTAACCTCCACAGAGGAGCCACTTTCCATTGACTTCCCTGTCTGGGTTCTAGCTGGCAACATAAAGAAACTAGACTCAGTACACAAGGGACCAGGAAAAATCATCAAGTACAGACCAGATAACAACACCTATCTAGTAAAATTCCAAGGTGCCAAAACCCCAATCATCAAGAAATACCACAGAACCTATCTTTGCCTTAGTAAAGGGGAACAGTCAACCAGACTGGTTCCAACTAGTAAACAGCTCCAGGAGCATCAGGCGGCAGCCATGAAAAAAATTCCCCCTCCTGATGCACCAGAGTAACCCCTTAAGGGGGGTGTTGAGGGTCTGGATGTACAGGCATTCTGGCTACCGCCAACCTGCTTAACATCCAACTATTGCCCAATTTGGTGCCCTTCCAATACACTGTTTGACCTACCAAGAATGGTAATCAAGCAATATCACATGACAATCCAAGTATCCAGTGGCTCAAACCCATTCAGCACATGACCAACCCCTATGTTCAATCCGTTTAAATCTTTGCCACAGCTCAATCTATATAAGTCTAAAATATTATCCAATAAAAGATACTTCTCTCCTCTTCTAATTCTATATTTGAAGCTTCCCCAAAAGGTGCTCCTTATCACTATATTAATTATTTTTGGTTGTAAATGTGCACTGTTGATCATGAGTTTAGATAAATTTGATATTGTTATTGATTCTAATCCCAAAACAGACACTCATAATATTTATTTCCTTTTTTATTCTAGATTGCATTATTAATTAGGACAAGTTGGTATCAGTATTATAGATTCATTCATGTGTTTTGATATTTGATATTTACATTGTCTGTTTCAGTTGTTATTGGAGCTCATTGTTGGCTTGAGTTTGTAACTTTTGTGACTGAGTTTCATGTGTTCACCAAAAACATAGTAAACATAGTAGATGTGTTCTGTGACTGAAACTCATGAGTTCTAGTGTTTGGCACACTTGTTGTTGAATTGTTAAACATTCATCTCCAGTTTGAATAGGTTGTTGTATGACTGGAAATTTTTACCAAATAGCGCCCATTTTCCATGAAATTATCTTCTATTTAGATCTATCAAGTTGAAATACGTTTTGTGACTGAGTTCATGTGTTCTAAACTGAATAATATACATTTATCTCAACAGATTTGAAAACTACTGTAAGATTTAAAGCCTAAAAAATGAGGTGCAGAAGCAGAAAATTTGGGGCTTTTATCAACTGAAGTAAGCAATAAGGCTTAATATATTATAGAGAGAGGAAAACTGGATAGTTTAAGCTTTGGAAAACCAGAGTTCTGAGAGAGAATTTGGTCTGAAACAAGGAGCTATAAAAAGGGGAGCTAGCTGGGGCTTTTCAAGGACTGGATCAAGTGGATCACAAAGGCCACACAGACTATAGAAGGAGCTGAAGACCAAGTTAAAGGTGCAGGAGCCAAAGGTAAATAAGCTAGAGCTGAGGATAAGGAACCAGAGCTGGAGCGGAGTGCAGGAGCCCAAGACCAAGTACAAGGAGTCCAAGAGATTGTTAGAGGACTCCAAGTATTGGCAAACCCATATTTTTTCCCATATCCAGGCAATATATCAGAAGGTTTATAAGAGGATATTCCTTCTGACCATGGATAAAAGCCTATTATGACCCCTGCCCAAATTTTCCAGTAAATTAAAATACAAGCCCTATGAGTGAGTTACCCCATATCTTTTATCCTAGTCAAGGGGAGGAAGATACCTCTTGTCAAAGTTTTAGAAGATTTGACACCTAAAAGTCTTCTTAGGAGGAGTGAGAGAGATTAACCAGGCATCTTGAGATGACAGATAGGGGAAGGGAGCTTATAGAAAATGAGTTTACAAGGTTGTTGAAGGATTGGTACAGGCCCATAGAGGAGTTAGCGCCCGCTGAAGTACAGGTGCATGGTGGGGATGCTCACCTAGTAATTGGAAAGTACTGAAAAAGTTTGCAGTCATGCAGGCTAAGTATAAACTTCTAGCAAGTCACCTACCACTGCTAGGAAATGACAACTCCTCCAAGCTGGTCCCTGGCTATGACCCAGGACACATTTTGGGGACTGGTGACCAGGAACCTCACATTAGGGCTACTCCACACCAGGAAACCTTCCTCCCTATCCCTAGTGGAGTCATCACCAAGGGATATGTTATCTATCAGGAACAGTTGGTACTCACAAGTGTTTACAATTGTCTCTGCCTAGGGCAATGTAACACCAGTATCATACCACCACAGTTGGACCTCTTGAAACATATGCTGAACCTCCAACTATAGTTCTTTACAGGTGGCGTGGAAGGGGCCAACATTGTCAGTTGGCTCCACTCCACAGAAACCCGCCTCTGCATTTGAAAAGTACCTGAACCCATGTGGGTTGCCACTGCTTCTGAGCGTCTCACAGGGCCTGCTGCGGTATGGTTCACCAACTGGGCCAGTCAGGAACACAAAGTTACTTGGACCTACTTCAGGGATACTGTCAGGGATCCAGTCTTGGGAAGACAACCCGTTGTTTTCAGGGATAACTCAGGCTGGGTTTTGTGCGGGTAAAGCCCACTACAAGAGAGGAGCTAACTTAAAAAGATAGGAGACAAACTTTCCCATCCAGGACCACAGGCTGGTGGCCGGGATTATAGTGGCAATCACCCCTGTGAGAGTGATTTAAACAATCCCAAACAGTTTGACAGTGTGGTCAGTTGGGAGGTTGGGTGAGGAGGCAGGCATAGTCTTTGGGGTCACAGGTGGTTCCATGCGAAGCTTGTAGACAAGCAGGTAGTCGAACTTGCCTCTGGACAGCGCCTGATGCATACCCTCCATGACTTTGGAAACCAAACAAATTACATTCCCCTAATACCTTCCCTATTTATTGAATAAAGTAATAAAGTTTCCTGAGCACCTGATGGGGGTTCTTTTTTAAAAAAGGTAGTTGAACTTGCCTCTAAATAACCTGGGTGTTGAGAACATCCAAGGGCCTTGACAGTTGTATCTAACTGTGGATTGTATGTGGGCCAAAGAATCTAGTTTGAGGATTTTTTCTGGGGTTTAGTCCTTATATTCAGGTTTTAAAGGGTATTCCATGAAGTGGATGGGGCCAAAGAGAACACCTGGAGGACTGGGATCTGCAGGCAGAGAGGCAGGAAGACTGGAAGATTTAGTACTGATTTGATAGATGGAAAATACAAAATAAGGCAGTAGCTGTGTAAACCAAAATAAAATAACCTTTATTAAAAAATGGAAATAATTTTGAAGAGTGGGGTCCTTTGGTCTATATAGCACCTCACTTCCAAACTTAATATTTTTCATGAGGGGTTCATCAGGGCATTAGAAAAGGTGGGCCCAGGAGTTCTGGGTGCTCTGGTTCAAAGGCGGCAAAATGGCACCCAGGCCAGGAGTTCTTTAACTAGTCAGAGATCTCAAATTGGCTACTTGATTATCTTTCTTTAGAGTTGTGGTCATGGGTTCAGGCCACAGGCCTGTGCCTCCTTCTGGGGATGGCTCTTGATTGGTTACCAGTGTAGACTTCAAGCTCATGAAGCTAATGGTTGAAATTATGATCCCTCCATTAGGCGCTTGGATTAGTCCTCCCTTTGGTGCACTGATTTCTTCAGTTTGGCTTGCTTCACCATTTGGGCCAATATTATTGGCATCAGCTTGAGGGGGCTCAACCTCAGGAAAACGCGGGAAGGCAGCCCCTCAGTCCATAGGGCCAGTGGCCTGCAGGGATTCAGGGTCAGGGTTTGAATCCCAACCTTGGGCCTGGGTTTCAAGGGGAAAAGAATTGTCAATCCTGACAGAAACCACCAGATCCTGCAACAGCAGAACCCTCTTGCCTATAATAGTAGGAACTCCTCTAATTGCTATCAAGCAGATGAGCAGTGTCCCTGAATACCTTGCAGCCTGGCAGCAAGCACTTGCCGCTGCTCCCAAAGCCATCACTGATGGAAATGTAATGCTAATCACACTCATTGTCAATGGGTTGAAGCCCCACATCTGTAAATGGGTTCCTTTAGGGCGCTGCACCTCTGTCAATGATTGCTACAAGGTCATTGTAGATGCTAACAATCAGGCCTCAATGGGATTCTGATGAACCAACAATGTCCCTCCCAACCCTGTCCTGCACCTGGCAGCGCTCACAACCAAGTAGGCCACTGCCAATCTTGTCAGCAGGAAAATGGGACCAAGCGCCCCTGCAAGGGGGGAGTGTCAGGAATAAATTCCTTGACCAAAGTCATCCAATATTTGAAGACCTAAACCAACTCCCAAAAATGGATGATCTAAGTTACTGCAACTCAATTAATTGTCAATTAATTGTTTTTATGCACCACAGAAATGTAGATGCAAGTAAAACCTGCAAAGAGCTCAGTACTATAATGCATTAAAAAATAGCCTGCATCATAATTCCTGCCACTGCATGTGAGGCATTACATCTGGGTTTCAAGCTCATTAAGTCTGTACTCCCAATTTCACCCACCTAGTATAAGAAATCCCATCCTAATCCCAAGTTAATTGTTCAATTAACATTTATTTCTACAATAAAGCAATCTTGCCCTATTATCCACTTGATTGTTTAGTAGTATCTCCTAGTTCAGATGATTGGAATCCCCTATTTGTGGTCCATAGTCACCATCTGGCTCTCCTTGTTCCTGCCTTGTATCCTGTCTCAGGGCCCAGCTACCTTGTGCTTCCCTGGTCCTTGTCCAACCCCTACCCTACAGCTTAAAGAGCTATCTCCTGTTGTAGAGAGTAATGGACCCTTGTTTGATTCCCCAACTGTATTTTCCTCTATAAAGAGGGTCCCTTACAGGGAGCTTCAGTTGGCTCAAATCAAGGATTTGGGAAAAGCCTGGGGGTTGTAGATACAAGAGGTTCTGTGTTGTGTTCTGAGGCACAGCACAGACACACAACAGGGAATCCTAACCTTAGGATTGGATTTGTACTAAGTCTTGGTTAGATGACAGGGAAGGCTATGCAATTACCTTGCAGCTCTGGATGAATAATCTCTACTAGGCGTGGCTAGAGAGAGGCACTGAAGTACGTGGAGACACAAATAATAAAAATGTGAATAGATCTTAAGTTTATTGGATGAAAAGATTGAGAATATATACTTTGTAGCTTTACCACAAAACAGTACATGGACGGTAGGATTACTTGCCACAAGCATGAGTGGGGCAAGTGAGTTGCGCAGAATCAGGAAACTGAACAGTTGAATTTCCTGATTCAGTCATCAACTCATTTTGAGAGGCAAAAGCAAAAGCAAAAGCAAGAGATTCATCTTTGAAATGGCCCACTAAAGGCAAAATTGACACATGGGGAATAGCGGGATTCACAACATTGCCCTCCCCTAGATTGGCTCTTAGGGGGTGGTACTTGAAGAGGAACTTGGCATGTACTCAAGCAAAGAGACAACCACTGGAGAGGAGCTTTGCAGTGTATTCAGACCCTTGTCTAAAGGTCACTTCTAAAGGGCCAATCCATAGAGTGTTCAATTTATGCGCGCGCCCACCCACTCTGTGTTGGTAGTAAAGAAAACGGTCACCAACATCAAATTCAAGCAAGGGGGAGCGTCCAGCATTGCCAGGAGAAAGCTCAAGCATCTTAGTTTTGTATGCAGAAGTGTAGCTAGTGGCCTGTATATCAATTATGTGGTTGACCAGATCTTTGATGTGATTGTTGGGATTCATGGCCTTATTGGAGGAGAGCAGGGGGCCCCCAAGAGCAATGGAGTAGTAGCCTCTTGCCCATACAGCATAGCAAAAGGGGAGTACCCAGTGACACAATGTTTGCTAAGCTGATACACAAAGAGAGCAGTGGGTAAGTATAAATCCCAGTTGGCAGTGTCAGAGTAGGTGAGCTTCCTCATGATGGAGACCAGTGTTGAATTTGCACGCTTGACTGCCTTATTGGTAGAAGGGTTGTAGGGGGCAGAGAAAGACTGGTGAGACCCCAAAGCTTCAACAACAGAGGTTACCAGCTTGGTGTTGAAGTTAGTCCCATTATCTGAGAGCAACACTTGAGGGTAGCCATGGTGGTAGAAAACATCTTGTAACAGGAAGGAAGCGGTTGTCTTAGCTATGATGTCCTTTGTAGGGCAAGCCTCTAACCACTTGCTGAAGTGATCAACAGCAATCAGGATAAAGCAACACCCATAACGTGAGTAGGGGAGAGGACCTACCATGTCAATACTGACAGTATGAAAAGCATGTTGAGGGGGAACTAATTTGAATTTGTGGGCAGCAGCTCAAGGTCTCTGCAGCTGGCAGTTGTGGCAACTAGCTATGACGTCTGGGATCAGCAGGCAAAAGTTTTCCCAGAAATAATTCTTCTGAAGCCAGTCAAAAGTCTTGGCAATGCCTCCATGCCCATTTTCTTTATGAGCTTGTAACACCAATGAGAGGCAAAGACTGGGGTGTACATAAGGCAGATATTGATCCTGTACTTTCTTGAAGAGCTGATTTTTGCGTATGAGGGTACCTTTGGATAGCTTTGACAAGGCCAGTTGGACCTCTTCTGTCTTGCTTTCCCAAGAAGAAGGGTATCCAATTGGTTTGTAAAACTAGTCAGCCTCTGCAGGATGTAAAGCAAGAATGGGCATTCTGGATAGCCCATCAGTGTTCTGATGTTGAATCCCAGGGCAATGGAGCACAGTGAAGTCATAACCTTGCAGATGTAGGGCCCATCTAGCTAGATGCCCTTCTGGCTCCTTAAGTTGTTGTAACCATTTAAGCAAAGCGTGGTCAGTGATAACTGTGAAATGGGTACCATACACATAGTGGAGGGACTGTTTGACTGCATGCAACATGGCAAGACACTCCTTCTCTGTGACACTATAATTCTTCTTGTGCTTGTTTAGCATGCAGGAAGTGTAAGCTACAGGATGGTCTACACCCTTGTTGTCTATTTGGGCCAGAATAGCCCCAATAACAAGATTGCTAGCGTCAGTGTATAGGATGAACTCCTTATCATAGTCAGGATACACTAGGATTGGTCGCCTCTTTGAGTTTTTGCTTAAGGGTTTCAAAGGCTTGTTGCTGACTGGCGGTCCATTCAAAAAGGACATTGCGTAACAGTTAAACTAGAGGTTCAATAGTATTGGCAAAGTCAGGGATAAACTGTCTGTAGTAGCCCATCATCCCTAGAAAGACTTGTACCTCTCACAGGTTGGTGGGCAGAAGCTTTTTGTCAATGGCTTCAACCTTCTTAATCATTGGGCAAATCCCTGTCTGGGTTACTTCATGGCCCAAGAATCCAAGACGCTCTTTGAAGAAAGCACACTTGGAAGGTTTTAGTTTGAGGCCAGCTTGTTGAATCTTTATGAACACCTCTTTGAGGTGAGCCAGGTGATTGGTGAAGGTAGCGCTGAAAACCGTTATATCATCTAAGTATACTAGGATGCATGACAGCTTCAAGTTGCGAAGGATGGAGTCCATGGCCCTTTGGAAGGTGGCCAGGGCATTGCAGAGTCCCTGCAGCATGCGAGTAGGCTCAAACAGCCCTTCGGATGTAATGAGCGCAGCTTTTTGGCAATCCTCAGGCAATAGGTCAACTTGCCAGTATCCAGATGCCAGATCCATTGCAGAGAAAAACTTAGAGCCTCCAAGACATTGGAGAGCATCATCAATATACGGCAAGGGGTATGGGTCCTTCTTGGTCAAAGAGTTTAATCAGTGGTAGTCCATCACAATACAATGACCCCCATCTTTCTTCTTTAAGATGAGTAGTAGAGATGCCCAAGGACTTTGGGAAGGTGCCAGTAGCCCAGCGTCCAACAGTTGTTTGAGCTCTTTAGATACCTGAGCGTCCTCCACGCAACTGCAGCAATATGGTTTAGCACAGAAGGGGGGCATCACCAGTGTCAATATGATGGATAACGCCTTTGGCTAACCCATAGTTGGTACTGTCCTTAGCAAAGATGTTGAAAAATTAGTCTAGCAAGTCTATCACCTCTTTCTGTTGAACTGGGGAAAGCTGTGGAAAGTCTTGTGCAGTGAACAAGGATAGGACTTGGGGTTCATCCTCAGGTAGGTTAAAATCTTGGAACGTGCCAAAGGGATGAAGAGACAGGACATCAGGAGCGCTCAACAACTTGCCATATCTGACAACCTGCCCCCTAGACACAGTCATGGGGAGAGCAGTCAGGTTGGCTACCAACAATTGAACAGGGTCTTTATGGGAGACATCTAGGATTCCAGGACAGAGATAAGGTTTGTTGCACCCTAATGAGGGGGGAGAGTACGGCTCCAAGAAGGTTTGTTCAGGTAGTTCATATGATATCTGGGAGTCTAGGATGGCCTGGGAGCCAGGGGGGATGGTGACAGCGGACGTGGCTAAGAGAGGGATCCCTTCAGATGCAGGACAAGCCATGGGTGGACATTTCATGTTTGAAGAGTGGGTGCAATATTTGAGGTTGAAAACCCCTAGTGGGGTACTCCAAAGTGCACATCTTCAGGCGCTTCCCGGGAACTTTAACCGGCTCTTCAAAGATCATAGGGACTTTGTATCCTAGAATGGAGAGGTAACCATCCTTCAAGTTGATTATCCCATTATATTCCCTTAAGAAACTGAGTGCCAACTAAGAGATCTGTAACTCTTGTTTTCTAAGACAACTGCTGGCAAAGCTAGGAGAAGCTTGCCAAACCACATGGGTAGAGCGGAATACGCCCCTATGGCATGGGTCATAGACAGTCCAGCTGTGCCATATGACTGGTGGTAATTAAGGTGAGGGGCAAGTTTGAGTTTCTTTAAAAGTTTGGAGAAGACAACGTTGACTGGCAAGCCAGTGTCCAGAACGGCCTTGATCTTCACTTTTTGAATGGATATCTCTACTTGAGTGGTAGTGCAACCAAAGGGTGGAAGGACAGCCAAGATATCTTAAGCCTCTGCTAGTTCCTTATCCCACTTCTCAATCATGCATCTTAATCCTGGGAACTCCTTATAAACAGTTTGGAGAGGGAGCAAAACAGATACATTCTTGAAGACAGCATCAGCAACCTTGGCAGCTTCTTCTGAAGGCTCCACTAGCACGGGGGACCTCTTAGCTTGAGTGAGGTAAGGGCAAGAGACAACTTCTTTGGCTTCAGGCAAAGGCTTAGCGGTAGTTTTAGTCTTTCCTGATCATAATTTATAGAGGACTGTAATGGTTTTGGGAACAGCCAGAACAGAGTACCCATATGCATTGGCATTGTCTGTATCTGAGTCATCATGTCAGAGTTGTCAGAGATATTGTGGAAGAATAGGAGGATAGGAGGAGCCTAATTATCAGCAGGCTCAGAGCCAGATATAGAGGGAGGGATTGAAAGAGTCTGGGAAGAATTGTCAACCAAGAGCATCTCTGCCTCTAGGTTGACTGCTCTTTTCCCGCCTGCTCTTTTGGATCAGCTCCTTCAACCCACAGGTTGGTGCAGACTTGAGAATGATGGCCTATCTGACCACAGTTGTGGCAACCTTGGTGTCAAGGAGGATTTTGCAAGTTCATGGTAAGAATGCAAGGACCACAGGAAGACAAACCAGAGTTAGAAGCAGCTCAAATTTCTCTAACAAATGCTCCAGAATGGGTAAGGTACATGTCCTTCAACAGCGTCTTTATGCTCTTCATAGAGAAAAGCATAGCTTTATGAGCTTTAAAGTGAAGACACAGAAGCTGGTTAACTTTGAGGGCTTGAGTGCAAGCCATGTAAGCTTCATGGGCTGCAAATTGTCTGCTTGTTATCAGTTGCTGTCCTTCCATGTAGAATCTGTCTGCAAACTAAGCTAGTGTTCCCTTAGGCTTGAAAGCAATGTGCATAAAAGCGTCCTTTTTTACTTCCAGGCTAAGGTCGCCACCAAACTTGTCAATCAGAAGCTTCTTCATATCTTCCCACGTCTCAATGGTGGGCAGTTTGGGCACCACCACCTCCTGGCAAGTTGGGTGTAGACAGGTCAGAATATGTTCCTTCTTAACCTCATCTGATGCTTGTCTCATGGCAGTTTCATAGATAGTTAGGAAAGCTGCAATGGTCAAGGTTCTGGGATCAAAGACTTGTTTAAATGTAGGCTTAAAGTGTACTTCAGGAGTTGGACCACAATTGTTGCTATCAAGTATGTTTGTTGCAGATTAAATGGATTAGACATTAAGTTGTCCATCTAGGAATTGAGCAACAGAATGATTGCGCAATTGCGCTATTGCATCCTGATTCTACTAGTGATAAAGACGTTTAAAACGCCTCTAAAACAGGTGTTCAATTTGCCTTTCAAATGTGCACAAGGCACAGGCTTCACTTCCAGGATTATAAATGGAACAACAAAGTTATTTATATCTACCTCCTTAAGGAAAGCCACAAGGAAGCAGTTGTTCTCTTGCGCGGGACTTTTAGCTGTGCCAATCCACTCTCCTTCATTTGGGAAGTCCTTCTGTCTGTGCCTCCCTGCCTCTGGTGGCAATTCCCCTGCCTCACACTATATAAGTGCAATAATATCTAAATAAATACCAGTTTTGTCTATATATCTTATTATTCTTCTGTCCTTCATAGGCTGTCACTATACCATCAACAGGTATAGTATTAAGAATTAGGTCACTGACTAACTGTTTGTAGAAACTAGCAACTCTTTGCTGCAACTTTTACAACAATGTTTATACACGGGGAAAATTCTGCTTTGGATTCAGAGGGGGGCTGTCTAGCCCACAGCTGACAAACACTTTCTTCAAGGGTAGTCAGGGTCTCAACAGCGCGGGCACCTGTATTGCTAGCTTGAGTGGTCTGTTGTTCAGTAACATCTAGGCGTTGACCTTGGGAGGTCACTACTGTGGAGAGCTCAGCCAGTTGAGAGGTAAGGGATGGCCCTGCTGAGAGGCAAGGGGCAAACCGGTCATTCACGGAGTCAATCAGTTCACTCATCTCTTGCACATCTCTATCCAGCTCAGTATGATACCACTTCAAATGATCCACCTTGTTAGCTAGGGCAATTAGTTTCCTAGTGCATTGGATTCAAGGGGCTCCTGGTAAGCCAGGGCAGCAACCATCTTTGTCAACAACTCAGACTGGACTAGCAACAGTTGCCATCATCTTGCATAAGGCAGCAAGTTCTTGCTGTAGCTCAGCAACTTGAGTAGTCAACTCAAGCACCTGGGGGTCAGGTTGAGGAGCCTCAGTAGGACGTCCTTGACTGCAAGTAGTTGTAAATAGCTCTTGAATGGCATCCCATATTCTCTGCTCTCTATCCACAAAGTCATCAAAAGGGAGAGAGGGCGGAACATCTGGCTTGGGCGTAGATAGCTCATTCACTTGACTCTGGAGTTTGGCTATAACAGCAGCGGTGGCAGCTCTTTGACCAAAAACTTCACTAAGTTCATTAAGGCTGTTAGCAGCAAAGTCTGCTACCTGCTGTAGTTGCTCAAATGAATACATGCTGAATGCATTGAGCTGCTGCACAAGTTGTTCAAAGTTGGAGATAAGCATTCAAGGTGGAATCTACTTGAGTTTTCCAGGGTTGTTCTAGCTGGTGAAGCTTGTGTAGACACTCCCTGACCTATTCAGGGATAGACTGGCGCATTTGTTCAATAGAATTAACCAAACAGGTTTGAGAGGTAATGGAGTTGCACTGATTGTCAGATACCAAGGAAAACAGGGAATGGATCCACTGTTGGTAGGCAGCAAACTGGTCCCAGTGATGAGTAACTGCTGCTTGTAGAGACGAGATTTCCTGGATGTGGAGCCCCAACACCATCTGATGGTGGGCCAAGGCAGGCTGCACAAAGTACAATAGTAAATGCTCAGCAGAGCCAGCCGCTGAGAGGAGATGCTGTGGAATTTGAGGAGCCACAATTAATTTGTAGTATTCAGCCTGACTGAATTGCAGCTGAAGGCGAGGGATGGCTCCTTCACGGGCTATCCCAAGGGCTACTGCCATGACTTGTTCTAAGTCAGGGGTACCCATGGGGTAAGCAACTAGGCAGGGACCATTCCCGAGGTTCAGTACAGTAGGGATAATAGGCAGGTTGGCAATATCTTCCTCAATAGGAGGGCTATTAATTTCAGGTGAAGTTGGCTCTTGTATAGGTGGAGGCAAAGGACCTGAAAACATGGATGCAAAAGGGATAACCAAGGGGCTTACAGCCCCTGTAGTGAGCACCATTTTTGTCGTGTTCTGAGGCGCGGCACAGACACACAACAGGAAATCCTAAACTTAGGATTGGATTTGTACTAAGTCTTGGTTAGATGACAAGGAAGGCTACGCAATTACCTTGCAGCACTGGAAGAATAATCTCTACTAGTTGTGGCTAGAGAGAGGCGCAAAAGTACTGGAGACACAAGACAAAAATGTGAATAGAACTTAATTTTTATTGGTGAATATGAAATGGAATATATAGTGGTTAGGAATATCACAAAACACTACCAGGATGGTAGGATCACTTGCCACAAGCATGAGTGGGGCAGGTGAGATGCGCAGAGTCAAGAGACTGAACAATTGCATTTGCTGATTCAGTCATCAACTCATTTCAAGAGGCAAAAGCAAAAGCAAGAGATTTGTCTTTGAAATGGCCCACCAAAGGCAAAATCAACACATTGTGAATAGCAGAGATTCATGGCATTCTGCGTCCCTGCTTGAACCACACTCTCAATCTCTTCTTACCAAGAATCTTTGCAGTTACATCATGCATAAGGTGGAGACCCTAGATGTATTCCAAGTCCTCAGTGACAACCCTGTCCTCCAAGCCAGTCATACATCAAATAAAATAACTTGCTTGGCTTACCTCTTTTGTTTCTGTGAGAACACCCACAAACTTTTAGTAGACACTGGGGCCAACAACACCATGGTCAATCAGGAATTTGCAAACTCCTGTAGGGTGGCCATCACTTATGAGATGGTACCCTTCTCTGTGAGAATGGGGAACATTCAGGTCAAGCTCTCTAGGCCAATAATAGCAGGGCTCAGTCATGATGACATTTCTGGCCTCAACTGGCTCTGGCATAATCAACCATACATCAACTGAGACACCTCTGTTATTACCATCAACTGGAATGGGGTAGGATTTCAGATCTACCCTATCAAAACAAACAAGTTACTTCATGACACCATTTTTGTTTGCCTCACGGAGGCAGGCTCCCACAAATTCAAATGGGGAAAGTTGGTCTTTAACCAATGTTCATTGGAAGTCATTTGCTCTGAACCCACAGCACTTTTCCCATCAGCCACATTATTACCACCAGCATTAGTATCACTTCTTGAGGAGTACAAGGAAGTCTTCAGAAAAGCGCTAGATCAACTGCCCCATCCAAGAGAAATACAACTGTAAAGACCCAACAATTGAGGAAGTATTTTAGCTAAATAAGGTACCAAGTTGGCCACTTGGAACCTGGTGAGCGTGGTAACAATGGAATGGACTGTCATCATCCATCAAAAGACCTTTGCAGTGTACATTATAACATCCAAAATTACTGGCAAAATACATAAGTACGTAGTATATAAAGGTGTATATAGCTACAGACTGAGTGGAGTGGGGAAAAATCAGCGTGGGACAGGAGTACTGAGCAGAGGAGTTGAGCTGTGCTGGCTCCTTGTAAAAGTACTCACCAGATGGATTGTTGAATGATCCATGCAGTTGATAGTGTTGGTGGCCCTCAATCCCTAGGCATGCTGTAAGGACAGCTGAGAAGATAAGATGGTTCATCTCCTGATCCTGGGGAAGGGCAGACAAAGCTTAGTGTATTTAACTTTCTGAAGGGTAAAAGTTTGGATTTATTTATGTGATAACAATTGAGGGGTAATTTGCTCAAGGATAGCACAAACTATCATCAAGCAATTGAGCTTTATTATATACTATCATCCTTGGTGGGGCATGAATAGTGAAAAACAATGAACAGGGAACCCCAAACACTTGGTGTTGTCTGGAATTCCCTTTTGGGAGTGGGATTGAAAGGGATGTGCAGGTAATGAATTGTTACTCTCTGACTTGCATTGGTTTGGTGACTTATTGGATGCTTTCATGCATTTAAATTCAACTTCTACAATTACTGCATTAATTGTTGTGCTGGGCAGCCTGTCAACCCCATCCAAATTTGGTAGGTTCCAAATTTGGGCAGCCCTTCACCCTATTTTTGGGTTTGGGGAAATTGCCTTTTTGGGTTTCCCAATTTGGCAATTTCCCCATCCAGCAGGGGTGAACAGTCCTGTTGTGGAGGGTGTGCTGCTCCCCTGCTGGCTGGCAGGCTGGGTGTGCAGTCTGCAGATGGCTGGTGGCTAGCTGTGTGGCCTGCAGCCAGGCTATAAAAGCCAAATTTGAAAATAGAAGATTTTTCAATTTCTTTTTTAACCCTGTCTGTTTTGTGGCAGTTTGCTACAATTAGGGAAAACTTCTGCCATTTTTTTGTCTTGACCTGTGGGACCCATTGTGGCCAAAATGTTGTTGTCTAAAAGGTTGTTGTCAGGAATTTTCCTGACAACAACATTCTGTATAGTTACAAGGGTTGCTTTCCAAGGCACAGCCCCTCTATTGTTTTACACCCAAGGAAGATGAAGCTCTCTGTCAACATCTTGTGGACGCACTTGATAAGGGCTTCATCCTCCCTCCTTCTCACCATATGGGGCCACAGTCTTCTTTGTAGCCAAGAAAGACAGGTCCCTTTGACTGGTAATCAACTATCACACACTAAACAAGGTGACAGCCAAAAACAAATACCCTCTACTGTTGATTGACAACCTTTTTGATACACTTGCAGGTGCAAAGGTCTTCATTAAGATTGATCTTGCCATGGGGTACAATCAGATCCGCCTTGTGCCTGGGGATGAGGCAAAAACTGCCTTTTGCACATGCTATGGGTTGTTTGAGTGTTGTGTCATGAACTTCATAATGGCTAACACTCCCTCTAACTTTCCCATGTTGATGAATAAAGCTTTGAAGATCTGATTGGAAAATGTGTTGTTGTGTAATTTTGACAACATTGTTTTCTTCAGTCAAGACCAAGCCACACACCTCCAACACCTTTGTGCTGTACTTAACACCCTTTGTAAAAATCAGCTAAAGGCCAAGCCTTCTAAATGTGAATTTCTCTGGTCAGAGCTCTTGTTCCTTAGGCACATCATCTCTGCCCAAGGAATAAAGCCAAACCCTGCCAAGATAAAGGCAACCACAAGCATGTCAACCCCATCAATGTGGGTCAGGTGTGTACGTTATTAGGCATAGTTGCCTATGTGCTCAAGTTTATCCTCAATTGCAGAGAACTAATCACACCTCTCAACAAGCCCCTAAAAACTAAACAGCGTCTCCACTAGACACCCACCAGAGACCAGTCCTTCAAGACGTTGAAGCAAAGACTTACAACTGCCCTGTCCTAAAATTCCCCAATCAAAATCACCAGTAAAAACTTGAGACTGATGTCTCTGACAGAGCCATAGGGGGTGTGTTGCAGGTAGAAACTGACAAGGGTGTCTTCCTCCCTGTGGCATACAAATCTAGGAAGCTCACTGACTCAAAACAACATTACCCAATACATGACAAAGATCTAGTGGCAATTGTGCACTGAGTCAAGAAGTGATGCTGTTACCTGGAAGGTGCCAGCTTCCCACCCCGTGTCCTGAAAGACCACAAGTCCCTCCAGTACTTTAAAACACAGTCCCACTTGACACGCTGCCAAGAAGGCTGGGTCAAGTGTCTATCCCTCAACCAGCTGCGCATCAAATAAAATCCCAGGAAGGAACGTATTACAGCTGACACCCTCTCCAGACTCTATGTAGCGTCCATCACGGGGGATGGTGGCTTGGACCCAGACTGACTCATGCTCTACCTGCATTCCAAAGCCACTTGTTATAAAGGCCTCAATTCTGTGACTATTTCCAAGCTGAAAGACAACAAAAGCCAGCTCACCACTGATGCTGGCAATGTCTGCTGCCAGGAAGAGACAGGTGAGAAGACGCCTTATATCCCCACCAAACAACAAGGTGATACCATACTGCATTACCACTGGACCCTGGGTCACATCAGAGGACGTAACCTCTTTGAGATCGTGAAATGGAAGGTTTGGTGGCCGTGTATGCGCCAAGACATTTTGGATCTCCTTGAGACGTGTGTCCTGTGTAAAAGAAAATGTTCAAGCCTGCCCTGCCCAAGTCAGTCCTGCCCATCAAAGCCATGGAACCCTTCAAAAAGTGGGCTTTTAATATTGTAGGGCCCCTGCCTGAGGACAGACTGGGAAAGAAGTACATCATTATGGCTATTGACTACTTTACCTGTTTGCCTGTGGCGTGGGCAATCACCAATCATACTGCTACTACCATCACCTGGTTCATTGGCAAGGAGATCATGGCACACTTTGGACGCCCCAAGCGTCTTATCACCAACAGGGTTCTGAGCTTGTAGGTAATGTTATGAAGGCATACTGTGCCAAGAACACCCTCCCAAAAGTAGTCATCACACCATGCCACCCCTAAGCTAACAGAAGTGTAGAACACCTGAATGGTTCCCTAGTACAAATGATTGTCAAGCTCTCCCAAGAGCACCCAAATACCGCCTGGACCAAACATCTCCCTACTACTCTACTTATTTTACGGGCCAGGATTGATTGTGGTACAGACTTCAGCCCCAGTGCCTTAGTATTTGGGACTCCTGATGGTCTGAAAGGGATGGAACAGGGGAACTGATGGTCCATGGTTCCCACAAAACCTCCCCCTTGCAACTAACCCCTCCCTGAGTCAATGGTGTGCCAAGGATTGTGACATAGAACAAGAACAGATCAAAGGGGGAGCTAGAGACCTCAAAGCAAGATATGATGTGAGTGATTCTGTCTACGCCCTCAATCCCAACTCTGCCAAACTGGAACCTAACCACCTCAGGCCCTTCAATATAGTTGCTGTTTACAACAATCACACCTTTCAGCTTGGAGATGCCTGAGGAAACACTAAGACACTCCACTATGATTACTTGTGCCCCTGCTGCGCCATTCCCACACAAAGGCTCTTTGTGCGGCCCTTCCCAAATCTCCCACAGGTTCCAATCCTGGTACCTGACAACAAACATGGGGCAAGGGGGTGTTTCAACTAAGATTCCCCTCTTGCCTGCCAACATATCTCACAATACACAGGGGGTGCTTGATGAGTTGACCCATGACACATCTAACAACATGATCAACCTTATGGCAATTTTGAATTGCAGGCATTATCTCCTAATTAGGAGCACTTCCAATTTGACATCTCTGATCCCCACACAAGTTATTTTTTGGCTTTGAACCTTAGATGGAACCTGCTGCTGTGTCACCCCTGGTGGTCTTGTGGCTCTCCCCATATAGTATCTTAGTCACAATATCAATTAATAAACCTTATCTTATTCTCATTTCTGTCATTTCTATTGGACTGTTGCTCACCCAATAAAATACTGAACTACTATTGGTTTAGTTGCAACAGTTTCCAAGATAATTTTTGTGAAAAAAGAAAGCTGAGTCAAGTTTCAATATACATGCAGGTTTTGTTTTCAATCAGCTCTCAAGAGTTAATTCTCCTCCCAAAAGTTTTAACAAAGCTTTCTATAATAAAGACCACTATTGCTATTTATTTCCAAGTTCAAAGAACACATATGTTGTTGGGGCTGTTACTCCACCTTTAATTTAGCTTGATAATTGACTGCTTTATTACTTGTTGCTGGGAGAACGGCCCTGTAGATTTGTCCTTGAACTCTGCCAATTTTGAGTATCTCCCAGAGAAGATGAAACTGGAGGACACTATTTTCTCCCAATATCCCACATTCTACTCATAGAATCCTTTGCTCTTCTATCAGTTGCTGTATCTAACAGGTTTATAGTTGGTTTTGGTCATTCTTCTTAATCCTAAGTTAATCTTTTGAAATTACACAAAGAAGCATTTTATCCCCACCTATGGCCTGTTCTTCAATGGTTATGGATATTCATCCTTGTCCCTCATTATTTTGAACTCAGACATTAATATCTTTCTGTTTCTATCACAACAGAATTAGGAACCAGGAAATCTTTGTTGAACATAACAGGTGCTCTTAAACTACAATGAAGGGCCATAAAGCCACTGGGGGGAGGCCTTGGGGTGACAATCCTGATAGAACTTGATCATGTTCTGGATAATTTCATTATCAGGATTAGCGTCAGAATCAGATTCACTAGTTATAAGGGAATATGCAATCTCACCAAGTCACAGGATCAATGGAGGATACGGTACCTGGTCCATCCCAGGGCAACTTGCTGAGCGCCCTCTGGGTACTAGGAGATACAGTAGCAACTAGGGTATCCATTCTTTTTTACAACTATCTCCCAAGAATCCTACCATTACTATCATCATCAGTAGCTATGGGAACCTGTGGAGTCTCTTTAAAGTTAAATGTGGAAATGTCTGGGTGAGGTTTGTACTAAAGGGGCACTGTGAAAACCACACAGAAGGTAGTTTTGCTAGTGAGTTCATAAGCTAGCCACAACAAAGATGGTTTAAAGCCTAGAGAGGTTAGGAGTTTTATATATTTAGTTTTCCATTTATGCCTTGGAACTCAAATAGGGTAGCCCTCTATTGATATATTAGAAGGGTAAAGAGAGTACCCAGAGATGGCCATTTTAAGACAGTGTAAGCATCCCTAGATCAGCTGGGTTGAGAATAAATCTGGGTTCCCCTTGAGAGGGGAGGATGTTGAGTCAGAATTACCCTTCCAGAAGGATAACTGGGGGATAATACAGTTGGTGGCCCCTGGGATGATGAAGTGTTGAAGAAACACTGAAACCCTAATACCAGCTGGGGTGGGAATACAGTTGGGTCACTCT
The DNA here is from genome assembly GCA_014839935.2 of Entomophthora muscae. NCBI lineage: Eukaryota > Fungi > Entomophthoromycota > Entomophthoromycetes > Entomophthorales > Entomophthoraceae > Entomophthora > Entomophthora muscae. The sequence goes on along the minus strand of QTSX02000056.1, from coordinate 27,393 downwards.
TACCCAAAAAGGGCTTGGTAGTTTTTCTGCTTATGTCTTCTGAGTGATTTTAATAAAGAGCCTTACTACCACTGCTCAAAGCATGGTGGGCCTGGAATCACCTGTGGGTAGTTGTCTAGAGAAACAGCAGCTGAACCCAAGGGATCAGAGGGATGTTCAGGAAGTGGATTTAGTTACTTTGCAAATTCCCAAGCTAACCACTTGGGGAGCAAAGAGGAGAGAGAAAGTATCAGGAAGAGAATGAATTTTTGCCTCTGAAAGCCTTAGTGGAAGACACCTATGGTGGCTAACATTGAGAGAAAAGCCCATATTGAGGACATTTTTAAGAGATAGACAAGAGAGGAAGTAGGTGTAAGTCATCTATAGTGGCCATAATGGAGGAAAGAGAAAGATTGAGAGGGGAAAGATTCAAAGAAAAAATTAAGGAACAAGAGATAAATATTAAAAGAAAGAAAGAAAGAATAAAATGAAGAAGAAAAAAAAGAAAGAAATAAAATACAAGGAAAAGAGATAAATAAATAAAAAGGGTTTTATTTGGACTAGGAGGCAGGCAGAGGCCAGGAAGATAACAGAGAAACGTTGAGAAACAGGGGAAAAGAATTTGATGCCTGTTATAGTATAGAGCAAGAGAAGGGCACTAGTTGCCTAGAAAAGTTTTCCAAGGATCAACACTAACAGGGGAATCAACAGGGAAATGTTGAAAAAACATGAGAAGAATGAAATTTTATCATTTTAAATAAGGGAAAAAAGAAAATTGGGTAACAGAGAAACATCAAAGAAAACAGGTAAATTGTTCAAAAAGTTAGCTCAGATTTCCAGCGTTTCACCGTACATTGATGGTGGCCCATTAGAGCAGAAAATTATAGCAAACCGCTTTAGAATCTATAAAGAAATGCAGCCATCTGATTGGTTGCAGGTTAAGACTTATTTCACTAATACTTTCATTGATAAAATAAGGCAAAAGCTTAATTAATCACAGGCTCTGGCAAGGGAAAGTCTTCTGGGATTGGGCAGATTAAGTTTAGAAGTTTAATTTATTATAGAAGAGAGAAAAACAATGATTTAAGACTGGAAGAGAAAAACATCTTAAAGGGGAATCATACTAAAACAAGGAGCACTATAAGGGGTGATTAAATGGACCAAGGAGAGGATAGAAATAATCCAAAGCATAGTGAAGCCAGAGCAAGAGTAAGGGCAAAATCAAGATGCCAAGGAAAAGGACAGAGATCAGAAAAAACTATAATACAGAATATTTCTAAGGGGATCTCCTTTCTGTTTGGATAAAAGCTATTCAAAACCTCTAAAAACATTATCTTTTCCAATTTCACAATGGATAGTATCCCCCACATTTACTACCCTAACACAAGGGAAAAAGACATCTACAGGTATTATGTAGTAAATTTTCCAGAAGACAGACTCCTGAAAAGGAGTGGGACAGACCAACCAAGCAACTGAAGTCAAGATCCAGGGGCAGAGAGTTCTTGGGGAGAGAGTTAAAAACTCTTTCAGGAGTTGTATAACCACTAATGAGGGAAGCACTTCAGATGAGGTTATAGTCCACAGAGCTGACGCCAGGATGATCATGGGGAAGGTGTTTGAGAAGTTCTTCATACTGAAAGTAAAATGCAATGTTTTATCTCTGGAATATGTTCACTTGAAGAATGAAAACTCCTATCAGTTGGCGCCTGGTTTTGACCCAGGACATGTCTTGGTGTCTGAAGAGCAGGAGCCCCACATACATAATCATTTAAAGTGGAGCTACTCAGTACTACCCTTGGCATCTTCTAGGTGGTAGGTATGATTATTTATAAATGCAAATAACTTTAAGGGTCCAGGTGTTTGAGTATCTAGATTTTCCTTCTGAGGATTAAGATAATGTATAGGGTCCCTGTGGTGCTCCTGCTCCTTGGAGGACACTTATATGTGTCTTAGGTCAAAGCCAGGGACTGGCTGGGTTGAGGTGACATCCTGAAGTTATAATAGCTATATGAAAAGGAAAAAAGTGAATGATCTGATAAACCAAATGGGACTCACCATGTCCCTAATTATTGTTAGTTATTTATAACTAGGATGAAATATATTTCATGGCAATGTATGGTCTACCAAAGTAGCTCCATCATCTAGGGGGCTGTTTGCATGATAATTCATTCCTCAACCAGGAGTCTTCTATGAGTAAACAGACTAAATTTCTGCATCTTCTGATCCTCTTGACCAGATTCAGAATCATTATCACTAGGGAAGTTCTCTGTCATAAAAAGGGAGAATAGGGGGCAAGATAGTCTTTATTAAAAGAAAAAGATTCCCTTAGAACCCTTCAAATTTGAATACTGTTCTGAATTTCTTTTGACCAGCTAGTTCTTCATAATGAACTCCTAAACGCTTCAGAAGGCACCTGGTTATTTCAAACCAACCAGAAATATATCCATAGAGATAAAGATTGAGTGCTCAACAAAGACCTCACCTGCAACAAAAATTATTTCCAAAAGATCCTTCAACTTTTCAGCCAACCTCCTACTTATAGTGCCATTTTTCACAGCATTTCCACCTTTAAAATAGCTTTGTTTAAAAGATTAAACTATTAGGACTCACTTTATCTTATAATAAATTAAGCTTAAAAATTACTCTCTCAAAAGCCTAAAACATTACCTCAATTTTTTATGAACCATTCTCTAATCTTTGAATTTTTAAGCAATGGTATTAATTATTAAAAAGCCTCAAACTTATCCAATGAATGCAACATTCAATAATTCACCATCCTTGCAGTTTTACTGAAATACATATAGAAATTTAATTATTTACTGCTTGAATTGTTTTAAGGGTCAACAATTTATGCTCTAAAGAGTTAATTGTTTACCTGTTTTATCACAATATTTCCCTACATTCAAACTTAACCAATTTACATAGTAGATTGCTATGTAATTTATTTTCCCTGGATTTTTTCAGTACTTTTCTTGGATTTTTTTACTCTTTTAGTAAAATTGAGAATTAAAATCTCCCTAAAATATTTTTCATCCTGCTCTTGTAGCAAAATACTTCAGATAAATGTTTTAGCTTATCTTCAACATTTCCTGAGACACCATAAATTACATGCCAATAGCCTGAAAAATTACCTATCCATTGAGAACATCTCTTAAATACAATAACAGACTAGCACAATAATTATACATTGAGAGCATCTATGTCATATTGATGTCCTCCCAACTATGACTTTCAGAGACAGCACATGGTGTGCTAATTACTCTACATTCTCCCAAATGATTAGCCAGAGATTTTGACACAAAGTAACCAGCTTTACTTTCTAAGCACCCCAGATCATTCAGCTCAGCAGATTATTCTCTGAAAAACCAATCCAATGATGATTTTAGCTACCCTATGCTTGCACAGTAGCATTAATTATCCCCTTTAAAGATACCCAAAAGATATGGACAAGAAACTCTTACCCCTGTGGTGATTAAATCCATTTGTATTATAGCCCAGTTGGTCCTGGGGCTTCAATAACACACGGAACATCCATCACAGGGGATATATTTACCCTTTTAAAGTGGTGATAGATATCCCACCTATTAGAACTCTAAGAATTAATGACCAAACACCAACTATATAGTTGAGTAAACACCAGACATTAAAGATAGGCAACAAAAAACAACAGACATTTTCCTCCATTAGGAAATAAAACTTTCTTTAGCCAACATCATCCCTTGCTTGTCAACCAGCTTTAAATGTGCTTGTAACAATCTCCCTGGTTTCTGAGTTTAGATTCCTTTAAAAGTTTCATTATGTACTTGAATATGCTTCACACAGAGGCTTGAAACCTGGGACAAGCAAAAAAATCCACCCCAACCAACCTCAAAGGTGGAGGGATCTATATTGTGTGTGATAAATTCTTACCTTTTTGGACAGCGCCTAATTTTTTAATTTTATTGCAACTGGTATCAACATCCTAATTGTCACTGCATCTCACAATACACAAGGAGCTCTTGATAAGTCACCCCATGATGAAAATAATATCATATCTCCTATTAATTCTCTATGTATATCAGAATCTCATATTTATCCACAAGGAGAAGCCCCAATTAGAACAGTGATATAACAAATAGCCTTATCTAACTAATATTTCTACTTTATTCGGATCACTTCTAAATTGCTACTTTCTTAGTGGCTCAATGGTTTATTGCCTTGGTATAAGAGCTCCTGTTATTCTAAATAAAGATATTCTCATTTCCAATCCCTTTTATGTTCTCTTTCTGGGCTGCTGTCTTTCCCAACACCAATACTGAGCTAATATTAGTTCATTTACAACACTGATAGCAGTGCTAGGTTTGATTAAGAGATTGCATTTAAGAAAATTCCTCTAAGAGAGGATATAGCAAGGGCTGTATGGCCAAATCTCCAAAATAGCCCTTATTCACCATCCCTAAAGGAAACAAAATGGTCCTCAACCTCATTGTCAATGGGTTAAAGCCCTATATCTGTGAGTGGGTAACTGTGGTATAATGCACATCTATCAAAAATTGTTATAAGGCCATTGTGAAGGCCAAAAATCAGCCATCATAGGATTCTGAAAGACAAATGTAGATTCCTCCTAACTTTGTGTAAGTTTGGTAGCATTCACAGCTAATTGGGACGCTTCTTGCCCTATCAGCAAGAGGCTAAAAATAATCGCTCTTGAAAAGGAGAACTGCAGTTGCTCCAGATAGAAGACTCTAGGAAAGCTTGGGGGCTGTAGACACAAGAGGCTCTGCAACCCTGCTTGAACTACATTCCCAATCCTTCTTCATTAAGAATCCCTGAAACTATAACATACATGAAGTGAAAACCTTAGATGTATTCCAGGTCGCATAGTGACATCCCTGTCCTCCATGCAAGCCATTCTTTCAAATAAAATCACCCACTTGGCTTATCCCTTCTGTTTCTGTGAGAAACACCCACATACTTCTGGTAGACACTGGGGCTAATCACACCATGGTCAGTCAGGAATTTGCGGACTCCCAACAGTTAGACTAAGTCCCTAGTCACTTCAAAGCAGTGTGAGCAACAGACTCCCAAAGAGTAGCTATCACCAATGAAACTGTACTCTTCTCTATAAGAATGGGTAACATCCAGGTCAGGCTCTCTGGGCCTATCATGAGTGACTTCAGCCAAAACATGATTGCAGGCCTATATTGGTTATTCTAAATTTCCCATATATCAATTAGAGAACCTCTGTTGGAACTCTCAAGTGCAATGATATAGGCTTATATGTCTATCTTATCAATATAAGTAAACTAATTTATGGAACAATTTTTTAAATAACATAATATGGCATCCATGACTCCAAGGGGATGACTCAAGCTCAACAAATATTCAGTTGAAGTTATCTTCTAAAAAGGCAAAGGTATCCCCTCTGCTTTCACTTGCCCCTCAAATTTCAAGCGCCTCTTGAAAAGTTTAAGGTCACACCAAGAAAAATTCTTGAAATACTTCTTCCTGCTTGGGAAGTGCAGCATGCAGCGCAACTCCAAGGGTCTCTGCCCAGGTTATTACTCATTTATTTTCTTACACACAAATAGAATAAGAAGCTCCACTAAAACCCTATAAATTCCTTGGACAAGGGCTTCATATTTGCCTCAATATCTCAATATGGGGCCACAGTATTTTTTGTGGCTGTGAGAGATGGTTCCCTGAGGTGGGTATAGACTATTAGCTATCATCAATGTTGCTTTATAAAGATTGTACTTCTAACTGCAGGGTTCCTGTCCAAAAGTCCCCAAAGTGTGTCCCAGTTCATAGCCAGGGACCAGCTGGAAGGGATTGTCATTCTCTAGTAAGGAAAAATGTATCTCATAAATATTTATAAGGGTCAAAATGGTCTTTTATTCACTCTCAGAAGGAAGATCCCCTTAGAAACCTTCTGGTATATGGTCCTGGAGGGTCAGGGAAACAATATAGATTTTCTAATACTTGGAGTCCTCCAACAATATATTGGACTCCTTGTTTTTGTTATAAGACACCTACACCTTAGTCTTGGACCTCTACTCCTTGGACTTGGACTCCTGCTCCTTAAACCTGGACTTCTGCACCGTGCTTAGGATCCAGCTCCTTATTCTTGGGCTCCTGCTCTGTTATCTTGGGCTTCAGCTCTCTGTATATCTTTAGTGGCCTTGTTATTCCACTTGTATTAGTCCAGCCAAGCTCCTGCTGGCAATCAAAAGGCTTCTAAAGACCTCTCAGCAGAAACTCAAAAGACCTGGAAAAGACTCCTTAAAATACCCTGTAACTTTTTAGCTAGCTTTCTTCTTATAGTGTCATTTTCCTAACAGCTCTGCCTTTAAAACAGATTTCTTCAAAAGATTAAATCATTGCTGCTCACTTTTTCCTATAATAACTTAAGATTACATACTTACTTTCCCAAAAGCTTAAAGTATCAATTCACTATTTCCTTGCTTATACTTTAAGCTTTTGGCTTCCAACCAATCATATTCATCAGGAAACCTGCCAGAACTCAACCAATGAATGTAGAGCGCAAAACTGGACCATTTATGAAGTTTCACCAGGATCCAACTAGGAAATCAATTTCCACTGCTCAAACTGCTCAAATTGACAACTCTTTGTGCACCAAAGCGTTAACCAGTCCATTATTCTGGCACCATTACACTCAATCAGCTTCCAATAAATCTACAGTTCAAACTCTGTAACTTATTTCTTCTTTTCCTCTCCTTTTATATGATAAATAATTCCATCTTTATATCATATCTTTTTGCAGCATTAATTAATTATTTTATTGATTCTTTCTTATAAACATCTACACTTCCAAGAGTCCAAAAAAAACATCCTGGCTCCTGTATCCTCAGCTCTGGTGTCTTTCTAAGTCATCTACTAGCTCCATAGCTAGTCCTGCACTATCATTTTCTGGTCCTTTAACCAGTTCTTCAACCACACCTTCCAGTTCTTCAACTTAACCAGCAATCAGTCTATCTCAGTCAACAAACAGCCTATTCCAGGCTCCAAACAGCTCATTACAGTCTCCAAGTAGCTCACTTCATCCATCAGACCTACAGCTACTACTTCATCCTGATCTTCTAATCCTCTGGCTGCTCTTGAACCATGATCAGCTAATTTTGCATCATGATCTTCAAGTCCTCCAGCTTATCCTCACTTTGAACCACCTTGGTTCCAATGTGATCATATTGGTTCCAAACTTCAACATGAACCAACAGTCCCTCAAATAGTATTCACTGTGATCATATACTCCTTCTTACTAGTCTTATCTGCTGATACCATACTATGAATCACCTTGGCTCTTTATTTCAGTCCTTGTTACCAGAACCTGTAGACCCAGGCATGAGTCTAAATTGAACTGGTGTTTGACTGGACCCTCACAAGTGGCAATCCACTTAGGCCATCCAACCATATAACAAGAAAGTCTATTTCATTGTTTTTACTCACCCAGGTGATTAAGTCTGGAATTTCAGTTGTAAAGTAATCAGCTTTACTTCCAAGAGGCCTGATCACACCAAGTTCTGCAGCTGCTTCCCCAAGCAACCGCCTTGGTGACACCTCTGAGAAAATATATGCCCTCCAATTCTTACTTTGGAATCTCCCCAAAGCTCCCATAGGAACATAAACAAGGACACCCTACCAGTCCGTTAGGTAGGATGCTTGCTCACAGACCTCCTGTAAGCGTATCAGGATACATGGAGCCCTCAGAGCTCTTCCCCTCCCTGGCAGCCAGTGCTATCCACCAGGGATCCAAAACTTATAGCCCTGGTAGGCAAGTTAGCTACCATGCTGGCACACACTTCTACTCTGGCAGCCCATATTACCCGCCAGGGTCTCAACAACATCCAGCCTGAGTAGCACACGCTACCCACCAGGGTGGATCACTCCCCACCCCAAGCAGCTAAAGTTTCCTGCTGAGCTATCTCATTCCTCACCCCTAGCAGCCACAGTTCCCTGCTGGGTGAGGAACTCTAGCCCACAGCAGCCAATATATCCTGCTGGGTGGGGACAAATTTTCCCTCTAGTAGTCCTTTGTTACCTACTAGCCAGGCCTTACCTTCCCTAGTAGCCATTATTCCCTACTAGGCCTCTACCTGGAATAAACAACCTAAACTTTTACTTGGCCAACATTAGCCCTGCCTGCAAACCACCAAATATGTGAACCATCACACTAGCCCTGGCCAAAAACTTGTTTGACACACTTGAAGGCATTAAATTCTTCAGCAATATCAACCTTACTGCAGAGTACAACTAAGTCTTTTTTGTGCCCATAGATAAAGCCAAAAGAGTCTTTAGGACATGCTAAAGGTTGTTTGCATACCAATTAACAAGATTTTATATGACAAATGTGCAGTCTAACTTCACAATGTTAATGGATGGTGATTTCAAGAACCCTGCTGAGACATGCTGTAGTATATCTGGATGTCATTGCTGTATTCAGCCAGAGCTCCAAGGAGCACCCACCAACATTTATTTGCAGCCTTCAACATCCCGTAAAAACAATTGAAACCATGACCTTCCAAGTGTGAGATCCTTCAGACACAGCTACTCAGTCTTAGCACACAACCTTGACCACCAGAATTAGGCTCAAATTAGCAAGAGTCAACTGATATCATATTTATGCCACTTCCCACTGATGTCAGCCAGGCACACACATGCTTGGGAAGGGGTGTTCATGTGATAAAGTTTGTTTCTAACTGTGGGGAGCCAATCCAGCCCCTTTCTGAGCTCTTGGGAGCCAAGAAATGATCCTTTTGGGCCCTTGTTAAAGACCAAGCTCTTGAGAAACTCAAGCAAAGTCTCACTATAGCTCCAAAGCCCATCAACTATGGTTGTTTTGTATGGGATCAAAGCTGATGCCTCAGACTATGCTGTGAGGTCTGCTGTGTAGAGAAGAAAAGAGAAGGCTTCCTCACTATAGCCTAAAAATCCTGAACGCTGATAGATGATGAGCAGTGCTACCACCATTCATAGCAAGGAGCTATCTAATATTGTAAATTTTGAGGATAAATGGTATTTCTTCTTAAAGGGGGCCAGGTTCCCCATCTATACTTACCTCCACTACTTGAATGCAGTCACACCTTCCTTGATGCCAGGCCAGCTGGGTCAAGCGCCTGTCACTAGACCAGCCAAAAATAGAGCATAAACCTGGGGAGGAGTTGGCTACAGATTATGCCCTCTCCTGGTGATATATAAAATTAATCCCAGGAGATGATGGCCTAGATCATCAACTGGTCCCTTTATACCTACCTCTTGAGGCCACCCCCTATGAGAGTGTCAACTCTGTAACCACCTTTAAGTTAAAATATAACAAGGGAAAGTTTCCCACAGATGCCAGAACCATCTGATGCCAAGCCAGGACTTGGGAAAAGATACCCTATATCTTTACACCACAGGGTGGATATACCATCCTCTGAAACCATTTTAACCTGGGTTGCATGGGTGGTTACAACCTATAAAAGTCATGAGGAGCAACCAATGGTGGCCACACATGCACCAGGGTATCTTGGATCCCTGGCAGACCTGCCTGCAATGTGAGAATAATCTACCAATCCCAGAGCCTCAAGGTTGGCGCTTTAGGTAGAGGCCATGGAACTATTTGAGTGACAGGCTCTTGATATTGTAGGCCCACTACCTGAAGGGATATTGGGTAAGGATTGTGTTTCACTGGCTATTGATTGATTCATCTTTTGGCCTGTTGCATGGGCAACCACTAATTATACCCTACCACGGTGACCAATCTTATTAGAGAGGGAATTGCTGTCTGACTTGGATATCCCAAACAACTCATCAAAGATAGTTATGGAGAACCTTTGGGGTCTATTGAAAGCTTGGTGTGTCAAGAGCTCCCAAGAATGTGCAGCAACCCCTCCTTACACCTCTCAAGTGTATGGGTGAGCAGAACATCACAATATCCCCTTATTCCAGCTACAGCCAGACTGCTGCAGGAGCATCCTGGCAGGGTGAGGAAAGGATATTTTTCCACCACACACCTCATCAGGTGAGCCAGAATTAAATGTGGTGCTGGGTTCAGTCCCAGAACACTGCTGTTTGTACCCCTGACAGGGTATAAGGGATTCCCCAGGGTATGCTGATCCTCCCAACCTCTGCTGAACCCCTCCTGCAGTTATACCCTCCCTTATAAAGAGGCGTGCTGAGGCTTGAGAGACAGAACATGCAAGATGTTCAGGAGGCCAGCAAACACCTAGAGGCTCAACTACACTGCAGGAAATCCTATAAATGCTCTTAATCCTCAGCAGGAAAAAACTAGACCCTCAACCCCTGGGCCCTTCAAGGTAGTGGACTTCATGGAAAACCACACTCTACCACATAAAAGATGTTGAGTGTTCCAAAACACTGGGTTGACCCCTGGAAAAGTTCTGCACAAGAGACCCTGTGCCACTCAATCTGACTTCCTCAAAACTTGAAGCCAAATATGGAAGCCAATTTGTGTTTCCAAACAAAGCAACCAGAACCAGTGATGATCTCTGCTCAGTGGCCAGCTTGATTTGGTGCTTGCCTCATTATGAAGATCAAGCTGCCCCCTGCCCAGTCCAATTGATTGGTTGTTGCAACCATGTCCCTTGTAAAATGGTTCCCCTGGACTATATAAGTCATATATCACAATAAAAATAATTATACAGGTTCCAAAATATCTTGCCCCTTGTAACTTGATAGTACAGCACAGTTATGACAAGTGAAATATCACAACCAATTGTCACTGCTGCCTGTCATCCCTGCCAAGAAATGCTTCTACTGTACCTTTCCAGATGCTCCACAGGTTCCCATTGTCAATGAGGATAACATGGAAGGCAGGGGGAAAGGGGGTGCTGTGTCTGGAATTGATGTACCAGTTGGCAATGTACCTTATGATAAACAGGCGGTGATTGACCAGCCACCCCATGATGGGTCTAATGGCATATCCCCTCTCAATTCCCTTGACATGGTGGAATACCATATCTCCCTATAATGAGTAAATCCAACTATGATGTCAATATCTTATATGACTCTATCCAGATAAGGTTCCCACCTTATCTAGATCACTTCACCAAGCACTATCCCCTAGTGATGTAATGGCTTTTTACAATGGTGTAGGAGCCCCACTCTTCTCAATAAAAGGTATCTCATTCTTAATACATTTCCTGTCCTTCTCTGGGACAGTTGTCTTTCAGAGCTCAAATACTGAACTATAACTAGTCAGTTGCAACATTGTGGGCAGGCTACAATGGCTACTGTGGATAAAGCTGATGGGGAGGGTGGGGATATCAGCTGGCTTTTATAAAGGGGCTGATGGTATTTTAACTTTCTACTTTATTTTTTGGGAGGAGGTGAGTTTAAGATAGGTATACTCTAGTGGTCTTGCTTTAGGGAAAGTTGCTGGGATAACCAGAAACATTGGGATTAGGGGTGGGGTACAAAGCTTATATGGGGATGGTGCAACTCAAGCTCAGGTAGAGGGTCGTTGGTGGCTAGGCAGAATAGCTGGGGGGAAGATGCAATCAGGGATTCGTAAAAGTCAATGAATTGTACGGCAGGGGTGGCAAAGGTGATCAGCTGAAGCGTGGAATGGGAGATGGAAGGGATGACGTCGCGGGGGACAGGCTTGACTAGGGAGAGGGAGGTAAGGTTTGGGAAGCAGAGGTCGAGCCACGGGAACAGCTTTGCCGTTATTCGGCCGTTGATGGTGAGGCTGGTGGCGGCATAGGTGGCTTGGGGGAGGTTGGGCTCGGCAACTTCTGGGGACCAGCGAAGGGTGATGTGCTTGGCTTCAGTCAGCTGTGGCAGGACGAGGGAGTCTAGCTTGTATTCATCGCCAATGGCAGTGTAGTCGATTGCGTGGATGGGTGGGAGATGGGATTTGAGTAGCTGGCTGGTGCTGAAGTGAGGGTGGAAGGCTAGCTTTAGGATGGCAAACAAGTCGGAGTAGGATTTGCAATATTTCTTGGTCTGCTTTCTGGAACAGAGGCATGTGTCGAACGAGACGTGAAACAGAGTCCCAAAGCTAAACAGAAGCGGCGAATTTAAAATGTCACGATGGAGGATACCAGTGGCATAGGATGGCGTGGGCCTATATTGGATGGATTCTAAAGAAGGCATCTGTTGAAGTAAGAGGGAAAGGGAATTTAGAGTGTATGTGCCTTGGACAAGAAGAGCGTTTAAGTTTGGGTTCAGCTTGGCAGCAACTTTTTCGGTTGTTTTCCAGCAGATTTCCAGTTCAACGCTCGACATCTTCTTCAGCAGAGGCTCCAGAGCACACATCTCGTCCTTGAGCCCAATAGCTGAAAAGTGTTTTAACTTAGGAAGAGCCAGGCCAAACTGAAGCAGCCCTTCAACATCGATGTTGAGACGCTTGTCGCCGCTTGTCCTGATTGCTTTGACATTCGGCATGAGACTAGCCAAGTATAGCGCCTTATCCTTCAACTCATGTCGCCACGCTGCCTTGCCAATCACCACCTCCCGAACATGTCTGCCATACTTTTTCAAGATGGAGTAAGACTCCTGCTTGCCGCGGGGCTCAAGCGGCATGCTTGCCATGGCAAACGGTACAAGCAGACAGTTCCATTCCCTATTGACCCCTCGCAGCTGCCGCAACTCACTACTGCTGATGCATCCCAGCACTTCGTGCAAAACAATACAAGGCAATTCAAGCATACTCTCGCACATCAACCCGCTCCCCTTATATCCCCACAATTCGCCAAATCTTGTTCCCTTCTACAGCGCAGAACAATCCATCTTTCCCGGCCATCCAAACAACTACAGCCAATCAAATCAACCGCCTCAATCTTAAATCAAGGAACAAGCCAAACAGATATTCCTTCTCGTAACTAGCAATTCACAATCCATAAAAACAATTTCTTGCTCCAGCAGAATGGCCACCTGTTCAAGCACAAAATATTTTTCTCCCCCACAGACATCTAAATTAATCCATATCATCGCTATAATTAAAAGCGAGTCTGTCATGTCAGCTCGAGTGCACTCGAGCCGCAAGGGATTGGATAGATTTTTCATATGATTTAGATTTAAAGTCAATGATAAGAAAATCTTGATTTGGCCATCCTTACATGCAAGCACCATTGCAAGCATGTAGGTTGAATCCAGTGGAGTTTAGGAAATTATGCAGAAATGAGAGTATAGGCTACTCATACTTTAATAAACTATATTCAACTGCTTGATTTTCAAAAGTGGTTTGATCCTTGAAACCATGATAAACTCATCTGTATAGATCATCCAACTCTAGAATGTGTAGATTAGAATTGAAATTGGGGCAACTTATTTTTCAAGAATGAGATTAAAGTTTGGATTGATGTTTAACCTCTATGTCGAGGATTGGCCTGCTTGAGAAAAGAGAGAATGATTAATTTAAAGAGATAAAATTCAAACTAGCTGTATAAATGTTAGTTTAAGTAAGAAATGGTTGGCTTGCACATTTCAATTTTATCTATGCTAAATTGCAATAATATAATATTTCACTTGGATGCATCACCTGACCCAAGTAAATTCACATCATTTTATAGTTAACCTTGCTTGCTATTTCCTCATCTAAATAAGGATATCAGTGGAATAAACTGGCAATAATAATATTAAGACCCTTTAAATAATTTTCATAGAAATTAGAGTATCTAGATAAATTCTACAGATAATCCCAATAAAAACAATACCAAATATGACATCCCTAGCTTCTCTAGATGCTGAGATACAGAAGGAGGTACTGGAATTGGGCTTGCATCGTAATCAAAGGCTCAGACTCAACATGATCCATTCAAATTAACCCTTAGTACACATCAACAAAACTAAAAACAACAAATCTCTGTGAATACTAAGTCAACCTTAATGTTCAACAGCTTATTTTAAAGCTACCGATTAGTTCTGTATTCAGATAAATCTAGAAAATCAGAAATTAAAGTTTTTGAACTATTGTTTTAGCTTTGCTAGACTAAATATTAATGCTCCGCTTATCTAGATTTATACCTTTTATTTATACTTGGAACATGCATCTTTATTTTAAACAAATACAGTTTAAAAAATCTTATTTAAAAAGGATTCTGTAAAGTTTAATCGAAGCTAAATTGGTGCTGAATAACCCCAGCCTAAAGATCCAAAGAGTTACGTTGAATTGATCTGTTAGATTCGATTTGATATCTGTCCTTGGCAGGCCATCCCCTAGTAGATCATAAATACACATACCGATTTGAAAACTCCCAACTAAAAAACTCCTCTTACATCAACATTGTTATATATAATCAAATACTGTCTTTTCAAAAGGTGTTTATATTAAACATCTATTATTACTCTCTCTCATAAAATACAATTCCCTGGAAAGCACCCCAAACAATGAATAATTTGTGGCACCCATATCATACGCTCATGTTGCACAGGGACCAAAATTTCAGATCCTAAGCAGAACGTTACCTGGACAAGCCTCATGATTGCCATGACGTGCATGAAAAATATGTGGCTTGGATGATACTATATAATACCCTTCTTCTATATTCAATAAAGTAATATTATCTTCTTACTTTTCCATTTATCTTGTTTATATACTTCCCACAAGTATATACACAACAGTGGTAGCAAAGGTAAGTTATCCACACCTACACAACTTAAAGGGAAACCTCCTCAAAGAAAAGAATCCAGAAAATGGTCTACCCTACCAGCTTGAGAAGATATGAAGAAGGTCAGAACATCCCCACAGGATAAACTTTCTTCAAAAATAACCTTGTACCCACCAAACAGTACAGCTTTCTAAGCACACAAGGAGTCCTGAACCTGCCTTCAGTACAGAACGTACCCAAAATATCCAACATTGTATTTCAACGTCTACAGTCAGCAGAAATTGGGACAGTCTCAGGACTATGTTGTAAAAATACCAACCTCTGGATTCAAAGTACCCAAAACAAGTTCACACAAGTGGGCTACCCCCAAAGACTCTGGGCAAATGAAATGGTCTTATAAGTCACTGGAGCTTCCTCCCAGTTTGTGAGCAACTGGTATGAACAACACCCCAACCATAATGAAGACTGGGATACATTCACAAAGGCCTTCTTGGAAAAGTTTGCCAAAACACACTCTGATGTTGTGATCATGACATAGCTCAGAATCTTCAAGATGACAGGGACCAGTGAAGGATATATTGCGAGCATACAAAGATATCTGCAACCAAGCCCCTTGCAGTATCAACTTCAACAAGTCTGGACAACGCTTGGATTTATACAATGGCCTTCCCTCACACATTAGACGCCAGTTTGATATGAGCCTATGAAAAAATCTCAGGGACATATCCTTGGAAGGAAAGTGGGCTTCTCAGAGATCTGGGACCTACACACAGCCAACAAAAGAACCAGAGTACTACAGCTAGAAAAGATACTGGCCTAAACAAACCAATCAACTGAGCCAATAACCCTCACCCTGGAGACAGAAACTGTACAACTCTGGCAAGCCAGACAAGTACTGATACTGCACCCAAGGAGGGGAAAGCTCAGGGGAGTGCTTAGGCAATCCACCCTCCCCCCACTTTATAAGATGTGTACAGGGGACCAGGATGTGGATCCCATCACCATGATCCAAGTACCCTCCAGCAATCCTATAAAATTTGCTGCCCAAGCTAAAAACAAACTCTTCACTTATCATTTCTGTTTTTGCAGATACCAAGGCACAGCAATATTTGACGCTGGAGCAGACCAATCCCTCATTGACAAATTTTTTGCCAACCTCATGAAACTACCCATGGTTCAAAGTAATGTCAAGAGAGTTGTCATGGCAGATAACAGGAGGACACCAGTCACCAGAGAAGCAAAACCCTTCCGTACCCAAATAGGAGACTTGCAGACTATGCTTAGTGGCCCAATCATACCAATTCCCAAGTACAATGTTGTACTTGGCCTGGACTGTATGAGAAAGACCACAACCTCACATTGACTGGGATAGCTCTACACTCACCATATAGTGAGGAAAGGTACACCACCATATCTATTCAACCCACCTTGCCATACTTATGAGAGACCATGTATTTGTGAAAATTACAAAAGCAGAAGAAGCAAAGGACCCTAGCAAGATTGCTTAGAACACTTGTGTGTATGGGATTATTCACTTTAAAATGTAGAGACCTTTTGTGAACAAGACCCAATCCAGCAAAAGTTAGTCCTAGAATTCCCTTCTGTTTTCCAAGAAAAGTTACCAGGACTACTGCCCAACTGGGGCATCCAGCATGAAATTGAACTCAAAGAAAGCATGCCAAATAACACCATATCTACTACCTAACACAACAAGAGGGCAACACACTAAAGGCCTATCTAGACAAAGCCCTTGAAAAAGAACTTATATGACCCTCTAAATCTCCTTTTGCCGTGGCTGCCTTTTTTGTGGCAAAGAAAGATGGAGGACTCCACCTGGTCACAGACTACAGGGCGCTTAATGAGGTCACAATTAAGAACAGGTATCCCCTGCCCCTTATTGGTGACCTTTCTGACGCCCTGAAGGATAAAGATTCTTTACCAAGGTTGGTCTGACTGCAGGGTGCCATCAAATCTGAGCCAGACCCAAAGAAATCTCAAACAGCATCTAGGACCAAGTATGGCTCATTAAATGTGCCCGCCTAAATTTTGGCAGGGTACCTCTCTTAATCAGCTAAGCCTCAATTTTTGAAGACATAGTTTTATTTCAGTTGCAGTACACAGCATCTAGTACAAAAGGCTCTAAATTTACCCTAATGTGAGGGCAAATTCTCACTCAAGATCCTGCTTGAGTGATAGTGGAGTACCAGAAAGTGTGTCATAGAACCAACCCTGATCTGCTGGCTTGCTAGAGTTCGGGAACTGGCAGGTTGTGGACTGGGTGGGCAGGGCCCACCAAAAGATTGGCGCTAACTTAATGAGGTAGGACATTGACGTTCCTACCCACAACCATGGACCAGCAGCAGGGACAATAGTATCTATTACTCCCGTGAGAGTAATGTATACAATTCCAAAAAGCTTGTTGGTATGGTCCAGCAGGAGCTTGGTGGCAGCAGCAGGCATAGGTTTGGGGTGATAGGTGGTTCTATGTCTAATTGGTAGGCAGGAAGGAAGTTGTATTTATCTCTGAACAGGCAGGGTTTGGTAATGTACCAAGGGCCTTCTTGGTTGCATCTGGTTAACTCTGTAGTTCTGGCCAAGGGATCCCGGGCTAGTATGTTGTTGGCAGTGTAGTCCTTGTACTCAGGCTTTAAGGGGTACTCTGTGAAATTGAACAGGACTAAAGGGAGCACCTGGCGGGCAGTACATAGCTGGCGGGTTGGCAGGAGGGTCAGATGATCTTTGAGTTAGCTGGCAGATGACAAGAATAAAATATGGCAATAATTGGGGACATCCAATATCTCATAATCTTTATTTAAAAATGATAATGGGGATTGATATTGGCCTGGAAGGTATTTATACCACACTGCCAGGCTTCACTTCCTGGTTGGGTTTTCTGGGCTTGGGCAGGTTGGCATCAGGGGTCTTAGATGGCAGTGTGGCGCTTGGCACTGGCGTTTTCGCTTTGGGACAAGAAGACTTCAAATCCTTCTGTTTGTTGATTTGGGTATTGGGTGCCTCTTCAGGTTCAGTGCCTTCCCTGAGGACTTTGGGGAAGTTTGGAATAACTCTCATTGAGAAACTTGTGCATTTTACCAAGCAAATTGCAGGTGTCAGGTGTTGGCACCTCAGGGAAATTCCCAGCATCTTGCACTGGCGGTTTGCTTGCAGAATCCTGCGGGACAGCTAAGGGTTTGGGTCCTGGTGGGCTGACAATAACTTTATCAATCAGTAGTGGGTTATTGGGTTCCCAGCCTATGGGTCTGGCAGTCTGTGAAGGGTTTTGTCCAGGGTTTGACTCTGGTTCTGTATTTTGAAATTTAGGAGCATCAGAAATTGTCATTCCTGAAAAAGTGTTAAGAAATCACCTGCAAAGCCCTCACACCCTCTTAAAATGCATCCCCCAATAAAATCTCTAGGAAGAAATTTATTCCACTCAAGACCTGGCTAAACACCTAGAAAAACACACTGATCCTCATTTCCCCATTCAACCCCCCCCACAAAAGCAAATTTAAGTATGGGGTACAATCTGAATATGTTCACATCTTCCCATATTGCAATGAGAATATTCTTGATGCTGGCACCCCTTTGGCCCAAAATAATGTATTTGTTGACATACATGCCTTCAAGGGTCATATAGATACTGTATACCCTTCTGTAGAGCAAGCAGACTGGGCTTCATAAATTCACAATTTTTACAAGGGCAACCCACTGTATATTACCCAGAATTACCATTGTGCCCAATCTGTACTGACTATACAGCTGAACAATCTTTCAACCAATCTCCCCTTTGAAGTCCTCCATTCATAATCTAACCATGCAGTTGAAATCCTACAGTGGGTTTAAAATCTATGGCAACAACCAAAAATACTTCAGATTTAAACAAAATGAACTCAGGTTTAAGCAAACCCCAAGCTGGGCAAGATTCAGGAACCAAACAATTTAAATATTTTTTGGTGAGCAGACAAAGTGTCAAACAATAAACAAAATTTCACTCAAAAATTATACAAAATTATATCAATAGTCAAACAGCGTAGTTCAAACTACAAACAAAATGGACTGGCACATCAAGTGAAATGGATGGATGCTGTCCCGGAATATATTATAATCCAATCAGGATTCATATGAGCCATCAGCAGAAGGACTAAAATTAAACAAAAATAGAGCAACCTAGAAGCAAGATTACAAAAACACAAAAAAATGATGTCATATAAGATGTTTAGTATGAGCAGCCTAAAATAAAAAAATAACTGTTTATCAGCCAATCAACAGCTATCTAATTTAGGAATAGAGGTGTTTTATTCATTTTTATGGCTCCTGATTTGTGTATAATGGTTTCAAGAACTTTCCAAATCTGGACTCATGATTACAATAAAATAAATCATAAAATTTTAAACTTCTACTTTTAGCAATTTTTACTTAGTTTTTTAAAATGGTTTTTAACAATGGTTTTTAACAACAACAACATTTTGACTGTGCCAGTGAACAAGGAAGTAGCCAAGACAGCTTTGATGAAGATGTGGCTTAGTAAACATAGTGTCAGGAATCCATCCTGTGGGGGGTTCCTGAGAACTTGCAGGCAGACAACCTGCAGGCCCAGAGGGTAGAGCCCACCATAGGATAGGAGCTAACTTTACAAATTATAATAACAATTTTCCTAGAATGGCCCAGGGTCCATGGGAGAGAACCATAGAATCCACGAGACCAGTAAGGATGATATAATCACTCCAAATAGTTCTATTGAAGTGGAATCACTGGCAGCCACATGTTCCTGCAGGCAGTGAGGCTGCAAGGTGAGGGGTGGGGTCATTGGAACCTGGCAGGCTAGCAGGTGGTTATATTTATCTTGGAATAGCAGTGGGTCACGGTGATCCAGGCCCCTTCTCTGCCAATAAAATCAGTCTCTCAAGTTCTGGATTCAGGGTTGTAAATCAGGATTTCTTCTAGAGTGAACTCTTAATGTGCAGGTTGGGTGGATATCCTGTGAAATGTACTGGGCCAAAGGGTGCTCCAGGGGGACAATATAGTTCAGGTGGACAGTCTGCAGTTTCTTGGGGTTGATGGATGTGGGGGATGTGGCTGCAGAGGTTGGTCTGCAAATGAAATAGAACTAAAATCAAATATGGAATGATCTGGTTGAACCAAAGGTTCATGTCACTTCATTGCAAGAATAGCAATGGGCAACTTCCTGGCAGCCCAGGGTATAAGTATGCCCAACTGCCATGGAAAACCCTTTTGTAATCCCTCTTGGGCCAGGTGGTACCATCTACCAGGGTTAGGCAACCCTTGGCGGCATCTTGCACAGGAGATATTTCATTGTCTGGGTCAAAATTAGATGACTTGAATTCCCTTTTTGAGTTACAGGATTGGTTGTCCTTGGGCAGCCCACATTCCACAGGAAGTTTCTTTAATTCCCCAGCTGTGTTGGCCTCAGTTATCTTGGGATAATTAGCCAAGCCTGCGCTCCCATTGGTGGGACTAACAGAATCCTTTTGCAGGAGAGGCATAGACGCTGGTAACTCTATATTGATGGGCCTCAGGAGTTTCACTAAAGTTAAATTTGGCTCTGATTTGAGCCCAGAAAATTTCAGGCCGCCAGCCTTTGGGGTTTTGGGGTTCAAATTCTGTAGCTGAGGTTCTTCTATGAGCATTGTGAACAAGAGTTTGTCATTTTTGACACAGAGGCACATTTCTACACTCAGATATTTGATGTGGGTAACAAGGAAGCTGACCTTTACTTGACCCCCAGCTCCTATGGGGTTGACTTGTTCAGTAGTCACCTAGTGTCTGGTTCTACCCCTGCTCTGTCACGGTAGGTTCCATTATGCCAGGAATTACCCGCCCAAGTAAGAAGGCTCAAAAAGCCAGAAAACCTTTATCAAAATTAGCCAAAATAACGGATTTAAATCAAACAGTCAATCAAAAATGGGTTACAGCTGCTCCAATTTGTCAGCTGAAACCAATTACTCCTTGCAAATTGATGTTGATAAATTGTTGTAATTTGAGGGTCACCCAATACAAGCTTGTTAATCAGCATGGTTGTCATAAATTGGTCACAAAATGGTTCTTTGCAACCTGGACTAGATACTTACTTGACAATGTGGAAGGAATAGGAGGCCAGGATCCAGGTGGTATTGCTTAGTCAATTTTTAATATATATTGAATAATTTTCACTGTTTCAACTCTAAGAGTTGAGTCCTCCCAAAAATTTACTCAATAAAAATCAAATATCCCTTGGTCTGATTTACTTTTTAAAAATGCATCCTGTAGTTGAATTGTTGCGCTACATACTCTACAATCTTATTCTAAGTCAGATCATTACTGAAAGATGGGGCCCTGCAGTTGGAACTTTGTTGTCGGTACCACCCAATGTTAATTCAATGCCTGCCGATCTTGGAGTGGTTCCCCCCTGTCTTTGAACCTGAAAATTGTGTTGCATCTCAATGTCCTGAATTTTATTCTAAAGATACTTTGATGCTTTCACAGGCTATTCATCTTGGGCTACTTTGGTTAGGATTAGTTGTTCTACTTAATCCTAGTATTACAATTGGAAGTTTTACAAAAAGATATCTGAAGCCACATTGGTGGTTAATCATTAACTCTATGTGGATTTGGGTGGTAATTCCCCATCACTTAGAAATGGCTTCATACTATCCCGCAATTTCTGTCACATGCCCCCTTTCCTGCCCCCATTCAAGGCGCTAACCAACCAGCCAATTAGAATGACAACCCTGGTTTGGAACAACTGCTTGCCACCAGCCAACCTGCTCCCCCCTCAGCCAATCAGGCTTCAGCTCCTGTGGTCCTGCACCTCAAACACAGAATCATTACTGTCCAAATTCTCCAAGAAATTATGGAACTCAACCAGCATAGTCTGGGAACAGATTGCCAGCCAATTGAAATTTAACCAAGCTACCATCATGCGTGAATTTAACAACATCATGAAAGGGGAACCAGATTGGGAAAGCCAAGAAGCTAAAGAAGGCCCAAGAGTCCCAGATCAGTGAGGCATACCCAATCATGCTCAATCTTCTGTATCAGGACCCCAATCTTTCCCTGGCCCAGGTCCAGAAGCAACTTGTGCACCATGACATATGGATTTCTGAGCGCATGCTGCAGCTCTGGATTTATGGGAAAGTGGCTTTGGTACAGGTACTGACTAACTGCAACAGGGACAAATGAAAAAGGCAAAAAGGATTTCCCATATGATCATGCCATTGAGTCCACTCTGGTCTGATGCCTGAAAGCTTGTCAGATAATGTCATGTTCATCTCCTAATAAAAGTTATTGATTGCCTTTGATAATTTTGGTAAACAAGGAAAAGCTGCCAAAAAGAATGGAAGAAAGAAGGTAAAAAAGGGGGCTTTCATTGGTGATTTTCTGTCTGTTTTGGCCAAGAGTTTTGTCTATTATCAGACAAACCCTGATTACACCAATAACTATGTGTATAGCCATATCCTCAGTGAATTTCTGGACTCATGGGATAGCTTAGATTCCACCTACCAGGTTTTCTTGAGCCACCAGACGGAGGGCAGCTCCACTACTCTCAAGTCAATCAAAGGATGCAGGCACCAGGCCTCAGTGTACCCAGCTGGCCACACAGATATCCATCTGGTCAATATAGTGTTCTTCAATATTGGAGACACAGTCTGGCAGCACTGCCTCTAGGCGTTCAATGACCTTTATCTTGGAGTCCTGGACCACAAGTCTCTCTCTGGTTGACAGATGGTGGATGACTTGTTTGCCCAATTTATCTTCCATGGGAACATGGGCAACAAATCACAGAAAGACAAACGCCTACCATCCTGTGCCACAGCCACCTACCAGCCAATCAAGGCAATGACTAATGATTAGTACAATGAGCAGTATATGGCAGCAATCACAATTAATCCAATTGGTTCTACCCCTGCCACCACCCACCTGCCAGCCCCTCCCACCCAATCCCAGACCTCCCAGGCCAGCACCAGCTCTATGCCTTCCTTCCCACACTATTCTGACTCATAGTATCTCTCCTCCCCTCCCAAATAAACTCCCAGCAACCAAAATTTTTATATTTCTTATATCTTTATCTTGAATTTCAATTGTTTATTTCCTCTTTGTTTATAGTTGGTTTTATTTTTTATGTTCAGCTTATTTCTATAAAATCATATATTTACTA
The DNA here is from genome assembly GCA_014839935.2 of Entomophthora muscae. Classification (NCBI taxonomy): domain Eukaryota; kingdom Fungi; phylum Entomophthoromycota; class Entomophthoromycetes; order Entomophthorales; family Entomophthoraceae; genus Entomophthora; species Entomophthora muscae. The sequence goes on along the minus strand of QTSX02000056.1, from coordinate 4,707 downwards.
TGCCATGTATCTAGATCCAGAACACAATTATTTTTAGTACCTAAACACAGCCCCTTGTAAAAATGTTAGAAGCAATTTGGTGATCAGCTAAATTTAAATTAGTAAATATAAGTTTATTGTGTTTATATAAATTGTTAGCGCTGATCCAAATTCAAAACCTTAATTATAAACTTTAAGATTTTCAGGAGCCAAGTGAGAAAGTGATTTTTGTGACATAAAGGGTCATTCAATAATTCTCTGATGCATGTGCGCTAATTAATCTGATTGGCTGGTTGTTTTTCTATTGTGTGCCACAGAAGCAATGGTGCACAATGGTAAAACAACCAGTCAGTCAGATTAATTAGAGCACATGCATCAGAGAATTATTGAATGACCCTTTATGTCACAACAATCACTTTCTTGCTTGGCTCCTAATTATATTAAAGTTTATCATTAAGGCTCTGAATTTGGATCAGCAACAACTCCTTATAAACACGCTTAACATATAACTTTTTAATTTAAATTTAGCTGATAATCAAATTGCTTCTAACATTTTTACAAGGGGCTGTGTAAAGGGCTAAAAATAACTGTTTTCTAGATATAGATATAGATATACAGCATAGTAAACATATAGCTTTATAGAAATAAACTGAACATAAATAATACAATCAACTAAAAAAGAATAAAACAATTTAAATTCCAGATAAAAATAACATAAATAAAAATGTTTGGCAGCAAGGAGTTTATGTGGGAGAGGAAGAGTGATGCCTAGTAGGCAGCATAGCGCGTAAAGGAAGGTGTTGAGGTGGTACTGGTCTGGGAGGTCTGGGATTGGGTGGGAGGGACTGGCAGGTGGGGGGTGGGTGGCAGGGGTAGAACCAATCAGATTAATTGTGATTGCTGCCATATAAATCTTGTTATATTCCTTGTCTGTCATTGGCTGATTTATTTTGTAGACAGCTGTGGCGCAGGCTGGGTGGTGCTTGTCTTTCTGTGATTGGTTGCCCATGTTCTCATGGAAGATTATTTGGGCAAACAAGTCAGCCATCATCTGTCAACCAAAGAGAAACTTATGGTCCAGGACTCTGAGATAAAGGTCATTGAACGCCTAGAGGTGGCGCTTCCGGACTGTGTCTTTAATATTAAAGAACACTACATTGGCCAGATGAATATCTGTGTGGCTGCTGTGTACACTGAGACCTGATTCCTGTGTCCTTGGATTGACTTGAGGGTGGTTGGGTTACCCTCCATCTGGTGGCTCAATAAGACCTGATAGGAAGAATACAATCTATCCCAGGAGTCCAACAATTCACTGATGATATATTTATACTCATAGTCATTGGTGTAATCAGGGTTTGTCTAATAATAGACAAAAAGGCAATAGTGCCACTGCCAACTTAAAATCTTAAAACTACTATGTTTTTTGCTAGTTACGCTAGCTTAATTCCCGTTTTTAAAGCGCTCAGGGGTGCAACCCCAGAAAACACAACAAAATTGTGACTGCTTTGACATGATTTAATATTAAGCTTAATAAAGTAGTTTTTAAACCTGTTGAGATAAAAATATACTATTCAGTTTAGAACGCACAGGTATAGTCACACAACAAATTTCAACTGGAACCAGTTGAAGGTCAATTTAATCAAAAAAGCTTCCATTTATCTAGGGCAGGAAAACAAAAATAGTTAATCACACAAAAAAAATAAAGTCAAATACTGAATTCCAAAAGTTAGACAGCAAACACATGGAACTCAAATTAAAAAACACAATCCAGTCACTTGCTGAAGTATTCTACATCAAATTTGATTATGGGTGTGTGGCAAATATTATACAAACAGATAACACATGAGGTTCAGTCACAAAAGTGATGAAATCAAACACAAAACAACTCATTTTTTGAAATTTTGCTTATTTTTGGAACTCAAATTTGAAATAATGAATTTCAGAAGTGAATTCATCAAAAGTTATTCAGGGAACTACAGCATTATTTTCAATGTATGTGCTTCTAAATTTGGGCATTTATGTCTGAGAGAATGTCTCAAAAAGGAGCACACACTTAAATAGAATTAATTTTCTAGAAATAATTTTCTTTTCTGTTTTTAATAGAATTTTAATTGCTCTTTTAAGATGGTTTATACTAGTGATGAGTACTTTGACATCATTGAGGAGCAGTACCAGGAGCTACTCCAAGCTCAGGCTGCTGATCAAGGGAGTGCAACCACCTTGTTTCCTGTGTACATCCAATTCAATGCAAGTTGTGGGGAGAGTGAGTTGCATGTGTCACCAGCCCCATTCATGGGTAGCTTTTCTGGTATCTAGTATGGTGCTTCCCAAGACCAGGCCCAACCTGTGCCTGTGTCACATTCTGAAGACTGGGAAACTGTGGCACCCTCTATCTCAATCCAATAATTGCCCAAGAATTCAGGCCAAGTAAATCTTGCCCTCTCTAATCCTGGTCCCTTCATTCCCAAAGTCTCCCTAAAACAGCAACTTGTAACCAATGAGATGATAGAGAAGATTATGAGCCTAAATCAGAGTGGCGTAAATTTTGCAGAAATTGCCCCCTGTTTTCAAAAGAGCTCAGAACTCATGCTTAACTACTGCCTCAGTGAATTGAAGAGAGGTGATGCAAAGCTGGGCAAGAAGCCAAAGAAGCAGGTCAACTCTCAGATCAAGGAGGTGTATCCCATTATGCTTGACCTCCTCCAGCAGAACCCCTACCTATAAATTACTGAGGTTTGGCACCTACTTGGGATTCACAGAATATCTATTGCCTCCTGCACAGCACAGCTCTGGATGTATGGGCTTGTAGTCAGTGTTTTGATTCTGAACAATCAGCCAGCCAATGAGTTGGGTGATGGATCTGACTTTCCCTATGACCCTGAAATCAGTGCCACCATCATCTCCTGTTTGTCCTCTATTTTGGACAGTGTCATATTTATATTATATTATAAATTGTCATTGCAGTTCTATGAAAATGGCACTTTAAGTGAAAAGAACACTACCAAGGGTAAAAAGAAGGAAACAGAGAGGATTGCCATTGATGGATTCCTAGCAGCTTCCCCAAAAGGGACTGTATTTTAATGAACCATAACCAGCTACACCAATAGGTACTGTTATGGGAAATTCTTCTCTGATCTTCCTGCCACCTAGAGCTTGATCAACTCAAAATTCTGAATATTCCTGAGCCACCAAATGGAAGCGCTGAAGTGGCCTCCAAAAAAATCTAAGCAGACAGCCATGATGTCTCAATTTTCCCTGCCAGCCATGCTGATCTTCACCTGGGTGATGTGTTGTTCTTCAACATTGGGGACACCATCTGTGAGCGCAACCCCACAACCTTCAGCAAGGAGGTTAGTGCAGCCAATGATCACACTGTTCTTTTTCCTTGTCAGAAGCTTGCTGAAATGTTTAAAAGATAGCCTTGAATGCTCTCTCCAGCAGCCAATCATCACTGGACCCTCTGTTGCCCTAGTCCCCAGCTAATAATCCAGTTGTTTGGAACCCACCCCCAGCCAATCAAGTCAACCTCCCTCAATCTAGCCCGCCAACTAGTTTGCCCCACCCACTCCCACATTTTGCCAATTAAACCTTGTCCCCAAACAATTTTTTATTTTTATAATATATATTGCTTTTATTAGTAAGTATTTTTTTGATAAAATATATTTTATATTTTACTACAGTGATGCTTGATTTTAATCATGCCACAAGTTAAATTCAGCTTCTTTAATATTTATCAATTCTATTTAATTATATTACAACTTTAATATTTTTGCAGAGCTACAGTAAAGTGAATTTAAAAACTACAAGTGCTATTGACCAGCCAATTGGAATGATCATTAATTTCTTTTGCCTTTGTGCTTGGCTCAGACCAGACACACATCAGTTATTGCACCCAATTTAACTTAGTGAAATAAGCCTGTTGAAAATAAGGTATGTCTTTGTTTGTAAATTGGCACACCAACTTGTGGTCAATCTAGCACCAGAGAACCCAGTGGTCTGGTGCTATATTGGCCACAAGTCAGTGTGCTAATTTGCAAACAAATGCAGGTTTTATTTTCAACTGGCTTATTTCATTAAGTTAAACTGAGTGTGATAACTGAGGCATGTCTGGTCTGACCTTAGCACAAAGCAACTACATGTACACTCATTCCAATTGGCTGGTCCATAGCACTTGTAGTTTTTAAATTTACTTTATTGTAGTGCTGAATAAATATTAAAGTTATAATAGAATTAATAAAAAAACCATTCCACCACATATACTCTCTGAACTGCATGATCTACATATAACCCCCAAGTGTTATTGTTTCTTTTTAATAAATTTGTACTCCGCACATAATTATCATACCAAGTTAAGGACAAATTATACTTTACTTGGAAAAAACATGTACTTAAAAAAACATGCTGTTCATGATACCTGGAATGGATTGAAATGTGTATTGAAATATATTATCTACATATAACCCATGAAACTGGTTATCTTTTTGATAAATGTGTACTTTTGGTTGTAATTGGTATACTTATTTAACAATAATTTATACTGTACTTGGAAAAACATGTTGTTCATGATACCTGGAATGATCTGGTATATACAAGCAATAAAATATTAATATTAATTGAATATTATGACTTAAAGCTTTAGAAAAATTCATAATTATATTCATTGATATGTTTATTAAATGGGTCATTATTTGTTAGATTAAGCCAAGGCTCCAGCTTAATCATTTCAAA
>QTSX02000055.1:370835-424894 GCA_014839935.2 Entomophthora muscae | reverse complement strand
TGCTTTAGAGTTAAGATTGTGGGGTTGGGCTGCAGGCCTGTGCCTCTTCCTAGGGACAACCCTTGATTGGCCACTGGTGTAGACTTCAAATTCATAAAGCTAGTAGTTGCTGCTTCAGTACCTCTATTAGGCGCTGTGATTAGTCTTCTGTTTGGTGCAATAATTTCCTTGGTTTGGCCTGTTTCACTGCATAGGCCAACATCCTCAGTATCAGCTTGTGGGGGCTCAATTCCAACAAAACACAGGTGGGTGGTCCTTTAGTCCACAGGCCTGGCGGCCTGAGGGGGTCTAGGGTTGGGGTTCAATTCCTGCTCCTGGGCCTGGGTTTCCAGAGAGGAAGAATTGTCAATCCTGATAGAGTCAATGTGTTTTTACTCAGAAATGGTAACCCTTGAAAAGTTAATAAGGAAAGGTGCACCAGAAGATTATGCAAAGGTACATCAGGAAGATCTTAATTTGGCTCAACATCAAGGAATTAGCAGCATGGGTAGGCTCACATTCAACTTGTGGATTTCAGGAAACATTTCAGCAGGAGGAGATAGATTACCAGGAAATTGCAAAGGGGGAGAAAGCAGAATCTAGCACTCTGCTTATTAAAAATCTGATAGTTAAATAGTGAAATAAGTGAATCATTGAGGAAAATTTTTTTGAAAGTAAAATATCAAACTACTAAGGTAGTTTGGTGGAGGAAATTGTTACTTAAAGCCTTTGGATGCATATTATTGAGGTAGACTCCATGTATGTAATTTTGTACAGCTTACAGATGCCACAAATGGTCGTTCTGTAAGCTGTTACCTGACCTCCTTTGAGGTCAGGATGTTTGACCAACAGGTCAGAGAAGGGAAATTAGGTGTGGGGTATCCACATCCCACTCAAACTTAATTATCCATGCCCCCACCCACTTGTGATCAATCATTAGATTTAAATCTATAATTGCGCAAGCGGGCAGGGCTTTTGGCCAGGTTTCCTGGGGTGGCGGCGCTCTGGAAGAGCCACACCCAGGAAAACTATGGCTGTGATAATTATGTTGAGTCTATATTTTATTATTGCCTGTTTGCTAGACTGACATTCTTGCTGGGATGATAGAATGGTTAGTAAGGTTAACTATGAAATAATATGAATTAAAATGGATTAGGTAAATCAGCTATCAACACAGAAACAATCTCCAGCCGCTTGGATCAGGTGATGCACCAAGTGTAATATTTATTATTGCAATTTAAAATAAATTAATTAAAAATGGGCAAGCCAAAATTTCTTACTTAAACTACCTCTATATGCCCAAACTAAATCAGATCCCTTTATAGTGACCAAACCAACTTTTCTCTTACCAAGTCAATCTTAAGCATAGAGTTTAAATATCCATCATAAAAACTTACAGCAAATCAACCCAAATTTTAATATTATCATTATAAAATCCTTTACTCCCCTTTCAATTATAACCACATATTTGGAGTAGGATAATATATACAGATAAACCTCTTTGCCATGGTTTAAACTATTAGAAATTCGAGCAGTTAAATGTATATTTATTAAATCCAATACCCTATATTCTGTTTCTACATAATTTAGGCCACACTCCACTGTATTAATTTTCATGCTTCAAAGATGCTTGTAGATGAAACATGTAAGGATGGACAAATACAAGATTTTGGCTTGGCCTTGACTTTAAAAAAATTAAAAATAATAAAAATTCAATTCCTTACACCTCGAGTGACTCAAGCTGACACCACAGAATGTCAGCCAAACTCACATTAATTATAAGTTAATACAATTAAAAAGGATGCCTGGGACGAAAGAACCCAAATCTGATCTGCACCAAGTGATACACGTACATACCGGTTCCCATATGTTTCATTGGTACATAGTAAATTTGTAGTTCCTTATAAACAAGAAGCCAAGTGTTTCTATCTATCATGCTTAATGAAATCATGCTTGGCTTACTAAGATCTATTTTTAAATTATCTTGGTGATAGGAACTGATTGCTTTGCAGCTGATTTAGATTGAGCTCTGGATTAAAGTGTGTAATGTTTCAGACCTGCAGGGCCTGAATGATTCGCTAATCACTATTTGCTGACATTTTCATGCAAACCTAATGATTAGATTACAATAAAATTGATTTAAGCTGGGTTTAAACTAGAACTAGTCGCATTTTGCTGCATCAAATTTTAAATTCTACATTACACCTCACTTTTAAAGCGGTGCAATTAAACAGGACCTTGGTTAAGTCTAGGGCTGCTTCACCCAAGCCCCGGGCAGCCGCGGCCAGTCTCTGGCTCTGGGTCATTCGTTTAAATATTTGTTTAAAATATTTAAATAATACGTGGTTCTGTTTTGGCTGTAGCGGCCCAAAGCTGCAGGCTAGCCGGGGCTGAGCCAAAGTATACCAAGTTAATTCACAAGCATTAATTGGTCGAAGACACTATAAACCAAATCTTCATGGGTTTGATAGGTTCAATTAAAATGTTAGCCTTGATTTAAATTTTATATCAGATAAGTGGGAAAAGCAGAGCCCGTTCTATAGTGCATCCCCATACATCTTATTTTTATGAATTGTGCATTAGATTTTCAGGCGATGAGTATAAAGGGCCGGTAGTCTAGCTTTAACTGAGCATGGTTCAATCAATTTACTTTACTACTCTTCTGGCTTGCTCAGGCATTGTTTTTGGTGCGCGTCAAGGAAGCAGCCTTAGCCAAGCTGGAAACACTCCTTCATACAGCCAGAAAAATCAAAAGCCCTCATCACCTACTAAGATTTCAGATCGTGTTGGGAAGTCCAAGGAAGCTGGAAATCAAAAAAGGTTACTGCAGCTCAGGCCAAGTTATATTCAAAGTCTGAAATTGATAAGCTTCTCAAGCAGGCTGGAACCCTTAGCCCTGAAGTATGTCAGATTTTGGAAGAAAGTTGCCAAAAGATGGAGCCTGTTTATATGAAGAAAGAGGACATTACCAGGGATTACTGTATGCCAGAATTGGCTAATAAGTGCCCTGTCCAGCGCAGAAATGCTTCTAAGCTACACTAAAAGTAAAAGGCCTTCTGTTGTATTGTGATGTGACTGTCTTAAATAAGAACTTCAGTATGATACCCCCTGAACTACCAGTATTACTGTTGCACACAAATACATGGCTATCTCTCAAGCTACCCCCAAATTCCTCAATCTTATCATTTGACTGATGGTATATAAATCAGTCTATTACAATAAATTGATCAAGTATCTTTCTAAAATCATATTTATCATACATTGCAGGGTATTTGAAAATTATCATAAATTTTTACAAAATATCATAGAGGCCAGAATAACAAAGAATATCATAACCTCTTTCTTAAAAACATACAAGTCTTTTAGGATACACTTTCCTTGTCTCATTGTAATATAATTCAATAATCATAATATAAAATAAAAAATTGAGGTATTAGTAATTTTGTGGCAACTGAAATGGTTATAGTTAGTATTTTGATTTTGGAAGAAAATTGTCCAGAAAGGGGTCATAAAAATATATTGGGAATATTTATATATTTTTTAAAATAATGGTTGTTCTTATATTGGTGTAGTGAGCCATTGGATCACTAAAGGGATGGAATGAGTGGCATGATCTAGATAAAATACATATTTATGAATGAGGCTGTGTGAGGGATCATTGTTGTATTTTAGTTATCTACTTATGGAGAAGTATTAAAGTCTATTTTATTGATGAAATTGAGAGAGGATATAGCAATGGTCCATCATGAGATGACTGTTCAGGAGCCTCCTGTGCAATATGAGATACAGTGATAACTGTGATGCTGCTTTCTTTTGTCCCACTCCTCTAGCCCCATGTTCATATATTATACTTGATTAAACATGTATACCTGTGGAGAATCTGGGAAGGTTAGAGAGAATAAATTATTTTTATAAATGATTTGAAAGTGACAAAATCAGTTGTTATCTAGCTTCTTGTTGTTGCTCTTGACATATTTTATGCAGCTGGTTTGTTTATTCATATATACTGCTACCTTGAAGATATCAATAAGCTGAAAGCCTAGTTTTCTTGCTTAGAAATAAATTATACACAGGTTCACCTATAGTTTAAAAAGTATATAGTTGTTTGGTACCCCTGGGCTGAGGGGTGTGATTCTTTACTGACCTTGGTACACCACTTTGAAAGAGAAAGGGTAGCTGTAAGAGTATTTTATTACACCTGCTCTCAAGAGGTCAATAACTTATGTACTGGCTCAAAGCAGGTCCCAGCTAGGTTAGTGCACTATGCTCCAGGTGTGTTAGTTCAATTCAAATGATATCTTGCTAGGATTTCAAGTGTGCAAACTACTTCACCCTTATCCCAAAAAAGGATTTGCATCTTCTATATACACTCTGAGTCTGATTGTGCTTGTCTATCTTGGGGTTTTACAGTCATTGGAACATTTCTGTGAACTCTGCTTGTAGAAATTCTTTATCTCTTAACAAAAGCTTTAAATCTTTTGAATCTCAATTATTTCATTTCAACCAATTTCATTTAAGTTTGCTGACTACAATGCTTCCTAGAATGATCCACTTTATCATTATCAGAGTAATAGATATTATTAAAGCTCATCATTTTAGAAAAGGAAAAATTATGGACAGAGCTATAAAAAAATATTTAATCATACAATGAAGTTTTGTTTAGAAATTTTATATGACATGTATTTTAATTTTTCCTACAGTTCCACTAAATCATGAGTTGCAGTTCTTGCTTGCTTATAGATTAGTTGTAATACATGAGTTACTTAGTTATAACCTAGTTTTTTTACCTTTGTTTATTCATAAACAGCCTTGGATTTACTCCTGGTTCCACTATCTAATATTCAATAAATACCATACTGTTTTGAGTGCTTCCTTTGTAGTTTGTTTCTTTGGAAATCTTAAGCAATTCCTTTTATTTTCTATCTAACATAAAATTACTTTTAATTCTTACCTTAATTAAAGCCTAAACCACATTTATTTATTGCCTTTATTTAATTTACTTTAAAATCCTCCATTAAAGATATTGTTAGTAGAATAGAGCTAAAACTTAAGCAATGATCCCTACATCAACTTTTTGAAGCACTTTGCTTCCCATCTGAACAGCTTTTCTGAACTCTATATAGGAACATTACTTTTGGCCAACAAGGTGTTAACATTTTGTCATTTAGAGCATTAAAATTTCCAAAGTCTGACAATAATTGTCTGAGGTTATTGAGGATTTCGCTACTTTAAATTCAGATCCTAAATGTAAAAATGTGGGATTTCTGATTCCTTGGTCCAAATTTCATATCACATTTGCGGGATGACCTTTTTTAATCAAATTGAATTATTTGTATTTTGTTTGAATATTTAAAATACAGGAGCTTATATAAACTTTGCAAATTTCAATTTGACTGCATCTTAAATGGATGGAATGAATTAATTGAAATCATATTTGATATGTTTAGCCCATCAAATATTTTTCACTAAGGTTATTATGTTTTTTGGAATTGTGGTATTCTCAAATCCATGAACCAAATTTCTAATCATAAATGAATACCACTAGTAAACCCAAAAAATATTTCAGAAACTGGAATCCAAATTTAATGTACGGTAAGAAGCTAGGACAAATGTTTCCAAATAAAGAAGCTCCACTATGGATAAAATCAAATAAAAAATTCAATCTTGATAGCCATGTTTAGACATAAAAATTAAGTGAGATGTAAACTTGTTTAAACATGGAATTTCACAATATTCTGCACTCCAAATAACTAATGTAACAACCACAAAACCATAAAATAATGTATGTGCCACCCTCTTGACAACACAGAAATCTTTTTAAAGTTTTTTGAGGGAAGAATGAGATGTGGGAAAGATAATCTATGAGTTTACTACACTATGTGTTTAGATATTGCTATTAAGAATTCTTGATTACAGTTGATTTTAGAAACAATAAATATGAAGTAGAATTCTATATTTCAGTTGATTTTTATGAAGTTGCATTTTCCTTGTTGTGGTAATTGTTCATTTGTTGTTTATTATGTTCCTGCATTTAATTGGATAGGTTCACCTTTAGTTTCCTTGGCAATAGGAAAAAAGTTGCCTTCCCAAGGCCATCTGTGGTCACAGGAGTAATTTGATTTCCTTTTGCCTTGGCAACTGGAGGTGAAAATATCCAATTAAATGAGGGTGAATTATCAAAAGCAAGCAAACTATCAACACACCAAGGAAAAGGCAACTTGAGAAATTAGATTGTAATATTTAATTATATTAAATTATTAGCGTTTTATAGAATCTACTTTAAGCAAGCATCTAAATTTTAGCCTTCCTAAATGGAATAGGGTAAATTTTTGAGAATGTCTATGATTCCTAAAAGAATTAGCACAAATCCCCTCTAGATCCTTTGAAATCCTTTTTGAGACACCCATAAATTATATTTATTTCAAATTCAACTAATTTTTGATTTGAAATTTGGTTCTTGGATTTGACAATCCCGCAATTTTATATTTTTTAATTTTTCATGCTGTCTATTATTTGTTAGACTTAAGAAAATACCAAATTGTACCTTTTGGGTGTAAAATATGGCAGTGCTTGCTTAATCTAAAAATAGTTAGTCAGTAATACTACCCTCAATACTATACCTTTGGCTGGTATAGTGACAGTCTTGTGCAGACAGAAGAATAAGAGGTATAAAGACAAAACTGGTACAATATTTGATAGTGGTGTGCTAATATAGTATGGGGCGGTGGATTTACCACCAGAGGGAAGGAGTTAGTGACCAAAGGACTTTTCAAAAGGAGGGTAGGTAAAAGGATACCAGAAAGAGCTGCACAAGAAAACAACTGGCTTCATGTGCCTTGCTTAATGGGGTAAGTGACACTAATTGCATCATTTCATTATTACCCTCAGAAGTAAAGTAGACACTTGATGCACAATTCAAATTAACTTTTAATACATATTTTTAGGCATTTAAAACATATTTAACCTGTGCAGATTAATGTTGCCAGTGGGCAATTGCCTGATTGCGCTAGCAATCCATTGTTCTGAATCCTTAGTAAGCATCTGGATGTCTAATCCATTCAAGATCTGCAACAAATAGAATCCCAAATTTCCAATTCATGTAAGCATATTTTTTGTTGTGTTTTATCTTCATTTAGTTGAGTTATCTTGTTGTGAATGCTGATATTAATGCCATCTAGATTTTGCCTTTGTTGTGTTATTTCTAGGACAAATCCCTTGCTTTCCCCTTTGCTCCTCAAAATGACTCTGTTTTCAAAATGGGAAGTTCGAACTGTTTGGTTTCCTGAGTCTGCAAAACTCACTTGCCCCACTTGTGCTTGTGGTAAGTGATCCTACCTTACTAGCATTGTTTTGTGATATTGCTAAAAAAATATATATTCTCATTCCTTATTCCCAATAAAATTTTAATTCTATTCACATTTCTGTCTTTGTGTTTTCAAGTACTTTGTGGCCTCTCTCTAGCCACAACTAGTAGAGACTTATCATTCAGGGCCATAAGGTAGTCACATCACCTTCCCTGCCAACTAACTAAGTCTTAGTATGGATTCAATCTTAAGGTTAGGAATTCCTGCTGTGTATCTGTGCTGCACCTCAGAGCATAATAAAAATGGTGCTCACTACAGGGGCTGTAAACTCCTTGGTTATCCCTTTTGCATCCACGTTTTCAGGCCCTATCGCCTCCTCCAATACAAGAGCTGTCTTCGCCTGAAATTACTAGTCCTCCTATTGAGGAGGATATCTTGCCAACCTGCCTATTGTCCCTACGGATTTTGAACCTTGGGAACGAGTCCCTGCCTAGTGATTTACCCCATGGGTACCCCCAGACTTAGAAAAGGTCATGACCAGTAGCCCTTAGGATAGCCCATAAAAAGGCTATTTCTTGCCTCCAGTTACAGTTTAATTGAGCAGAATATCTCTAGTTGATTGTTGCCCTGCAAATTCTGCAACATCTACTATCAGCGGCTGGCTCTAAAGAGCATCTACTGCTATTCTCTCTGCAACCTTCCTTAGCCCATCACCAAAGGGTGTTGGGGCTTCACATCCAAGAGATTTTTTCTCTTCAAGCCGCCATAACTAATTATTGTGATTAGTTTTCTGCTTAACAGCAGGATTCATTCTCTGTTCTCTTTGGTATATGATAAATCAACACTACTCTATTACCTTTTAGGCTTTCTTGACTGTTTACATAGAGCAAATGTGCATGTCTATCCCTGAGTATGTCATAGAAAGTCTACATGAATTTCATCAGCTACAACAGCCTTAGCAAACTCAAGTAGACTCCACCCTGAAGCTTATCTCTCTTATTTTGAACAACTTGTGGAACAGCTCAATGTGTTTAGTGCCTACTCCTTTGATCAATTGAAACAAGTGGCAGAGCTTGCTACTAGAGATATATTCTGTTCTGAGGCGCTGTTGTAAATTGCGCCATTAATGCTATTATGATATGGCCTTTGAAAAATGATATGTGCTAAGATTTAGTTGGTTTTGCTTTTGACTTTGGATATTCCTTGCCTTCTTTAAATGGATCTGTTCCAATGTCCACCCATTATAGAATACCATACCTGCCCTTGTCTGATCCTGGTACGTCTTCACCCTAACATGACCCCCTCTGTCACTCTGTCTACCTAATGAGTGATAATTGGCCCTTGTCTACTATTTAATTAGAATCAACTCTCCTAATAAAGACAAGTTTATCCACATTTGTGTTGGCTTTAATATTCTTCAATCTTTTTCCTTTCCTTTTTGCCAAAAGTAATTCCTCATATTGTATTCCAGGAAATTAACGTATGTGCCCTTGATTTTGCCCTAAAGGCTAACCCAAGGCTAGCTTTAAACCTCAAATATTTTGTTATATAGATTTCCCGCCGTGTCTTCCTGGATGTTGTCCCAGGAGCCAAGCAGGACAAAATGGTGCTCACTACAGGGGCTTCAAGTCCCTTGGTTACCCTGCTCCCACGTGTATTCTCTGGTCCTTCCCCCTTTGTTTCTGAAGTACCTGAGCAGCCTAAAATTTTCTAGTCCTCCTCTAGAAGAAGATATCACTGATACCCCCTCAACTCCTATGGTAATGGTGTTGTCTCCTGGGCTTTCTTGGGCCCCCTTCCAGCTTTCTCTCTCAACTATGAGCAAGCTTGTACTGTTGCCTTTGCCCTCCTCCACACAGGTACTGTGGCAATGCACTCTACCCCTGGTCTCCGTCCTGGGTATGCTTCAAAAGATCTGTATTCCTTCCTCTTGGACTTTGGTAATCCCCCCGCTGATAGAGTCTATGGAGACCATTGGTGTGTTAGCTAATCAGTTTTATCCAACCCGCTCTGGTTCACAATCAACTTGTGTTAGGATCTAGAATCAGCTTCTGACTGCTGTCTTCACTGCTGTTTCAAACAGCCATGCGCAAATATGGTCTATCAAGAATGATCCTCATAGCCTCTTTGCATGTATTTTGGATAACCAGCACAACTTACTGGCTTCCCAGAAGTACTTAACCTTGTCATTAAACTCCCTTTGCTCCTTGCTCCCTGAATATATCAAGGAACAACTGTGCAAACTGAATGATTACCAAGCTATGTGGCGTGGGAAGATAGAAGCAACTATTCTAAAGTATTGTCAGGATTTTGAGACTTTAGTTAACAAGCTCAATCAATTTTTAGAGCATGTTAATTCCTAAATCAAGTTGGTTGGGACCCACGTCAATAGTTGGGGCCACAATCTGCACCATTAATATGGTCTGGATAAGGCTGCTTTAGGTGACACTCTGTATCAAGTGAAAAACTATTTTGATGATAGAGTAGCTTCTATCAAAGTGACTCCTCCCACCCCTTCTGTTGAGGTCCCGTCTGAATTTGAAGCTAGGTTATGAGAAGCCATAGCTGAACTCAAAGCCACTACTTGACGTCAAAATTCTGTTCCAAACCCTCCTCCAGTAGAGCATATGCCCAACCCTCACATTGCCTTGCTAACCAACCAAGTGGCTACCTTACAAGGAGAGATTGAGTACTTGAGATATCACCTCTCTGATCCTGATGACTTGTCCTCTGACTCTGATGGCAAAAGGGAGGCTGAGGTCACTGGCACTCCTACCCCTAACAATCATGGGTGCTGCCCTGGTTTGGAAGGCCAACCCTGTGTCAACTGTGCCCTTGCCTTGGATCAGCTAGCAGAATTAACAAATGACGTTGCAGATAGGCAAGAAGTACTGTAAAGGGAGGTACAGAACCTCTCTTGCTTGACAGAGACAATAAATGGACAGATTACCCCTTTGGCTGCTCAAGCAACTTCCCTGGCCACTTGTATCAATGGTATTGATGGAACAATCACAGTGCAACAGAATGGGATTGATGAATTTTGGGCTGCTGCTGCTACTGCCAGAGATATAAGTGAACACAACAGTTATATACTGGATACCCTGGAAGAGAGTCTTTGACTTCTCTGGGCTAGACAGCGTGCTGCTGAATCTGAGTTTGAGGGCAACCCCCACATCAATGTCCTCAACCCAGTTGACAACAGTCAGTCCACTTCATTGTCCATTGATCCCAACTATAAGCCTTCCTTCAAGCAGATATTTGATCCCAAACCCTCTATCATTGCTGCATTCCTGACCATTTGCAAGACTGCAATGTGTAGGGCTACCAATGAACTTAAGAAGGAGCATATTCTTACCTGTCTACATCCCACATGCCAAGAAGTTGTGGTCCCCAAGCTCACTTCCTTTGTTACTTGGGAGGACATGAAACACTTCCTCATTGAAGAATTTGGAGGAGATCTCAGCTTGGAGGCCAAGAAAGATGAATTTATGCACATTGCCTTTAAGCCCAAGGAAACCCTGGCTGAATTTGCTGATTGCTTCTAGATTGAAAGAAAACAGTTAATCACCAGCCATCAGTTAACTCCCTGTAACGCTTACATAGCATGTTCAAACACTTTGAAGGTGAATCAGCTCCTGTGCCTGCACTTTAAGGCCCAAAAAGCTTCCCTTACGTCTATGAAAAGTATCAAAACCCTCTTGCAAGACATGCACTTGACCCACAGGAGTACTGTGGTGCGTAAAAATAAGGCAAGCAACACAGGAACCACCTCCTGCACCCCATGTTTTATGACTCTGGTCTCAAGTGAACAGCCTAAGAGACAAGGATGTCACAATTGTGGTCAAATAGGGCACCACTTGCACACCTGTACCAACCCTTGGGTAGAAGGTTGCACCCCAAAGAAGCAGTCGGGAAAAGAGAGGTCAGCTTAGAGGCAGAGGCGCCCTCTGCTGACCCATATTCCCTGTCTCCTCCTGATCCTCCCTCTGACAAGGAATCTCCCTCTTTGGCTGGCCCAACTATCCTTCATCTTGTTCTACAATCTTTCTAGTGATTATGAACCTGAAGATTCTGAATACAATGAATCAGATAGTTATGGCTACTCCGTGTTGGCTGTCCTGGAAACTGTGTCTGTCCCTTACAAGCTTTTCTCAGAGAGAACCACAACTACCACTTGCCCACCTTCAAGTGAAGCCAAGGACATAGTGGCTTGCCCTTACCTAGCTCAGGCTCATCAACCCCCTGTCATGGTAGACTCTTCTGAAGAAGCTGCAGAGCTAGCAAAAGCTCTCTTCCAGAATGTGACTGTATTGCTCCCCTTGCAGGCTGTGTATAAGGAAATTCCTGTCTTACAATATATGTTGGCCAAATGGGAGAAAGAATTGGAATCTGCTCAAGACGTTCTAGCTGTCTTGCCCCCCTTTGGGAAAGATACTACCTGTGTGGAAGTATCAATACAAAAGGTTAAAATCAAGAATATCCTGGACATGGGCTCTCCAGTCAATGTGGTATTGTCCAAGCTAATGAAGAAGCTTAAGCTGGCCCCTGACCTCAACTACACTCAATCATATGGTACTGCTGGCATGGCTCAAACCCAGGCCATTGGTGCCTACTCCACTCTGCTAATGAGGTTTGGGAAGCTTCTTATTGTGTCCCCCACTGTTGTCCTTTAAAAAAAAGCTAAAATCTCCTAGTTGGTACACAATTTCTCCAAGAATAAAATAGGATTATAAACCTTCAAGATTGGTATCTATTACTCTTAGGATATGAAGTCCCTTTGATTTAAGAAGAACCTCCGCGCTTACTGGGCAAGTGCCTTAAGACTTGTGTGCTCAAGTACCCCACAGGTATCTTCTTGCTCAAGTACAGAACTCATTCCTACAATATGTGTTCCCCTCCTCATTACTGTCCTTCAGAGGAAGGTGTGCCTCTTCTTGCCCCCACAGCTATTAACATCCCTCCAGGCTCCCAAGTGGTTATAGACTCTCAGATATCTTAAAAACTGCCTGAAAAGTCATTCCTGGAGTTATACTCTCATGAATCTCTCAGCCGCAAAGAGCCTCAATTATTCCCAAGGATCTTAGATTGAACTCATAAGACTTACAGTTGCTGCTAGCTAACCTGACTGCTTTGCCTAAGCACGTATCTTGGGGCCAAGTTGTAGGGCATGATTGCATATTAGAAGCAGAACAAGAGGCGTCCCTCTACCCTTTTGAAACCTTCAGCAACTTTAATCTACCTGAAGAAACCCCTTAGGTTATCTCCTTATTCACCACTGCCAACTTCCCACAATTGTCGCCCATCTAACAAAATGATGTATTGGAACTGCTTTACCAATTCAGCAATATCTTTGCCTCCAAACCTACATACTATGGCCTAGAAAAAGGGGTCATTAATAAGATAGATACTGGTGATGTGCCCCCTTTTGTGACAAGCCTTACCACCATTGTAGTAGGGTAGAGGAAGTCCAGGTTTCTAAGGAGCTTAAACAACTCTTGAATGCTGGTCTCTTGGCTCCCTCTCAGAGCCCTTGGGCCTCCCCCTTGCTGATCCTCAAGAAGAAGGACGGAGGCCACTGCATTGTGATGGATTAACACCGTCTAAACTTGCTCACAAAGAAGATTCATACCTGTTGTCTAGGATGGACAATGCTCTCAGACAATTAGGAGGCTCAAAATTCTTTTCAGCTATGGATTTAGCTTCTGGATATTGGCATGTTGACTTGTCTCCAGAGGAAAGAGAAAAGGCTGTCCTTATCACTTCAGAAGGCCTCTATGAATTCAAGTGCATGCCCCAAGGGCTCTGAAACGCCCTGGCTATATTTCAAAGGGCTATGGACTCTATTCTATGGGATCTGAAGCTCTCCTGTGTTCTTGTATATCTTGAAAATATCACTGTGTTTAGCTCCACCTTTAATGACCATTTGGATCATCTCAAAGCTGTCTTCATCAAGATTTGAGAGTCTGGCTTAAAGCTCAAACCCTCCAAGTGCTCTTTCTTTAAAGAACAACTCAAATTCTTGGGCCATGAGGTCACCCAAACTGGGATACACCCCATGAATAATAAGGTGGAAGCCATTGAGAAGATGCTACCTCCCACAAATCTATAGGAAGTCCAATTGTTTCTTGGCATGATGGGATACTATTGCCAGTTCATCCCTGATTCTGCTGAATTGAGCAAACCCCTTGTCCAACTCCTTTGCAACATATCCTTTTAGTGGACTGACAGCCAACAGCAATCCTTTGATGCGCTGAAAGCCAAGCTCAAAGAGGCCCCCTTCCTAGTCTACCCTGATTATGATAAGGAGTATCATCTTGTAAACTGACGCTAGTGGAGTAGCTGTAGATGCTATTTTAGCCCAGCTTGACAATGAAGGTGTGGATTGATCTGTGGCCTATTCTTCACAAGTCCTCAAAAAACACAAGAAGAACTATAGTGTCACTGAAAATGCATGCCTAGCATTTTTGCATGCAGTGAAACAGTTCTGGCTATTACATTTATGGGACTCAATTTATTGTAGTCACTGACCATTCATCCCTTAGGTGGCTGCAGCAATTAAAGGAGCCTGAAGGTCAATTGGCATGTTGGGCTCTGCGCTTGCAAGGATAAAATTTCACTGTGGTCCACTGCCCTGGTGCACAATACCAGAATGCTGATGATTTGTTAAGGATGCCTATACTAGCTATTCACCCTGCAGACACCAATTGCCTATACAAGTTGATAGGGTTTACTGACTCCTGAACCACTGAACCAGAAGACATCTGCTTGGCACTGCAGGCCCTATTAAAGAATACTGTGATTTGAGATAGACAACTCTTCAAGAAATTCAACAACACCTATCTGCCCTACATTTGTCCTAGCATGATGATAGTATTATCCTCAAAGCTCACATTGATAATGGACATGGAGGCATAGTAAAAACACACAACTGGCTATGCAAGAACTTCTATTGGGAAAAGCTGCACCTTCTAATTCCTGATGTCCTTGCCTCCTGTCATTTGTGCCAGCTCTAACAACCTTGCCCTTCCCAACATCAGTTCAAACTTATTCCTCCTAAACATGCCTTCTACACAGTGAGTATTTGATGCTGTTGGGACTTTCCCTTGTTCTAGGTCTGTGTGTTGGTTCATCTTGGTGGCTGTAGACCATTTTAGTAAATGAGTTGAAGCCAGAGCAACCAAAGATATAACTGCCAAGACCACTGCTAATTTCTTGTTGCAAGATATCTTTTAATGTCATGGTTTCCCTCAAGTCCTGCTTTCTGACAATGGGACCAACTTTAATGCCCGCCTCATAATGTCCATTATAGAAGCTATTGGCACGCACCAATCCTTCTCTTTGTACTGTATAACCCTTCCACCAATGGGGCTGTTGAACAAGAAAATTCCTCTCTTGTGTCTATCATGAGGAAAATTACCCTCTCTGATGTCACCAACTGGGATATGTTCCTCCCTGCTGCCCTCTTTGCTTATTAACTCAGTAGACACCAAGTGAGTGGCTGATCTCCCTTTGCTATGTTGTATGGGCGTGAAGCCACTACCCCCTCAATCTTTGGACCCCCTTTGATCAAAGTTGATGTGTCTGCCAATCCTGAAGCTCATGTCAAAGACTTGAATAACTGTATCATTGACATTCAGGCTACAGCATATTCAACTGCCTATAAAGTCAAGGCTTTGGAGCTCTCACCTTCCAATGCTTCCAGAGCCCCCCTTCCTGATTACCAAGTAGGTGACCTAGTCCTCTACTATCAGAATTATACTGGAGGCCAAGCCCATAAGCTTGAATCTCTCTGGGTTGGACCTTGTAAAGACAACTTCAAGAAGGGCGTTAAGTATACCATGGAGCTTCTGTCATCTGGCCGCCCTTTTTGCCCAAGTTCATTCCAACTTCCTCCGTAAATATCAACTCTCTGTGTCCAACCTTGAGGGGGAGATGTTGTAAATTGCGCCATTAATGTTATTTTGCTATGGCCTTTGAATGATGATATGTGCTAAGATTTGGTTGGTTTTGCTTTTGACTTTGGATATTCCTTGCCTTCTGTAAATGGGTCTGTTCCAATGTCCACCCATTATGGAATACCATACATGCCCTTGTCTGATCTTGGTATGACCTCACCCCAACGTGACCCCCTCTGCCACTTTGTCTACCTAATGAGTGATCATTGGCCCTTGTCTACTATTGAAGTATAATCAACTCTCCTAATAAAGACAAGTTTATCCACATTTGCATTGGCTTTAATATTCTTCAAGCTTTTTCCTTTCCTTTTTGCCAAAAGGAATTCCTCATCTTGTATTCCAGGAAATTAAGGTATGTGCCCTTAATTTTGCCCTGAAGGCTAACCCAAGGCTAGCTTCAAACCTCAAATCTTTTATTGTAAAGATTTTCTTCTGTGTCCTCCTGGATGTTGTCCCCAGGAGCAGAAGACAACAGGAGCAGTACAGACACACAACAGGGGAATCCTAACCTTAGGATCAGATTTGTACTAAGTCTCATTTTTATGGAAGGGAAGGCTATGCAATTACCTTGAGGCCCAAATGAGTAATTTCTACTAGTTGTGGCTAGAGAGAGGCGCCAAATTACTTGGAAACACAAAGACAAAAATGTGAATAGATATTAATTTTTATTGAAAATAAGGAGTTGTGATATATACTGTGTAGCTTTACCACAAAACAGTTGTTGCAACATCTTTGATTACTCCCTCTTGGGGAATTAGCTCCCCAAGTAGATCATCAAATGAATCACTTAATGGCTCATTAACCAACCAATAAGTTGATGGCAATGCTATCAGTTGATCATCTATTACAGGGACTAAACAATCAAGATCCTAAGAGGAACACAGCTTGAGTAAGTCTTTTGACTTAACAGAACATTACTCAGATAAGCTAAATGACCTCCATGATGTACATGGACAACATTTGGCTTTCCATGATACTATATATTATCCTATATTTAAATCAAATAAAGCATCATTCTCTTCTTAATTTTCCCCTTTATCCTGTTTATTATACTTCTTAGAAGTATATACTTGACAGAGGTTGCATATGTAGGTTATCCATACCTACCCAACTCAAAGGAAAGATTCTTCCCAAAAAAAAGACCCTACAAATGGCCCTCCCTACCGGATGGAGAGACTATAAAGAAGGACAAGACATACCTGCAGGCATTGTTATCTACAACTACGTCCTTGTACCTATCAAACAATACAATGCTCCCAAAGCCTGCAGACTGCTACACACAACTCCAACTGTGACTGAACCACAACAGCCTGAAGTACCTAACATTGTATTTCAACGCCTACGCTCAGCAGAAATTGGGAAGTTTGCAGGGTTACACCAGGATAACACTAGCCTCTGGATAAACAACGCACAAAATAAGATCAAACAAGTAGGCTACCCTTGCAGACTCTGGGCCAGCAAAGTTGTCCTGTGTCACAGGAACCACCTCTTACTTTTTAAGTGAGTGTGACTGCACAACAGTCCCTTTTAAGTATATAACCAAATAAATACTCCAAAATATAAAGTTGTTCTGTTTTTGCTGTTTGATTTATGTAGATAATTTTGGCTGTAATTCTTCAGATAAAGATTCCTTAAAACTTAGTATCTATATCAATAAAAGAACAGAAGGCAAGATTGGCCAAATCAATCTTGGAGACTAGGCGTCTCAAAAACAATTTTATTAACCAGGAAAATCAATTAATAAATACATGGGAATATAATTAATGAGGATTTAATTATCTTGGTTAATTGCCTTGACTGTGTCAAGAAGTTTGGTTAAGGTTAATCAAAAGTAAACCCCAAAATGTTGGGTTAAAAGTGCTGTTTTGGAAAATTTATTAGGTTAGAAGCGCTGCTGTACCGCCTAATTGATTTGAGAAGCGCCAAGGTGCCGCCCAGTGAATTTTTCAGGCGCTGGGGCGCCGCCTGGGGAAATTGCTGGACGCTGTGGTGGCGCCTGGTTTGAGTTTCAAAGCGTTTTAATGGGTTTTAAGGCAAAAAACCATTAAATGAAAAGATAACTAAATAAAGGCAATGGTGCCTAGGGATTTAAGTTTGATCAGCTGGTTCTCAGTTGGAACATTGATAGATGAGTTTTGGAATGTGTATATTCCACAGGGTTTTGGCGCCGGGAGCTAATGAAGCTCTATGCCAAATTAATATATTGAGATGATTGGTGTCAGGTGACTCCTTCTCATTGTAGGTTAATTCTCATAGGCTGAGAACTACAGGGGATCTTTTAGGTAAAGATCTAGGTTTGGATGACTCAAATGTCATAGACCACGTGATATGAATCATAGGTTGATTCAGGAACCAGAGGGGTTTTCAGCTGAATATGCCCCAAATGGTATATAAGCAGAAACAGCTCAATTTTAATAAATACATTGTCAATTTTGACGCTTTCCCCCTAAAATACTTTTTAATTATCATGTCTTCTTTACTATCATTTGAAAGAGCAAAATTTGGGGTGCTTTGTGTAGAAACTGCTTCTGCTAAGAAGGAAGTTCCTACCAGTTCACTTGAGGAGGCTTGGGCAAGTTTGGAGGTCTCTAAGATGGCACCTGAGGGATCTTTGGTAGAAGTGAAAGCGGCTTTTGAAGAACTATATTCCGACTATTTTGCTAAAGAGGGAACCCCTGTAAAAGGAAATTGAGTTTATAAATGGGACTTCTTGAACTTGCTGTTAGGGTTCAATGAAATTTTACAACAGGTGAAGGACAGAGCCAATTGTGAAGTTGAGGCGTTAAGAAATAGGGAGGAAAAGAGTGTTGAAATTATGGCTTGTTGGCAAGATGACAATAAAGTGTTGTCTCACAAAATTGCCTTCCTGGAGGCAAAGCTCCTTGAAGCTTTGTCACAGGAAGGTAACAGTAATAAGAGTCAAGGGCAAGATAACAGCAAGTTTGACTGGTTGGACCTGGATCCATTACAGTGAGTGGCTTGGCCAACACCCTGACCAAAATGAAAACTGGGACATGTTCAAAACTGCCTTCCTTGAAAAGTTTGCTATGAAAGACTCTAACGTGGTGAGCATGACAGAACTCCAAACCTTCAAAATGAAGGGAAAAATTTAGGACTACATTGTAGTGTATGAAGGCTTTCACAACCAAGATCCCACCATCATCAACTTTGATAAGCCAGGAGTTTGATTGGACTTTTACAAAGGCTTCCCCACACACATCAGACATCAGTTTGACATGACCTGCTGTAAGAACCTTGAATATGTATTCTTGGAAGGAAAACATGCAGTTCAACAATCTGATGGTCTACAGGCAAGAAACAAGTTAAAGGAGAGCACCACAGCAAAGAAGGATCCTCACCTAACAAGCAAAATAACCAAAGCAATAACCTATATCCTCAAAATGTGAACCATAAAGCACAGACTAATCAAGAAAGTACTGAAGACACCAACAAGGAGGGAAAATCTCAGGGGAGTGCCTAGGTGAGCCGCCCTCCCCCAACTCACAAGACTTGTACAGGGACTAAGATGTGGATTTAATTACCATGATCCAAGTACCCTCTAGCAATCCTCTACTGTTTGCCGCCCAAACTGTAAATAAACCCCTCATTTATCTTTTCTGCTTTTGCAGATATCAGGGCACAGCATTATTTGACACTGGAGCAGACCAATCCCTAGTTGACAAAAAAATCTATAACCTCATGAAAATATCAACAGTCCAAATCAACATCAAGAGAGTTATCATGGCAGACAGCAGAAGTACACCAGTCAATAGTGAAGCAAAACCTTTCTGCCCCCAAATTTGAGACATGAAAACTACACTTAGCGGTTCTATCATAACAATCCCCAAATATGATGTTATACTTGGCCTGAATTGGATGAGAAAATAACAAACCTCACATTGACTGGGACAGCGCTACCCTCACCATACAACAAGGCAAAGTAAACCACCATGTCTACCCAACTCACCTTGACACACTTATGAGAGACCATGTGTTTGTGAAAATCATGAAAACAAAATAGAAAGCCAACCCCAGCAAAGATCTTTTGGAACACCTGCACATATGAAATTATCCATTTTAAGAATACAGACACCAGACGTGAAAAGGACTACATCTGAGATCAGCTTGTTGGTAAATTTACTTCTGTCTTCCAAGAAACCCTACCAGGTGTTGCAATTGAACCAATGAAGATTCAGTATTTGATTTGGGGAAGACAATAGTCCAATAGAAAGGAAAGAAATAATAAGAATATGATGTTGTTTATTATAGAATACTGTGGTTAATATACTCTATGGGAAAAGCCACCAGGCCACAAAGGGGTGGTACAGTGGCATGTTCCATGTAAGGTTCAAGCTGAGGAATAACTTGTTTGGTGATTAGCAGGTTGAATTGGTAGTGCTCTAAATTAGGAGAAAGTGCCCGCAGTTTGACATTGCCATCAGATTGATTCATGTTGTTATACATGTCAAGGGGCAACTCATTGAGTGCCCCCTGTGTATTGTAAGATACTTTGGCAGGCTAGTCTGGAAACTTTGTTGTAAAGCCCCCCTTTGTCCCCTGCTTTTCATCAGACACCAGGATCAGAGTCTGCAGAAGATCTGAGAAGGTCCACACAAACAACCTTTGTGTGGGGATGGCATAGCAGGGGCGCAAGCAATTTTGATGGAGCTTCTTGGTGTTTCCTTGGGCATCTTCAAGTTGGTAGGTGTGGTTGTCATAGACCACGGCTATCTTGAAGGGTCCCAGGTGGTTGGGTTCTAATTTGGCTGTATTGGGGTTGAGGGCGTAGACAGGGTCACCTACAGTGTATCTGGCCTTGAGGTGTTTTGTCCCTCCCGCAATTTGCTTGTGTTCAATATCTTGAGCTTTGGCGCGCCACCAGCTCAGGGAAGGAGTAGTCAACAAGGGGGGTTTCCTGGGAACCATGGATCATAATTTACTCTTGTTCTACTCCTGCCAGGCTATTGGGGCTGAGCCTAGTGCCCCTGTTGACCCTCGCTTGTAAGATAAGTAGGGCATTGGGCAAGTGTTCAGTCCACGTGGTATTAGGGTGTTCCTGTGAGAGTTTGGTAATCAGTTAGATCAGTGAACCAGTCAATTGCTCTACAAGTCCATTGGCTTGCAGATGGTATGGAGTTGTGAATATTTGCTGAAGGGTATTCTTGGCACAGTACGCCTTCATGACATGTCCAACAAGCTCAGGGCCACCATCTGTAATGAGGTGTTTGGGTTGCCCAAAGCGGGCCACAATTTCCTTGCCAAAAAAGCGGGTGAAGGTGGTGGCGGTTTGTGATTAGTGGTTGCCCATGCTACTGGCCAACGGGTGAAGTAGTCAATGGCTGTTATGATGTACTTTTCTCAAGTTGGTCTTTGGGGAGAGGTCTGATAATGTCAAGGGCCCACTGCTTGAAGTGTTTTCATGGCCTTAATGGGCAGAATGCACTTGGGAAGCATAGGCTTTGATGTATTCTTCTTGCACAATACACATGCATCAAGGAGGTCAAGGATGTCCTGGCGCATACAGGGCCATCAAACCTTGTGTTTCATGATTTTGAAGAGATTCTGTTCTCATATATGACCCAAGGTGCAGTGGTAGTGTAGTATGATATCCACTTGCTGTTTTACAGGAAGGTAAGGCGTCTTTTTGCCTGTCTCTGCCTGGCAGCAGACATTGCCAGCATTGGTGAGTGAGCTGACTCTTGTTGTCCTTCAGCTTTGAAATATTTATGGAGTTGAGACCTTTGTAGTGGGTGGCCTTGGGACACAGGTAGAGCATGGGCTAGTCTGGGTCTAGCCTGTCATCTCCTTTGATGGATGCTGCATACAGTCTGGAGAGAGTGTTGGCTGTGATGAGCTCCTTTCCAGGCTTGTACTTGATTTGTAACTGGTTAGGGGCAGGTGCTCAACCCAGCCTGCCTGATGTTGTGTCAAGTGCAACTGGGTATTGAAGTACTGAAGTGACTTGTGGTCTGTCAGGACGTGGGATGTAAAGGTGTCACCTTCCAGGTAACAACACCACTTCTTAAAGAAATGCACAATGACTGCTAGCTCCTTATCATGTATGGGGTAGTTTTGCTCTGAGTTTGTGAGCTTCCTGGATTTGTATGCCATGGGAAGGAAGGCACCTTTGTCAGTTTCCACCCTTAGTACACCAACTATGGCCCTGTCAGAGGCATTAGTATTGAGCTTGTACTGGCGGTTTTGATTTGGAAATTGGAGTACAGAGGCAGTTTTAAGTCTCTGCTTCAGCGTCTTGAAGGCTTGATCTCTGGCAGGAATCCATTTAACAGTGCTATTTGGTATTTAACAGTTTGGTGAGTGGTGAAATCAGTTCTCCACAGTTGGGGAAGAACTTTTGCATATAGGCAACAATGTCTAGAAATGTATGCACCTGACCCAGGTTAGTGGGTGGGTGGCATGCTTGGGATTGTGTTAATTTTGGCAGGGCCAGGCTTTATCTCTTGAGCTAAGATGATGTGCTCAAGGAATAGGAGCTCCAAATTGAGGAATTTTCATTTGGAGGGCTTAGTCTTTAACTGGTTTTTTTGAAGGGTGTCAAGGACAGCACAGAGGTGTTGGAGGTGTGTGGTTTGATCTTGACTGAAGACAGTAATGTTTTCAAGGTACACAACAGCACATTTTCCAATTAAATCTTTAAATTCTTTGTTCATCAACCTGGCAAAGGTAAAAGGAGTGTTGGTCATTCCAAAGTTCATGACCTGGCACTCAAACAATCTGTAGCGTGTACAGAAGGCAGTTTTTGCCTCATCCCCTGGTGCAATGTGTACCTGGTTGTAATCTATGGTGAGATCAATCTTTCTGAAGACCTTTGTACCTGTGAGTGTATCAAACAAGCCTTCAATTACTGGTAAGGGGTATTTGTTTTGACTTTTACCTTATTTAGAGCGCAGTAGTTGGTCACCAAGCAAAGGGAGCTGTCCTTCTTGGCTACAAAGAATACAGCAGCCCCATACAGTGAGAGTGAGGGGATGAAGCCCTTGTCAAGTGTGTTCACAAGGTGTTGGCAGAGATTCTCATCTTCCTTGGGCGTCAGACAATAGAGTTGGTATGCCTTGGGAAGTGACCCTTGTGGTTGGGCAGCATGCTGTATTTCTCTTGGAGAAGGCAGCTGGTATAGTGTTTCACTAAAGACGTCCTTTTACTCCTTAGGAGAGCTGCAAGTGCTGGCGGAGGTGTGGCTGATCAAGGAGGGGCGCAGGTGGCTCAAAGCAAATACTTTGAATGAGCATTGATTAAAGTCAAGCTTTCCCCTTGAAGTTAAACATACCTGTTTCTATGAGTCTGACAAATACAGTATTGTGGAGTAGTTTGCTCATTTCAATGGAATAGATCTGGAAAACCTACTCATTTCTGTTAAGGGTTATTACAGATGCATCCCTGTTGTTATAGGGACAGTTGTTCTGCAGCCAGTCAAGACCAGAAATGTTGTTGTGGCTGAGTCCTGCCATGATTAACCAGGAGAGTTTTATCTAGATGTTCCCATTCTCACAGAAAGAGGGTACTGTCTCATGGATAATTACTGTTCTGTGGGAGTCAGCTACTCAAACTGCCTTGAATCAGCTGGGCACCTGGTCTAGCTGCTGAGAATCTGTGAGAGCCTGGTCAACCATAATGTGATCAGCCCCAGTGTCTACCAAAAGTTTGTGGGTGTTCCCAAGGAAACAGAAGGGATAGGCCAAGAAGGTTTCTTTACTTGAAGAATGGCTTGCTTGGAAAACGGGGTTGTTGCTATGAACTTGGAATACATCAAGATATTCAACATCATACACATTGTAATCACAGGGGTTCTTTGCAAGGAGAGATTGAGAGCAAGGGTCAAGTGGGTTGCAGAGCCTCTTGTTTCTACAACCCCAAAATTTTTCCCAGGTCCTCAATTTGCGCTAATTAGAGTTTCTCCTTGCAAGGGCACTTAACCCCATTCTCTTGTTGGCGGGCTGGATGCAGCCCATTTGATTGAGGGCACTGCCAGGTGCAGGGCAAGACTGGGGTAGCGCTTCATTGGACCTACAGAAGCCCATGGAAGCCTGATTATTGGCCTTCACAATTGTATTGTAGCAGTTGTTGCTGGAGGTACAGCACCCTACAGGAACCCACTTGCAGAATTGGGGGTTGAGACCATTGGCTAGTAGAGTAAGGAGCATGGCATTCCAGTTGGTGACAGTTTCTGGGGCAGCAGCAAGGGCTTTGTTGCCAAGCTGCAAGATATTCAGGGACATACCTGGTCTGTTTAATGGCCAAGAGGGGAGTTCCCACCACAATAGGTGAAAAGGTTTCACTGTAGCAGGATTTTGTGGTGTCCCTGAACAACACCCAAGTAACAACTATCTCTTGGCTGGCCCAGTTGGTGAACCACACTGCAGCAGGCCCTATAAGGCGCCCCAAAACGGTGGCAACTCACATGGACTCAGGCACCTGAAAGATATGAAGGCAAGTCTTAGTAGAGTGGAGCCAACTGACAATGGTAGCTCCTTTGACACCATCCACAAAAGACTCAAGTTGGAGATTTATCATGTGTTGTGACAGGTCCAACTGAGGCAGGGTGATGCTCATGTCTTGCTGGCCTAGGCAGTGGCAATTTTACACATTGTTAGGCACTAGCTGTTCCTGATAGATAACATCCTCTTGGGGATGTCCCCCTTGGGGAGATTGGGAGGAAGGTTTCTTGATGAGGAGTAGCCATACAGCCTGTACTCTGTTTTTTCTTAGGGGAATTATTTTCTAAAGTGGGTTGTTAACCTACTGCTGCTACCACTGTTACAGCTGAACCAATTAGAGTTCAGTATTTGATTGCGGAAGACAACAGTCCAATAGAAAGGGAAAAAATGAATAAAATACAATGTAGTTTATTGTAAACTATTGTAACTATTATTCCATTCTTTGACTATAAAAAGAGACATCTGCTTTTAAAAATGAAAATTGAAGCATTATTATTGATCTACATAATACCATGGTGATTGTTGGTTCCAGATTGCAGATTGTGGATTCTTTATTGAAAAACTTCACTTGTCAACATGTAGGAGAAGAAATCACTTGCACCTCACAACAGTTGGAAAATAAATGATCCAATATGTCTCTTATGAATCCAAGTGGGCCACCCAGATGCAAAACATCTTCCTAGAAGCTATTAGTCAGAACATTGTGGTTTCACAATGGGCATCCTTTCACACTCTGCTAAAGGCTCTACAGACAAATATAGAAAAAATCTGTACAGAGCTCTCTAAATAGGTACTTCTGCTATAACTGGTTTGAATGAACCCCCTGGTCTTCCTGGTTTGAATGGACCTCCTGGACCATCTAGGTTTTCTGGCACTCCTGATGGAGCTGTATCATCCCCCCAATACTCTTCTATTTTTAAAATTGGGTAACCTAACTAGAGTTGACTAAGACTACCATCTGACTTTGATACAGTTGACCCCCAATGGGATCATCAGGAATCTGGTATTCTCTTAACCTGCTCTGATGAACATGATACACTAATTAGAGACCCTTCTTACCCTTAGTACAACTGAGGCTCAAAATCTTAAGAAAAAAGCCCAAAATCACTTCCTGATATGGATCAAATGCAAAAATCATCACTCAGTTAATTTTTTGATTTAGAAAATCCTCCAGATGTTCCCATCACAGCTCTTACTTTAATTTGGTTCTTATTTCTGCCCTTCAAAATGACTTAGCTCTACTAAGACAAAAATTTGACCACCCACAAATGAGCCAGCCACCTCTTGTTTCATCTTGTGATTCATATAACAAACCACCAGAAAAGCCATATATTAACATGATGGACCCCAATACCATGTTTGAACCTAACTTCAAGGAGAAATTTACCCCAGGAGAAGGAAGTAGAGCTCATTACTATATGTTTATGAAAGCGCTATAGAAGGAGTTACTTTTTTCAATTGATAAAACACCTCTCTTTCTGTCTTAGCTGCATGGTCCAAGAGATTATAGCCCCCCATATGATGACCTGTACTACATGGATCACTGTCAAAAACACCTTAATAAGTGAATTTTAGGAGTTCTCAGACTTTTAGTAATTAGAAAGAGCAAGTGTCTAAGGTCAAAGTTCCTAAGTTCAAAAGTGCAGAAATCAAAATGGGACCCCCAAAAAGTGCAAAAATCAAAACACTATGTAGGGTGCAGAAATCAAAAATATCAAAGATTGAAGTGTAAAAATTGATTTTCTGGAGGTTAACTTCAAAGCCAAATAAAATGCAGTTCTTAATATAAAAAACATATATTTTAAGAATTTTTCTAGACTAAAGAGACCTCAAAAGATTTATTTCTGAAATAAAAACTATATGCTAGATAATAAAAACATTCTTTAATTATTCTTTTTTAAAGAAACCTTTTGTTACTTTTAAAAGCAAAATTAGACTAAAATTTATATTTAACTATATTCAACTGAATATAAAATATAAAACTGTAGAAAAAATTACTTTAAAATAAATTTTTATAGTAAAATGTTTTATTGTCACAACATAAAATTAAAAGAAAGCAAAAGCAATACAAGATTTAATTTGGAATAATAGAGAACTTTTGCAATATTATCAAAATGAGTAAGCCAGTTGGAGGATTTTTAGGGAAGAAGGAGGTTTTTTGTGACTATCTCAAAGCTGTTAAGATTCTTGCTGCTCTGGGAAACACTTTGAGGTCCATCTAAAAACTCCTGTTAAAGAGTTTCATTGGTTGCCTGTTCAACTTTGATTTTGTTGATCAGGGCATTGAACTTGGGTTTCTTTACCCCAACATAGTTGGCAAACTTATTGTGCAAGATTTCCAGGGAGAAAGTAGTATTTCTGGTCTTATTCTTAAAAAACTTGAACTGGTTCCATTTAATCTTGTTTTATCTTTCACACATGGTGTTTGGTCTCAAGTTTTCCAATGCATTGGCATTCAAAGTAATCAACAAATGAAGCAAAGATAGCTGCATTGTCCTCCATATACTTTGTCTTCTTAAATGCCTCATATATCTTGCTGGAGTACTTTTTCTCACTAAGGCAATGGCTGAAAAGGAGTTGAAGGCCACCTTGGGTTCCTGGGAGCTTGATCTGGTAACCAGTCTGTTGAACTCAGTAAATCTCTGCAGCTTTCTTCTGAGGCATTTTTGGAAGTGAAAGAAACATCCATGAGGCTTGCTCTTAAATAAATTTTTGAAGGTGTTGGCTTGAGCAATTTTTAAGTCAACAAGGAGGTGGGTATGATATGGCTCTGATGTTTCCTCATCATCAGGTTGGCTTGAGGTTTTAGACTTCTTCCTCTTGGGGATAGAAGTGGGGACATCAGTAGGGGGAAGGAGATCCAACTTCTCTTTTAGAATCTCCAAGGCATTAGTATAGACATCCTTATTTTGTCCTGACATTAGAAAGTAAATCATTGGTAAAAAATTATCACCATACTTTCCATGGATGCACCAAAGCTGGGAAAAGCTCTTAGGGAATTATGAGAAGAGCCCATCAGCCAACCAAATATTGGCTTCCATCAGACTTTTAAGGTTTTCCTGGGTGGCATAGCAGATTGTTCTTTTATGCTCATCAGGACTATTGTCATGAAGGAGAAACTGTTCATCCTTGGAGGTGACTCTGAGCTCACTGGGTATATCCAGCTCAAGGAGGGAGGTGGCACTTCTACCCACATTGTTAGACTTCTGGAAATTATCACTCACATAATTTTGAAGGGATCCAAAAGTACCAACAACTATCTTTTGAAAACTGGTCAAGTTGTGAATAGCCCTAGTGTTTATCTCCTGGGAGGTAAGGCCCCTGTTCAAAGTCTGCCTCTGGAGCAGGTACCGTTTTATTAGGCGCTGATATACCCCAGTTGGTTCCAGGCAGGTGTGCAAATTATTCAGCTTCTTAAACTGGTTGAACCCAGCTGTAGGCAGGCCCCTCACACTTGTAATGATGAGCAGAAGCACCAAGTGCTTCTGCTCATCATTACACTTTAAATATAAAACCATCATGGTAGAACCCAGCATTTCCATTGGAGTACATTGTTGGGAAGGAGATGGTCAGAATATCTGGCAGTTGAAACTCCTCTTCATAGTTGCAATATTTATGGACTTTAAGGATATTCCAGGTCTCAAGGCCATTCTCAGTTGGTGTAGCATCTCTAGAGTTATACAGGTCTTCATGTTCTTCTTCTGAGATGTGAGGGGGCATCTCCTCTTCATCTTCCTGGCTGTGGACAAACTTGTGCCCAGTTGGGCTCATGAAGGGGCTGGGGGTAGGTTCCTCTTCAGAAGGCTCTTCTTCTGGAGAGGGGGAGGGCTCAGGGGTCTTCTTGGTGGCTTTCTTGGAGATTTCTTGCTGGCCTTGGGGCCAGGGTTTTTGGATCTGGAAGTGGTGGCCTTCTTTGGGTTGATAGGAGTTGACTTGGGGGGCAACTAGATGATTCAAAGTTAGTATTTTTGGGTGATAAAAAAGAAGATAAGTTTTTAATAAAGTTATCATTTTTTACCAGAATCTGAAAGCCATAGTGCTGTTTGCTTTTTTTGTTAGTTTTAATAAATATTTTAATCAAGAAGTTAACTTTATGATGCCTTTTTAAGAGCAAAAAAGGGAGGTTTGATCAGAAAATTAGGGAGTTTTGATTTTGGAACTCCCTAAAAACATAAGGAAGCATAGCAACATATTAAGTTAATTTAATATTTTTCTGAAGACTTCCAAAATTAGCTGTTTTTACTAAACCTTTAAAAAGCTAAATTAAACTAACCCAAAAGGCTTGAAACTGTAATATGCTCTAAAACAAGTTTTTAACCTTTAAAACTCTAATTTTAAGCTTGAAACTTACATTGGTTAAATTATTATGGCTTTGTAAAGTAAAGCTTTGGTTTGGTTTAAATGCACTTTTGGTTTATGCACTTTCAATTATAGACCCCTATAGGAAGCTTAGTTAATAAAATATTAAATTATAATCATAATTTAAAATAAATTGGTGAGCACTAAATCAGTGTATTATGAATATCAATTTGAAGCATTTTCAATTTTTGCATTATATCACTACACCCAGTTAATTAATAAGTGATCATAATATTTGTTTCATTCAGCACTCTATCTTTTACATAATAAAAATCACTAAAAATATAATCAAATGAATTACAGGTGATTGTGAACTTTAATGATAGTGTTTAGCTTATTTGGTTGAGTGTGATATGTTTATGAAGCTTTTCTGATCATTCACAAGTGATATAATCAATATTAAGTGATATTTTTTTTTTAATTTTGGGGCCGCAAATATTAAATTTAAGGAGACTTCTGGACTTCAATTTCTGCACTTTCAATTTTGTCCCCTATATAAAAGGATGAAAATATCTATTTTAAAAGCCAAATAAATTAAGGTGTGTTTTAATTAGCATTGATTTGGACACTTTGAACTTGTTTTTTTGATTTTAGCTACTAGTTAAAACATTTTAAAAAAGTCAAATATAAGAAAAATATCAATTATTTGACAAATTTTTTTATTGAAAAAAGTGCAGAGATTGAAAAGTCCATTGATTTGGATATTTCAATCTCTGCACTTTGACTTTAGGTCCTTGCCCATCAGAAACAGGCTTTTGTGGCTATACAGTTTAAAAGGGGGATCTTCTACAGACTTTGATATTAGATTCTATAGAGATTCTTAAGTTTTTTGGTAACCTGAAGGAGTGTTACAATTGATGATATCATCATGGCTGCCATATCTGTGGTCTCTGATTTTCCTCATGTACATCTCTATTTAAAAAATCCAAACACCAGTTTATAGCTATATTGGATATCAAAGAAGCCCTTTTTGGAATTCCTCCTAATTGGCTTCTGGCTAAAAGAAGTGCTAATGAAACCACTAGGCCTCCTAAAATTGCAACAGTGGATATAAAGGCTAATATAAAATGCACTTATTGTAAGGAATGCTGTCACACAGTGGAAGTCTTTTTCAAATGCTGGGCTGAGAAGACAGAAAAAGGCCAGGAAACCTATGTAAAAAGGATCTCTTGGTTGACAACCCTTCTATGCCTCCTCCTTTTATTAACACCATTTTTGGACCCAGTTATTTTGTATTGGCTACTCCAGAATCAAGAGACCCCTGAAAAATTGAAAGGATCTCTTGCCCCCATGATCTCTGCTGGTACTTTGGCCAAATCCCTAATGAGCCTTTTATCTCTGAGTCTTTGAGTGAAAGCCAAGACTTGGTAGCCTTAATCTTTATTGATTTCAAAGAACCCCAACCTTGGCCTCACAAATTCCCTTTCTTACTCATAGCACCTAAGATAGATAATGCTAATTTGGCTATAACCATACAGACCACTTTTGGGAGTAAGGTAGTCCAAGTTGAAGTTTTTGTACACAAAGTTAAGATAATAGCAATACTGATTACTGGTTCCCCAGCTAATGTTGTGCTGACCTGCCTTATGTGAAATCTCAGAATGGCTCCTGAAGTTAATTATTCCACCTCATATGAGACTGTTGAACTAACAGTACTAAGGATACAGGGGCCTATTCTTCTTGCTCTTTGATTTGGAAAGCTTATCTCTAACTGATCCTGCTATAGTTTTAGAGAATTAAAATTATGATTTGCTTGTGGGTACTCAGTTCTTAGAAGAACTTATAAGAATCATAAATACCCCTGAGAAATTATTGTCCCTACTTAGATACTGTATACCTTGATATTCCATCCTATTTAAACACAAGGACCTGCAAAAGCAATAATCTTGCCTGTTAGAACAATTCACTACATTCTAACTTTGCACTAGCATGTGATGCCCAGTAAGTTTAAGCTAACTCTTTCTGTTGTAGATGCTGATGAAGGAATTCCTGTTTGCTTGATGGAGAGAACTTTCATAACACCTAAATATCACATTATAGCTCCTATTGGGATTCAACTAGAGATTCTAAATACTCAGCTAGTCTTTATTTGGAGCATTGAGAACCCTTCCCCCAGAGAACCTTTGGTCTGACCAAGAATATTAGATCATGTTCACAAGGAGGAAGTATATGTATTAATTAGAAGACTTACTGAGAGTCCTATGTTGATTGACACAAAAACCCCATTACATACATCCTCTCTTTACAAGCCTGCTAATCTCTACAAGATATGGGATTACCTGACGAGATTACTCTAGCTGCTATGTCTTACATTGGGACTGGTCTAACTCCTGAAGAGAAGCAATCTTCAAAAATTTTACTGGAGAAATGCTAATCTATTTTCTATGGGCTCTCATGACTTTTTGCTGATGAAGAACACACAACATCATTTAAACCTTTAGGATAGCAAACCTATCTGCTCAGAACCATATAAAATTCCAAAGTAGAATAATCCCAGGTAGATGTTGAGTTGAAACAACTACTAGCAGCTGGGCTCCTACAACCCTTAAAAAGTACATGGGCACCATCATTACTACTACTCAAGAAGAAAGATGGTTCTCACCAAGTGGTCATGGATTATTGACATCTCAACTAATACCAATAAAGGATAGTTATTCTCTCCCCAGAATCAATGATTTATTGAGGATCTTAGGCACAGCAAATACTTCTCAGCCATGGATTTAGCTAGTGGGTATTGGAAGATAAACTTTTTCCCTTGAGATTGCAAAAAATGTGCTCTTATGTCTAGCAAGGGCCTATTTAAACCAACTTGTATGCCACAGGATTTATGTAATGCTACTGCTTCTTTTCCAAAGAGCTATGGACAACTTATTAGGCAACCACAAGATAACCTTTGTGTTATTTTATCTCAACAATATCATAGTTCTCTCTTAAACATTTAATCAGCATTTAAAACACTTAAAGGTTTTTTCCAATGACTACAAGAAGAAAGATTGAAGCTAGAATCTTCCAAGAGCTTGTTCTTTAAAGAAGAACTGGAGCTCTTAGGACATCATTTTTCAAAAGAATAAATAGCTCCTTTATCTAAAAGGATTGTTGCCATTCAAAAAAGGGACACCCCCAATAGTTTGTGTGATATTCAGGTCTTTCTTGGGATGATTGGTTACTACTATCAGTTTGTTCCCACTTCTCTGTATTGACAAGCCCTTAACTTATCTCTTGCACAAAGAAGTATTCTTTCAATGAAATGAGGAGCAATATTATTTTTTCAATGCCTTACAGACTGCTCTAGTCACTTATCCAGTGTTGGTTAATCTTAGGCTTTCTCTCAACTGTTCTTATTAGTACCAAAGTTTGTGATATCACTATCAGGGCTATATTTTCTCAAAAAGATGACAATGGAGTAGATCACTATGTTTTATATTATAGTAAGACTCTCTTCAAAGCCAGCACAATTACAGTTTGACTTAATTATAATGCTTGATAGTACTCTTGGCCAGGTTTTTTGTCTGTATCTGTATGGAACTAATTTTATAGTAATCACTAATTATTTCTCTCTGAGATAGCTGCAAAACATGAAATATTCTGATGGAAGATTGGTCAGATGGGCTCTAAAATTAGAAGGGTATCATTTCACCATCCCAAGCTGTGCAGTGGCTTTATACCATAATGCTGATGGATTATCCCACCTGACTATTGTTGCTTGCTTGATTGCCAAAGAAAATATAATATTTGATCTGATTGGTACCCCTGAGTTATGGAAAAATGCGCTTCCCACCATTTAAAGTTGCCTGAAAGACATTTCAACTGATACTCAAATTCAAGACAGATTAATGTACAGGAAAAAAGAAACTAAATGGTTACCCTATACCTGGCCTTCAGATCAAATGGGTATTATCATGAAAAGATATATTTAAATAGGACATGGGGTGGTTAAGAAGACTTGGGAATGGTTAAAGAGCTGATTTTATTGGGATATGATGTTACTCTCAATCCAAAAAAAACCTTAGATACATGCCTCACTTACAAATTCTATATAGGTCCCTATCATAGATTCAAACATAATATACCTTCTCCTTCTTCCCATTTTCATGTGGTTGGCATTGACCTTATAGGACCACTACCAACTGTAATAGGAGGGCACAAGTATATCCTCATTGCAATAGACCATTTAACAAAATGGGTAAAGGCTATGTTCTCCTTAAAAGCATATGCTAAATATGTTGCTTCTTTTCTTCTTTGAAATATGTTTTCTTTTCATGAAAGTCTTAATGTGTTACTATCAGACAATGGTTTTAATTTTAACTCCCAAGTGGTTCTTAAATTAACCAATTTGTTTGGTACCTATCAGATTTTTGTGGCTGCTTATCATCTAGCAACTAAAAGAGCTGTAGAACAAGTCAACAGCACCCTAATCTTTATCTTAAAAAAGATGGGGGCCTCTGACCCACTACATTGGCCTTGCTATTTAGATAGTGCTTTATTGGCTTATGGTATCAGCTATTATTGAATCATAAAAATGGCTCCTTTCAAGGCTCTATATGAATGTGAACCTGGTTTGCCTACTAGCTTAACCCCTATTATCTTGTCTTATTGCTTCTTTTTTTACCAATGTAGGAATGAGATTACTGTCTAACAAGTTATTTTGTTTATAAGCTATCACCACAGACGCCTTGTTTACTACCACCAATTGACAATTAATTGCTGGGTTAAGACACGTCCTAATCTCCCTGTCTATCTCTTTGAAAGCACAGTCTTATTTTATCATTATTGTCCCAGAGGAAGAAGTCATAAACTATCTAAAAATAGATCTGGCCCTTAAAAGATCATTCATCAAAGATACCAGGAATATTTCATTGTTGCCAACGATACTGGAACAGTAGTGAAACAAGTTCATGAGAGAATCTTGCAAGTGTATACTGCCTGCGCTAAGAGCTTTAAGGGGAAATTATTTGTTACAGTAGTTTCTGTAATTCCTGGTATTGCCTTTCCTAATAAAAAAGCTCAGAAGATGGGCAAACTGTTAACCAAGCTGACAGATTTAAACCAAACTGTTGATCAAAAATGGGTTACTGCCGCCCTGGATCACCAGCAGGATTTGATTACCCTGTACAAGTTGACACTGATAAATAGACGTAATCTGATAGTCACTTGATACAGCTTCATTTATTAGAACAGTTGACATAAATTAATCCCTGAAGAGTTTTTTTGCGTACTGGACAAGGTACTCTTTAGATAATGTAGATGGAGTAGGAGCAATGGATTCAGGTGGTAATGATTAGTCAAATTTGGTACATATGGGAAAAATTTTACTCATCAACTCTTAATAATTGATACTCCCTAAATTACTCAATAAACCAAATATTCTCCTGGTCTAGCTTTATTTTAATAATGCATCCAGTATTTAGTCTAGGCTGCTACATCCTGTATAACTTGATCCTGAGTCAAAATATTATGAGGAGATATGGCCCTGCCTTGGTTAATTTGTTTTTAGGGCCTCTTGACATTACTCCAATGCCTCAGGATCTTGATTTCTCTCCTGATGAATCTGAAACTGAGACAGTTACACCTTCTCAACTTCCAGAGTTCTATTCTGAAGGTGTTTTAATCCTTTCTTGGGACATATAGAAGGACTTTTTTGGTTGGGTTTAATTGTTTTGTTAACCCCCAGTGTATCTTTTGTAAATTTTACCAAATGGTATTTGAAGCTTTAGTGGTGGCTAATCATCAACTCTGTGTGGATTTGGGTGTTTATTCCCTACCACATGGAGACCTCTTCTTACTATCTGTCAATTTATGTCACATTGTCACCAACAATGTCTCAGCCAATTATACTAGTAAACCTCTTGGCTTGTTGAAAGACTTGACCTATCCTATTCTGCAGAAAATGGCCAACCCTTTCTGCAGCAACCCTAAAATCTTGATGAAATTCTTCCTTCCGAATGTGAATCTAGAAGAAGACAATCTTCTGGAAACACATCAAAGATGTCTATTCCTGAACCTACTGCAGAGAATAACACTATCTCCCTAGGTAATCCTTCTGTTCTCAAAAACCTGCTAAGGATATAAATACATAGCCCTCTCTTCAGCAATAAGCTAATCATTTATTTTTTCTATATATATTTCAATTTAGTGTGATCCCCGTAAACTGTAAGGAACTTATTCTCAGTTTATAAGTTTTTATACTGTTGCCAGATCCCAGGTAGCAGATTCTGCTCCTAGGTCTCAGCCTTTGCTTTGATTATTATAAACAATAGCAGCTGTTATTCCTTCAGAGTGCTGGCATCCTTTTTTCTTCAAAGAGCTATGTCAGGGACCCACTTGATATGAAACAATTTCCTTACCTGATGGGCCAAAGCCCCTAAGTTGAGCCCGGCTATTACAGATCCAATAGGTACTATGATCATGGAAAGATGGCCTAAGTGGCCCAGATAGGCAAATCTTCCCATCATAGAGCTGAAGCAACCTAGCAGGTAGTATCCAATAACATAGGTTAACAGGTAGAATGAAGCATTGTGTCTAACCAGCAAAGGTTTGGTTGGAAGAGGAGTGGAGGAACATCCATAGTGGAATTTGCGTCCCTAGTGACCAGAGGGGTATTTAAACCACCCATGGGCAAGAGACTCCTTCTTGTGAGCATTTTCTGGGGATGAATTTTG
Source organism: Entomophthora muscae (assembly GCA_014839935.2). Lineage (NCBI taxonomy): Eukaryota > Fungi > Entomophthoromycota > Entomophthoromycetes > Entomophthorales > Entomophthoraceae > Entomophthora > Entomophthora muscae. The sequence goes on along the minus strand of QTSX02000055.1, from coordinate 390,182 downwards.
TCAGCCCGTAGTTAGAGTGGGGTTCTCCAAGGCTAGCATCACAGGCAAGAAGGAGGCTAGAAATGTGAGAGAGGGGGGCTAAACTAACTAAGTTTGGCTCCCATCCGGCAAAAAAAACCACCAGGATGCCGCCCAGTGGAGGACTGGGACAGCCGCTTGAAGAGGGGACTACAAGGAGGACATGGGGGAAAGTTGAGAAAAATAAGTGTTCAACCCATCAACATCAGTCCAGTGAGCAACCAAGGAGTGCAAGTAGGAGTGGAAGGGAACACCTCAGGGGCCACAAGTGGTACCAAATTGCTCTGGGCCAAACTGGGGAGGGAAGTCATGGAAGGTAATTCCTCCTCAGAGGCAGGCAAGATGTAATCAACAATAACCAGATCCAAGTTGTCACATGTCAAACTCTTAACCACAGCCTCTCCAGAAAAGAGAAGGCCACTGGAAAGATTCCAGAGACCAGAAGGATCTTCACTTACAAGCTGGGCAGATGAGGAGATTTTCCCCCACAGATCTGGGGAGGTAGACCACAGAAGCAGCAGAAATGGAGCCAAGGAAAACACAACAAACTTGATGACTGGGAGTATCATAGTTGTAATCTCCACAAAATTTGGAAGAGATTGATAGGTTTTTCAAAAAAAAATTACACTAAAAAAATGTCCTGGTAGGGTAACCTCAATCAGAGGGGCAAAAGGAGCAACAGAGTGGCCTGGGGGAGCTTTACAGTGGTCTCAGGTGTCTTTGATAAAACCAGAAAGCAAAAGCAGTTTTGAAAACAAGAGTTTTAAAGAAAAACCCAAAATAAGAATAGAAATTATATTAAAGATTTAATCAAAAATTTCAAGTTTGAAAGCTGTTTTCAAAAGCAAAGGCAGAAAAGACAACACCTATGTATTATGACTCCTTTAGAAGGTCTCAGAGGAGGTACCAGGTTTAAAACAGGCCAATACAAGGTAAGCTTTAAAGAAACAGCTAACACTTCAATTTTTAGACTGTAGAAAACTCCAAACAGGGTTTCCCATAACAGAAAATTAAATTTATGTGAAATAAGCTCCAAACTTTAATATTATTGGAAAATAGACAATCAGGGGACTGAAAGTCCCCTTGCTGTAATAAAAGGAATGTATTGCAAGGAAATGTGATCACATGACATTTGGCTCTGGATCCAGTTGGCTGGAAGAGAAATTTTGCTGGATAGGACCAGGGAGACTGGAGAGTTTTACCCTAATTTCCGCAGTCTGCTTTGATTGGCTATAAGAGGTACCAGGCATTTGGAGTTCACTTGAGTTGTCAAGCGTTAATGTGGCAACCTTTGATTGGGTAGCTCTGATAGTTTTTAAAAGTTGGCAACACCAGGCTAATAAGTAGTCTAAATTAACCAATGTTTCTTCCCAGGAGGGAGCAACCAAGGACAAAGGATCTGCGGGATAGGCTAGTAAAAACCTCTCATCAACTTTGTGTGCTAAATCCTCTAAAGAATGAAGGGGTTTGGCTGGCATTTTTGGGCCTTTCTTGGTGCAATGGGGGAAGATTGTACAATCCAATGCCTGAGGCGGCACTGAATTTACAAGAAACCAGAACAGGAATGAAATTCCTTTCATGGTTTAAAAATAAGATTCAAAGAGATAGGTGTATACAGAGATAGGATAGAAATAATTCTTTATTGTTGGAACAAGTAAAAATGATAAATATGGCTCACTTAAATAACCTCAAAATAGAGGCTGGAACATTTTAAGTGTCTATTGGGAGTAAGGGAGATTTGCAGAGGATTATCATGATTATTCTAAATGAAACTAATACCTGGGTGATCTGTGCCTCAAAATGTGCCTTGAGGATATTCATTATGATATTGGTGAGATCAGAGGAGAAAGACAAAGCCAAAAGATTGAAGACAATTAAGTGGTGAAAACGCTTAATCTTTGAGAAGATCAAGTACAGAGCCAGCTCCAGGAAAGTAACAAGTGGATTCAAAAACAAAAAGAAAGAAGAAACCAGCCAATCAGGATCTGAGCAGTAAATGACTTGTCTAGGAGTTTTACTAATGTTTTTGAAAGCAAAACCAGAGTCAAAAGCAAGAATTGAATAAAAGAATTCAAAATAAATAGGTAAATTAAGTTGAATAAGTGAATCTGTAACAACGCTGGACCCTTTCTTAGGGTTTTGGGTTCAATTCCTGTTGGGTTCTAAACTAGAATACAACATGTTTCCAATTACTTGGTTGTTATGTTGCTTTGCTTTGCTGTAATTACAAATATCGTCCATAAAATTAAGGTAGTCAGGGAAAGAATCCCTGACAAGCTGGCACAATACTTAATTGTAGTCAACTTCATCTTGTGGAAACTCCCCAAGATTATGACAGCCTTCTCTCACTGTTTTCCTGTTCCATCCTGTTTAAATGGACGCCAACCCTTATCTTCAGAGAAACTCACAGTTGCTGCTCTTTACTGTTCTGTTGTACCTCTCACTGTCCTTGCCGTAAACAACCAACTTTGGGGAAACCTCAAAACGCTCATGTTGAATCTTTCCCGCCCCCTTTGCCCTGTCACTTCTCTGTTACACCGCTGTGAAGGAAGGCTGAAGTTTTTTCTGAAGCATTTCAAACTTCTTCTCATAGCGCATTATCCCACATCACAATTGAACAGCCTTGCAACCCCTTACAGATGGCTTCTATCCTATTGTACTTTTAGGTAGCCCCATCAGTGATCTTGTCAGACTTGGGCAATAAGTCTCCCAAGTGATTTATACCTGTAGTTGACCTTATTCAGTGGCATACAGCTAGGGCATTAGAAGTAAGCTTAACTCATGCACTACCACTCTTTTACCTATCCAAGTAGTTGGCTTAAGCGTTACGGCTCAAAGTAACCTGCTCTGATTTCCAGACATCTCCAGCTCATCAAGTTCTGCAGCTTCTCCTCTGGATAACCACTCTAGCAATGGTTCCAGGGCACCCATGCTTTGCCAGGCAATCTTAAGACCTCCTTAACGCTACTTCAAAGTCATAGAGAGAGACTCTATTTCACGCCCAGGTGAAGCTGCCAAACGGTATTGTCACCCCAGCTGGTATCAGAATTTCAGGGCTAAATATGCACACCCATCCCAGGTTAGACCCTAGCTGTATTCTCCCCCACCTCCAGTCTAAAGATGTCTATACACCTTGGTATAACTGTCCCAGGTACAAGACCTCTCTACCCTTACAAAGCGCTAGCCTGGGGCTACCTTACTAGTATCCCAAGGCAAAGCTTGACCGTGTTGTGTTTGGCTCTTGGGGACAACATCCAAGAGGACCTGGCAAGAAACCTTTATCATAAAAGGGTTGAGGGTTGAAGCTTAATTTCCTGGGATACACAACAAAGGGTTCCTGTTGGCAAAAAGGGAGGGGAAGGATCAAAGATTATAAAGGCCAACACAAATTTGATAGACTTGTCTTTATTAGGATAAATGATTCTACTTAAATAGCGGTCAGAGAGTATTGATCATCCACTAGGTATACAGTGTGGCTGATGAGGTCATTCCAAACAGGACTTGTGCCAGGATCAGTCAGGCGCCAATAGGGCGGTCTGGAAGGGGTGGGCATTGATGTTGGCCCATTCAAGGTGGGTGAGTAAGCTCCAGAGTTGGATCCAGCTAAGTCTTTTAAAGCTATAATGTCCAAAGTCCAGATCAAAATAGACAGATGGCACATTTTCCAACAACCCCCCCAAGTGAGCTTACTCCCAGCCATCCCTGCTGGGCAAACATGCAGCACACCAGGCATCCATCCATCTCCAGCAATCAGTCTTCACCCAGATAACCTTAACCACCCCAGCAGAGAAGCTTCATATATAGACTATCACATCATGGCTATCCACCCATCTGGCCAATCAGGTTCCTCACCCCAGCCCAGACCACAGTACCTGGTACCCTGCTTGTTTAAGGGGTTAGCATGATATTCTTTCTGGGGACCTGGTTCACCTGAAGTTTGACCACCTGGCCCAGCTGGACCCCAGCTTTGGCCTGAGAGGCATCTTGGTAGCCAGTTGGGATCTAGCAGGTGGGTGACAGAGATGGTAGGGTGGGGGGAAGAAGTGAAATTGGGGGGCACCCTTGGATTTGGGTTAGGCTGGCTCATGCCCAGCTGACCTGGCCAGATCTGCCTTGGCTGCCACAGGGACACGGCTGCTGGGTTGGGTGTAGCATCCTGGGGCATGCCAGGCCCATGAACTTGGGCGGGGAGCTTACACTTGAACAAGTGGTATGATCCCTTTAACCTGGTTTCCACGCTTCCTGCTGAGATGCCCCTATAATACCCTTTGCTTTAGTGGCAGAGAAATCCTAACTGCTGGCTGGCATCCTAGCTTACTGCTTGTAGACAGTGTCATCTGCACCATCCTGGGTGTGGGGCTTTTGATTTAAAAAACAGAGCTGGGTGGGGGTCAAGGAAGCCTTCACTGATGAGAATCCCATTAAGCCTTTGGAAAGTATCTGCAGCTGTAGGTTGCCAAGTAAAAAAAGGGGATGGGCTAGGTTGGGATAGCGTTTGTTGTAAATTGCGCCAGTAATGCCATTTTGATATGGCCTTCAAATATTGATATGTGCAAAGATTTGGTTGGTTTTGCTTTCAAATTTGGGAATTCCTCTCCCTTCTGCAAACGGGTCTGGGCCAATATCCACCCATTCTGGAATATTGTACCTGTCCTTGACTGATCCTGGTATGACCTCATCCCAACGTGACCCCTCAGCCACTCTGTCTTCCTGATGAGTGATCATTGGCCCTTGTCTACTATTTAAGTAGAATCATTTCTCCTAATAAAGACAAGTTTATCCACACTTGTCTACTATTTAAGTAGAATCATTTCTCCTAATAAAGACAAGTTTATCCACACTTGTCTACTATTTAAGTAGAATCATTTCTCCTAATAAAGACAAGTTTATCCACACTTGTCTACTATTTAAGTAGAATCATTTCTCCTAATAAAGACAAGTTTATCCACACTTGTCTACTATTTAAGTAGAATCATTTCTCCTAATAAAGACAAGTTTATCCACACTTGTCTACTATTTAAGTAGAATCATTTCTCCTAATAAAGACAAGTTTATCCACACTTGTCTACTATTTAAGTAGAATCATTTCTCCTAATAAAGACAAGTTTATCCACACTTGTCTACTATTTAAGTAGAATCATTTCTCCTAATAAAGACAAGTTTATCCACACTTGTCTACTATTTAAGTAGAATCATTTCTCCTAATAAAGACAAGTTTATCCACACTTGTCTACTATTTAAGTAGAATCATTTCTCCTAATAAAGACAAGTTTATCCACACTTGTCTACTATTTAAGTAGAATCATTTCTCCTAATAAAGACAAGTTTATCCACACTTGTCTACTATTTAATTAGAATCTTTTCTCCTAATAAAGACAAGTTTATCCACATTTGTGTTTGCTTTAATATTCTTCAAGCTTTTCCTTTTCTTTCTGCCAAAAGAAACTTCTCATCTTGTATTCCAGGGAATTAAGCTTTGAACCTCAAATATTTTGTTATAAAGATTTAATGCCGTGTCCTCCTGGATGTCGTCCCCAGGAGCCAAAAACAGCAGTGTTGGCTCCATCTTGGAAGATAAGAATGAAGCGTTAGATACTGATGAGCTGGGAGATCTTTATCTGGTTCTGGGGTTGCAGTATCTTGCTTGTGGCCAATAAAGCCTGTATGGGCTCTAGTTTTCAGCTATCCTGGCTAGAGAAAACAAAGCCCTGGGGCCAGAGATGGGCTTTGTTGAACTGAAATAATCTGATTCCCTTCAATCAAGGGACACCAGTTAATGTGAAACTGGTGCAGTAATCCGTATGAAGGAAGATCCATGACCTTTATTGTTCTCCTTAAACTGGTCAACATTCTGAGCCACCCCAAACCTTTTTGAAGCAACCAGATCAGAATTGATTGCCAATGGGGGTTAGAGGGGGAACTACACTAGAAGCAGAGGCACAGGAAGTGTCATCAGGTTTGGTAATGAGAGGAGTGCCATATGTTGCAACTGAAATAGCTATAGTTCAGTGTTTTGGATTGGGAAAAACTGCAGTCCAAAGGGGAAGGACAGAGATTAAGAATAATATAATAGCTTTATTGGGAAGGGGTGGTTCATATAGTAGAAAAGGAAGCAACTAATCCACAAGGGTTGGTATTGTGGTGGGGTCCAAGTATGGTGTGTGGGGTGAATATCTAATTGAGGAATGTTGCCTGGAATTGGTGACGCTCCTGATTAGAAGATATTATCTGTTTTTTGGCACTGGTGGCAGGATGACCTATGCTGTTAGATATTCATAGGGAAGCTCTGTGAGCGCCCCTGTATGCTGTGAGATATGTTGGTGGATGAGGTGCTGACCTCGGTTGCAACACCTATAACAGACACCCAGCAACCGCAGCAGAGAGATCTGATGAAGGAAATAGTGTGACCCCAAATGGTTTCGTGGCGGTGAACCAAAAGCGTACCAAAAAAGCAAGATGATCAATGACGGGTTAATCGGAGTGAGCTAAATCCACTGTCCTAGCTGGCGGATAGGGTTGATCCATCTCTTCGGATTTGGTGGGTTCGAGGCTAGAGCTATCATACCGATAAGCCATCTCCAAGGTTCTAACCTTCATTTGAGCAGCGATTTATTAAAGTCAAGTGGTGTATTTGATCAACCCTACAATGTCGCACACTTGCCTAATTTAAATGGTGTGGAGATAGGTTCGTGTATGTATTGCGGAAGGATGGTTCAAGCGAGTGGCTTTGGGATATTTACGGTGATTGAAATTTATTCAATGGAATCCTTGGCGCTTGGAGTTCGTCCATGAGGGTAACTTGTCGCTTGGACATGGGTAATTGGACTGGGTTGGTATGAGATGGTGCATAGTTTGGGTAAGTTGCTTGTGAGGGGGTTCTGGATGATTAAATGAGGGTAGTTGGAATTAATAGAAATGGATTGGTTTTTGTAAGACTTGCGGGAAGAGATGGAAAGGAGAGGGGATAAATGTTGGCTCGTGGCGTGTTTGGTTTATTATGTGGGGGTGTAGAAGACTCGGCCGAAGCGGGAGGATCCTGTGCGGATCAGGTCGGTGATGACATCAGCCATGGCTTTGTGGACGACGTGGGTGGGATGACTCAGGTCCCAGAACAGGTAGTCCTGGGGATTGTGGCAGACGCTCTCCGTTTTGTCGGGCATGACTTGTAGACAGCACTTGTCGGAAATGAGGGTGCGGTTGTTGAGGTATTCCAGGGTGCCGTTGGCGGCGGCGCGCATAAAGGCGGCGTGGTCGTAGCCGTAAATCCTGACCCCGGGGTACTGTTTAGATATGCGAGCAAGGCCCTTCTCGCTTTCTTCTGGGATGGCAGCAGCAATCCTTCGAGCAAAGAAGCGGTAAATGAAATTGTAGCTCTGTACCAGGGGAGTCAGGTCGGGGTCGTTTGAAACGGGCAAGACGACATGGGTTGCCTTTGTCATGTCGAGAAGCCCACTTAAGCATCGCTCCAAGTTCCCCAAAGAGGAGGAGATACTTGTCGTGCTGGTGAAGTCGTGGCCAAAGAAGCCCATATGCAGCAGGATATCGCTGGTTCTAGGAAGCGAATTGTTCAACTGGGCCAGCTGCTGGATGCAGCCTGGGATGTAGTACCCCGGCACGACTAAAGGTTAGGTAATTTAAAACGAAGCATACCTTGGTACATGTCACCGTCACTCGTTGCACCGTAATACGCATAACTCTGCAGCCGTGCCGAGAAGTTTTGCGCGATATGTTCCATCCAAACCGGACCATTGCTGAACCTCCCAGGGTAGTAATTGGAAGAGGGAACTGTATAATGACTTAGCCTATAGAAGTTGCCAGTATCGGACATGTCATCCCCAAGAGAAATGACCCTTTTAAATCCATACCCAACACCTAAAAACAACAGAAAAAACAGCATATATTTCTTATAAACTCCACATCCTGCTTAAATACTGCATCTATTAAATCATTGCATCCATCGCGTCCAAGGTCACCCCTGGCTAAGGCACTTATTCCTAATTCAAACGCTTGTTTAGTCTGCGGCAGAAAAAAGTGCTTTAAAAAAGTAAATGCAAACAAGTATATCAAAAATCCTTCATGCACGCCTGAATTAAAGCGAGGCAGAAGCTATTCCGCCGCCGGATAAATCATTTCCGAATAAAGAGAATTGTTCGATTAATGCCCAAAATTCAATTCATCCTTTAAACATAAAAGCTATCTATTGAATCCATATACCGCTCCTGAAGCCTCCACAAGTGATAAAATAAGCTTCCCCACTAATCCACATGCTTGATTGGCTGATATAAACTTTGCCTAAGATGACATCAGGTATATCCACCCAATAACAATCAGCCCAAACCAAGGGGATATTTATCCAGAATATTCGTTTCCAAGCCACCTTATACCGCTCAATAACCAAGAAAACCACATCTCCCACTGTTCAATGGAATAACCGGCTGTAAAGGATACATAGACTCCAAAAGATAAGAATCCAGTCACAATCCGCATACGGTGCCCTATCCAACTATATCTAGGATCGTCTTATTAAACAATCCCTTGCTATAATACAGAATATGTTTTTATTAAGAAATACAAACCACAATGTAGAACTTCATGGGAAAATCCAACCACACCAATTTGAATTGTGGGATCCAAGCGATTCACCAGCTATAAGCAGCTTTTATCCGCCAAAACCATCCCTCTGCACAAGGTATAACGAAAATCCCTCACCAGCCGAGATCCAGCCCCTGCCGTAAATTATGCTTACCCATTCACCCAGATCCCCGATAGGTTCCTTCAAGCACGCAAAAACTTTACAGAAATCAATCCCACACGCCACCAACCAAATCCCTTTTACGGGAACCCAGCTACCACCAAAGGAACCCCTCCTTCCCTAGTGAACTGGTTCTTAAGACAAATATAAACCAGGGTCCATGCATTGTTGCAGGGGATCCAACTAAAGCAAGCACCTATAAGTTACCACCAAGCTATGTAACCTATAACAACTTGGTATTAGGGAAGACACCACCCCATGGGAGCAGAGAAGAGGTATGGGATATGATCCCCTTTATCGTTAAGGATGGGAGATCCTTACACCACATAGTAAAGTCATTTGGCCACCCAGAGTGTTAAGGTAGAACACCAAATGGTGAGGATAACACAGCCTCACAAGACTAAAAACCAATATTGGAACACTGCCAAACCTTTGAAAATTTTAGACAATTTAATTGCTGTCATGGGCAAAAGATGGCCCAAGCTGGAGTCGTACAGATCCCCCTAAAATTCTGGACCTTCCCCTTTTGTGCCAGCTAACTACAATAAATTAGTTACGAAGTTATTCAATGCCAAAAGAGTATGGAGCTTGATCCACTGGTTGCCTTTTTTTATGACATCATCCAGTTGAATCCCATCATTGCACCATCCACTGAAGAAAAAATTCACCCACCAATCAGAAGCTGCAAACCCTCTATCCCCAACCCCTACACTAGAAACTTGCTTCTAGATACTTCACTCACATTGGAAAATAATGGGAGCTATTTCAAAAACGCTTGTCATAAATTGCGTCATTAATGCCATTTCAATATGGCCTTCAAATAGTGATATATGTGAATATTTGGTCAATTTTGCTTTCAAATTTTGGAATTCCTCCCCTTCTGCAAATGGGTCTGGGTCAATATCCACCCATTCTGGAATATTGTACCTGTCCTTGACTGATCCTGGTATGACCTCATCCCAACGTGACCCCTTCTGCCACTCTGTCTACCTAATGAGTGATCATTGACCCTTGTCTAACTATTTAAGTAGAATTATTTCTCCTAATAAAGACAAGTTTATCCACATTAGTGTTGGCTTTAATATTCTTTAAGCTTTTTCCTTTCCTTTCTGCCAAAAGGAATTTCTCATCTTGTATTCCAGGAGATTAAGGTATGTGCCCTGAATTTTGCCCTGAAGGCTAACCCAAGGCTAGCTTTGAACCTCAAATCTTTTGTTATAAAGTTTTCCTGCAGTGTCCTCCTGGATATTCTCCCCAGGAGCCAAACACAGCAACGCTGAAACATTTGGGCCCTTTGGTCCCAATGCTGGATAAATTTTCTACAGATGTAGTCCAGGTCCCAGCAGATCATTGACCAATCCTTGGCCCCCCTTCATATCTCTTCCACCTTGAATGGTTATTCTGATCCCCCCTGGGATGCTGGCCATGGCTTTGATCTTGACTCCATCTTTAGTTACATGGCTAGAGGTTCCCAGATGCTTGGGCCCTGTTCCCAATTCAGCTTGCCGTCTCCTCAAGCCGCTCACAACTGGTTAACGCTATCCACATTGTTCCTCTTCATGAATAGCGCTGCCTACCACTTGGCTGTAATATAGAGGGGGTATACATAGTACCAATCCTGTTAGGGATCACCAACATTCTGATTATACCCTACATGATCTAGATTGTTAGCTAGTCCAGCCTTTATATAGGGGTATTATCTTTCACCCCATCTGTGATCCAATGCCCTCACAGAGCGGTTTTGCAGGTGAGAGTTAGGGTTGGCTAAATAAAGATTGGTTGCCTGAGAAAGGTAAGGATTTATCACCTTATTCATCAACCTAGTTAGGGTGATCAGTGGTGGTTCACTATGCCCTGGGGGATTGGTGAGGTGGCCCCTTATCAGTGCTTTAGAAGGATAGAAGTGGAACCCTGGAATGGCTATACCAAGGGGTATAGGCATCCTTAGATCAGATAGGGTGACAATACAGCTAATTTGTCCCCTGGGATGGATGTGCTTAGGTGGCAATAAAATCCTGACACCAACTGGGGCGATGATAAAGTTGGGTTGCTTTACCTGGGAATAGGGTGAATCTTCTCTTTCTATGACCTTTGGGTAGCTTTAAGAAGGTCTTGCCCCTAATGGCCAAGCATAGATGGCCTAGAACCATTATTGGGGTGGCTGTCCAGAGATACAGCTGCTGGGCTCTATTTTTTGTGTTTTAACCTGTGCTGTTTTAGCAGAGTTACAAGGGGAAAAGATATTTAGAAGCTAGAAAATAGTCTTTGTTGAGAGATAGTGATTATATAGCCATTGTGAATCATGGATAACAGGAACATGGTTGTGTTGATCTCACAGTGGGATGGTAAAGGTGGTAGCTTGATCCTGGTAATGGTTCAAGCGCCAAAACAAGGTATCCATCATAAGGGATCACCATTTGGTTATGTTGTTGGATTTGGAAATTTGAGTTGGCTTCCCAGTTTGGCTTCAAGTGACTGGGTAATTGGATTGTAGGTCACAAACCCGCTTACTCAGAACCTTGTTGGCAGGTCAAGCCTGTTGTTTCAACATTTGGAGGTATCTGGTAATTGAGGTTGGTCAGTTGGCACCTGAAAGCTCAAGCTAACTGTAAGGTCTGAAGGTTTGGGGTAAATCATTGTAGACTAAAGCCTTTAATCCAAGAATATTTATGTTTGTTAGGTATAAAAAGGTAGGTAAGGTTTGAAACAATAACTGTACTTAAGCTCCTAAAAGTCTATAGGATGTGAAGTAAGGACCAAGACAATTTATTAAACCTAAGAGGATAAAATTGAGACCAGTCTTAAAAACTGAATTCTGGGTCAAAAAGTCAATTTCTAAGTCTGGGTAATGGACAGCACTAACTGGAGGGTTGAAACTGTCAAAAATTAAAGTGTGTACCACAATAAAAGTTCCCTAAACTGGTGAAAGATGTAGTCAAATGAAATCATAAACTTAAGATGGGAAAGATACAAGAGAAATTTTCAAAGAGAAAAAACCCAGCTGCAAAATCTAACAAATAGCTTTTTGGGGTGAAAGTCAAACAATCTCAACTTATTGTTAAGACTGGAAACCAAGCCTCTTTATTGTGCTTTGTTTTGTTAAGTGCAATAAATGATGCAAAGAGTTTTAACCATAAATGGTTAGAAGGCATGCATAAAAAACAAAGGTAAAAGTATCAGGTGTTTGCCAGTATAACTTGTTGCAACATCTTCAATTACTCCCTCTCAGGGGATTAACACCCCAATAAGATCATCAAATGAGTCACTGAATGGCTCACCAACCAACATCAATAAGTTGGTGGCAATACTATCATCCAACCATCTATTACAGGGATCAAACAATCCAGATCCTAAGCGGAACACAGCTTGAATAAGCCTCATGACTTAAGAGGAACATTACTCAGATAAGCCCCATGACCTCCATGACGTACATGGACAGTATGTGGCTTTCCATGATACTATATATGTTCCTATATCCATATTCAATAAAGTATCATTCTCTTCTTAACCTTCCTCTTTATCTTGTTTATTATACTTCCCAGAAGTATATACTTGACATACTTAAAAAACATTGACCTCAGTTAAAGGGGGACCAGGAGGAGAAGAAGGATGGTTCTGGTGTTGCTCTGAAGTCAAGAGAACAGGAAAAACAAGATCTGAAGGCCTGGGAGTGTGTCATCAATGTGAAGCAAAAGGTAAGGGTTTGGAGAGTAAAAACTAACTAACTTGAGCGAAATAGGATCAGGGTTCAAGTTTTGTGGTTAAAGGTAAGGTGGATTTGAACTTAACTAATCATCAGTAAGTTGATTTTAGGGCATAAAAAGATCCAAATTTGACCAAAAAGAGTATAAAATGTAGGGGAAGAAGAGGAGGACCCTAGTGAGGGTATGAGAATGAAAATAATACTGGCTAGGATTAGAAGTATAGTCCAGAATTATCATTAAAAGTTTAAAGTAAATAGACCAGAAATAAAAGTGGTTAATAATAGCAGCTAATAAAAAAAGAATCCTGACACTAAATACCCTGGTGAGTATAAAAAGGTGTGGTGTATGAGTTATTCCAGCTTCTGATGACTTAGGTGGAGGCCACTGATGGGGGTCTAGCCTAAGTGAAAACATGGATGGTAGCTTAGTTCCCAGAGCCTAGGTGGATCTCACTGATGGGGCTTCAAACCCTTAGTATATGCAGAGTTCACTGATGGCAATTCAAGGATATACTTGGTTGCTATGCTAGGCTGCTGGTGTGAGTTTGAAACCGGTTCAGGAAACATTCCAAGGTTCCTCTGAAGTATGCCACTTGCAAAGGGAGAAGCAGGGTGGCATGGGGAAAAGTTGAGTGAAGAACCTTCAGCACTTCTCTGAGGACCAGCCACTGAGTTGAAGGAGGGTGAGCAGCCTAGGGAAGAGCTTTGCATTGGTTCTGCTGTGGAGGAAAAGTTTAAGGGGGGAGGTTGGAGAAGGTGTGGCAAGTTGGATCTACTAGCAATTTTCTATGAAAAGCAGCATCATTCAAGCATGGCAAAGCATTGAAGAGAATGGGGAAATCTTTTTGGAGCGCAAGATGCAAGATGTAAGTTTTCAAAGTTTTTCTCAGTGAAAGTTTTTCCTATTCAAGTTTTGGCAAACCCATAGAGTAAAGCCCACCAGATGTTTGAAGACAGAGAAAGTTGATAGGGTTGATTGAGTTTGATGCTTATTTTACTGATGATTTTTCATTAGCAGAATAACTTAAAACTTAATGAATTTATTCAGAAGATGAATATGAAGTCAATAAAAATTTATTACAGTAAGCTTGGGAGGCTGATCTTATTCAGGAAATTAAGAGCAAATATAGTTTAATCTTTTTTAAAAAAACAGCCTAAAAGGGATTTGGCCTAAGACCAGCGGGAGCTATATAAGACCAGTTGGCTGAAAAGAGTCTAGTGGCAGTTCCTGATTAATAGATCTTAATTTTAACCACAACTTGGGGTTTAAACTTAGTGGAAATCAATCCTAACACAGCAGAGAAGGAGCTAATGACTCCCAAGATATCCCTAACAGGAGTAGCTGCCCCCCAAATTCCAAAAACACTTGCCTTTCAGAAGGTTTCTAAAGGGGACCTTTCTTTGGTAAATAAAGACTTTTACAAGCCCCAAATATTCCAAGTAATAAAGACATAGGTATTAACCCCATATATTCTACCCAATGTCTAGGCAAGAGAACTGTATATAGGCATCAGTGCAGGGAGCTCTCTAGAATCCAAACCCCTGGGAAGGGATGGACAAGAGTGTCCAGAGGACTTTAACTTACACCAAGAGGGAGCTATTAGGAAAGGTGTTTAGCACCCTCTTCCAGGAACGGTACACACCCCAGAAGGAAAAACTCAAGAAGATTTTATGAGACATGTTGGTGCTTTAGTTATCCATACCTTCTCCAGCGCACTTGCTTCCCTCTTCTCTGCCATGCTGTTCTCAATAAGTGTGGGAGACTGTGAGAGCATCTTAAAAGGCAAATGGGAAGAAAAGGCACTTTGGGGGGATAGTGCAGTAAGGGGTGAAGTTATTTATAGTAGAGCTGTTTGGTGGCCCCTTGAAATCATCCAGAAACAGGGGTAGTTATCCAGGATTGCAGGTATCCTAAAGGGGTCAATAAGTCAATGATCCTGTTTAGCCTAGATTGGGTTGATAACATAAAATGGCTCCTTACTATAGCAACAGATTTATAAGTGCTTGATACTTCCCTGTAATTGTATATGATATGCTTCTCATGCCTTGGCACAGGATTGGGAGGGGGATAATATCCCAGTGAGATGAGTTTTGACAGGTATGGAGGAGGAAGAGGTTGGTTTACCTTGTGAATCAAAAATAGACTTCCCAGGGTATCAAATACTAGAGTGTTGGGGCTTTAACCGGTGCAGTGCTAATTCTGGAGAAAGGTGATGAGAACTAGGGGTAAATTCTTTATCAATGCTGGTGCAAGAAGTTCCAGGGATAGGCTTGGTTGGGCTGGGTTAGACCCAGTGGCATTTACATGTGTCTAACCTGCTCATTTCTCAGGGGCAGTACAGGCTTGCTACCCAATATAAGGCATTTCTGTGCGCTGTAACTTCATGCCCAGATCTAAAATAGCCCGCCACTACCAGTGATCAGTTGATGGCGGTGGCCCAAGTGAGCCACAGTCTCATTCCCAATAAATCCTGTCCCTGTAGTAGAAGTAGCGTCAGAAACATTAATTCATAAGTTTCTTACAACCTCCATTCAGCTGGATTCAATAATGGGGATGAGCTCCCAACCTCAAGTTCCAAAGGGATTATAGTTAATAGTCCTATGAATGAAGGGTTAGTAGGTAATATCTGTTCTAAATTACCTTTGTTTTACTTTCTGGGTTGATCCTATTCTCTTTGGGGCTTCCTGGATAGGAATCAAACCCAGGTGTCAAGAATGAAATTCCAATACTAGTATTAAAACCCCAGGAATTAAAACCTGGCCCTCAGGAGATGCCTTTCACCAACCAGGATCAATTGGGACCCACCAACCTGCCGGGTCACAGACTCAAGTTGGTGAATTACTCCTCTGCCCACTGGCCTAGTAAAGGAGATCCCCCAAATTGTAACCAGATTGCCACCAATTGTGTGCCTCTAAGAACCCAGACTTACACAGAGGTTTTGGCTTGCCAAAAGGAGGATAAAATCAGACCTGATATTGACCTGCCAATAAGCACCAGCTGCCGCCAGTCCCCAGCCTAGAATTAGCAGTACAATTGGCTAACTCAGAGAACAGAAGGTTAAAAAAGCTCTTGCCACTTCTGTCTATCAGAGCTAGCCAAACCAGAATATGCCGCCCTCAAAGCCCTGCCTCAATTACCACACCCTGCCAGCAAATTGCCTGGGGACCTGAAGGCTGCAAAAGTTGAAGAAGCACAATCTGATGGTATGAAACCCCTTGCAGTATGAGATGACTGTATCAACATTTTTGATAATAAAGATTCATGACCTTTGGTTCCAACAAATTTGCTCAATTTAGTTTTATAGTCTTCCATCTCCACCCTAGCCCAGTAGACACCAAGGCACCCGCTCTTCCTAGTTAGCACCCTGCAGACCCACTGCCTGAGCTATACTGTCCTCCTTAATCACCCTTTGGACCAGTAAATTTTACCAAGTACCTTCCAAATCCTGCCTACTCCAAGCTTGATTTGGAAAACATACTCATTGCTGACCCCTTAGCAAGAACTAGAGTAACTAAAACTGTTGGTTGTAAAGAAAAGTGGTACATAAAGACGCCAAGATTGTTTCCATGACAAGTACAATTATCTGTCTGCTTACCTTGTCCTGATGGCCCCACCTCTGACCCCTTGACCTTACTGCCCAATAGAACTGCCTACCACTATCAGCACCACATCCACCCAGCTGTTTGAAGTATTTTACATTACTCTAACAGGTTCTGGTGGACTCCATGGTGCCAAATTCTGGTCCTGGCTTGGGCAATCCCTATCTTATGTTATCAAGTTGGTACCCATCCCATGTTAGGCATTACCCTCTGGTCCAGCGGCCTCCTATCCAAAGTCACCCAATGCCTCCACCTATTCCTGGTTTCCTGACATCAGGGCATCCTCAACGTTGAGCAGAAATCTTACAAAAGAAGTTAGCAATGTGCTAAGTTTGGATCAAGTGGCTTATAATTTAAATGAGCCCACCTAAGCAGAATCTTTGGTGTTAAAGGTCAATCTAAATAAATCAACCTTGATAGCTGTTTAGATGGATCTACTGGAGCATGCAGATAATGCCGTAAACTCTGGTTCTCTTTCTCTTCTGGTTGGGGTTTAAAACAAATGGTCAACTTAAACCATATAAATGTGTTTGGTGAACCAGTTGGGTTTATAGATCTCGGCAAAGATCACCAGAAGTGAAAGAAGAGGCAATGGAGCTTAATTTCAAGCTTGATGGATATTTTTAAAGATCCATTCTGCACCCATGATCCCCCCAAACATCCCTCTTCTCTTTAAGTCACCTTGGTCAGGCCATGCTTATACAAGGGAGGGGATTACTTTCAGGTTAATTGTTCAATTAATAAAGTCTGTATCCACCCAAGTCAAATGACCTATTCTTGTTCCTTAAAGCACCAAACATTATGAGATTGCCCAAGTCTTTTCTTGAATAAGCACCTTGGGTATGAATGGTTTGTCTAGAATCTGCTTCTCAACGCCATCTGGACAACTGCTTCCCTTGAAACTTGAGCAGACTCAAGTCCTTCTACTACTCCAAAATCCAAAAAGCCCTGTTGTTGTGCGGTTCCAGGATATTGGTACACCACCCAATTTATTTCCAAGAATCCTCCTGTTTAAGAGAAGCCCAAGTATTATCAAGCTATGCCCAAGGCTACAGCTCCTCAAGTTCCCTACCCTCTGATGTTGGCCTTCCTTTTAGGCTACTTTGGGGTGTATTTCTTACTGGGTTGTTTCGACCCACCCCTCAGCAGTTATTGACTCCTTGGGGAGCTTTTCCATACCAAACAGTTTATATACCTGCAGGTTCCATGGCCACCAGGCTGGATCCTTCTGCCATCCCACACCAAATCCAATGTATGTCTCTGTGAAGTACAACAGCTGCTTTGGATGTTAGCCAGATGAACTTGCCAATCTAGACCTGCTTGTTATATTCTATTTTAGACTTTATATGCACAGGTTTATAGAGTCATCTGATTAGGGATCCTTGTACAGACCAATGATCTTTTTAGGATAGATAATATAGTATCAGGCTGCTAGTTAGGCTGTACTGATCAGCAAAGTTATAGAAGGGTTGACCAGATTGATTTTAAAGGCTAGGTGTCCTGCAAAGAATGGCTGGGAAGGTTAATTGATACACACACCAGATACGGTTAACCCAGATTTAATTGTTGGGCTGAAATGGACTTGGCTGTGCCAAGTAAAGGCTCAGTGAGTTAGGATCCAGCCAATCAACCAGGAAGGTTGATCAGTATCTCCCCTGGATAAGGTTGACCAGGATTTAATCATTGGGGTTAACCACCTTGGATATGGAAAGAGGGTTGGTTAAGGTTGACCGGAATTAACCTCCCAAATCAGGGGTTCAGAGCCCTGGTTTGGCAAACTTATTGGGTCTGGAAGCGCTGCCCAATTGATTTTTAAAGGGCTCCAGTTCTCCTGGTTTGAGGTTTGAACCATTCTGAGGGGTTCTGACCATAAAAATTGATTGATGCAATGGGAGCTATTTAAAGGCAACAGTGTTGAGTTATTCTGGATCAATCAGCTGTTTCCCAGGCAGGACAATAGAAGCTTGGATCAGGAAGACATATATTCCATAGGTTTTTGGTGCTGATAGTCAGGAATGCTTCAAGCCATGCAAGTACATGTCTAAAGAAGGAATCAGGCAATTCTGTAATGCACTAGGGTATATTCTTATAGCTTAAGAGTGGAAGACCATTTTGGTAAAGGTCTTGATTGAATGATGTTGTTATGTCATGGATCACAGGATAAGAATCCAGGTGTGATTCTGGAGCTGGAGGGGTTTCAGCTGACATACACTGATTGGTTTATAATAGAAACATGGTTATAATAAATGAAGATGCTTATATTTTGTGATGATGGTTGCTTTCCCCACAATTGTTTTATATTTTATGTTTTTGGCTTTTAACTGGAAGAAGACTACCATGGAACAAGATAGATGGTCTGTAGCTAAGACTATGGGGAGTGGAAAGTGTGGATGTGATCACCTGATGGAAGAGAGTTGAATGCCAAGATTGCTTGCCTGGGATCTGAGCTCATTGAAGTTCACGTAAAGGATTCCTTGTTATACTGTAAAAGAGTCAGGCTGGAATAATGAAAAGGCAAGCATGAATTTCCTGGATCTTCTACAGCTTTTAAGTGCTTTAACAACGTTTTTTAAAAGATAGCAGAACTCTAATTTAGAGCTCCTGGTGGGCAATGGGGGAATTATATAAGATATGGCCAAAGCGCAAGGAACCAGTGCGGATGAGGTCAGTGATGGATTTTGCCATAGCTTTATGGATTTGCTTGACGGTATGGGCTTTGTCCCAAAAGAGGTAGTCCTGGAGGTTTGGGCAAAGGGTTTTGGAACCGTTGGAGAGTTTGGTCACGCAGCTCTTCCCTAGGATGTACTTGTGCTTGTTGGTATACTCTAGAGTCCCGTTGGCAGCGGCCTGGATGAACTCGGCATAGTCGTAGTTGTAGAATTTCACTCCCGGATACTCACGGGAGAGTTTCTGGAGCTTTGCTTCCCAGGCCAAGGACACAAACTCAGAGACCCAGCGGAGGAAGTAGCGCAATGGTGCAATGAGGCTGTAAATAAATGGGATGCATGTAGGATCAAGGGAGGTGGAGACAATGACATGGGTTGATTTTGTGGTATTGAGAAGACCAGTCAGGCATCTCTCCAAGTTGTTCAAGGTATGTGTGATGGTGGTTCTGAATGAGACGTAGTCGTTGCCAAAGAACCCCAGATGCAAGAGAATGTTCTTATCCTCCATACAAGTAACTTCATTCACATGGGAGTCTTTAAGCATCTGCAGCTGTTGAATACATCCAGGGATGTGGTACCCAGGAACAACTAGACAAGTTAGATTGGTT